>WNWK01000976.1:0-345442 GCA_009830355.1 Cherax destructor
GCAGTTTGTAACAGAACCTACAAGGGGAAATAACCTACTTGACTTGGTTCTGGCAAGCAAGGAAACCCTTGTTAATAATTTAGAAATTACAGAGGAACTCGGCTCAAGCGACCACAAGTCAATTACCTTTAGCATTGAATGGATGTATGATAGTAGGGATAATTCAGTAATGGTCCCAGATTTTCGCTTAGCAGATTATAATGGACTTAGAGAACACTTATCAACTGTGGACTGGGGTGAAGAAGAGAGGTATCAATATGACAGTTTTCTTAACACTATACAGGCTGCCCAAAGAACATTTATCCCGTATAAAGAAATTAGATCAAGTAGAAATGACCCAAAATGGATGAATAATAGGCTCAAATATCTTTTAGGGCAGAAGAAAGGAATTTATAGGCGCATAAAAAGAGGTGAGGGTCATCTTATAAATCAGTATACTGACATTAAAAGGGACGTTAAAAAGGGAATAAGAAAATCTAAACGGGACTATGAAATTAAAGTTGCTAGGGATTCAAAAACTAACCCAAAAGTTTTTCCAGGTTTATAGAACAAAAGTTAGGGATAAGATAGGTCCCCTTAAAAATAACTTTGGGCATCTTACTGACAAGGAGAATGATATGTGCTCTATTTTTAATAATTATTTTCTCTCGGTTTTCACACAGGAAGACATTAATAATATCCCAGTAATTAATTTTTACAGAGGCCCAGAAGAAGATAAATTATGTAATATCACAGTCACTAGCGAAATGATTATGAAACAGCTGGACCGACTGAAACAAAATAAATCGCCGGGTCCTGATGAGCTTTTGCAAGGGTTCTTAAGGAATGCAAAATGGAACTCTGTGAACCAATATCTAACATTTTTAATTTATCTCTTCAAACAGGTGTAGTGTCTGATATGTGGAAGATGGCTAATGTAATTCCTATTTTTAAAGTAGGGGACAAGTCACTACCGCCCAATAAGCCTGACCTCAATTGTAGGCAAATTACTAGAGTCAATTATAGCTGATATTATTAGAAGCCATCTAGATAACCATAATTTGATTAATGATACCTAGCATGGATTCACGAGGGCCGTTCCTGCCTATCTAATTTATTAACCTTCTTCAGTAAAGCTTTTGAGGCTGTTGATCACGATAAAGAATTCGATATTGTTTATTTAGACTTTAGTAAGGCTTTTGATAGAGTACCGCACCAGAGACTGTTAAAGAAAGTGGCAGCTCATGGCATTGGGGGAAAAGTGCTGTCATGGATCGAGTCATGGCTCACCAATAGGAAGCAGAGAGTGTGCATAAATGGGGTTAAATCCGAATGGGGACTTGTAACAAGTGGTGTTCCACAGGGATCAGTCTTAGGCCCATTGTTATTTATAATATATATCAATGACCTTGATGAGGGAATTACTAGTGATATGAGCAAATTCGCCGACGACACGAAGATAGGTAGGATAATTGATTCAAACATAGATGTCATAGAACTTCAGGAAGATTTAGACAAACTTAATTCGTGGTCAGAAAAGTGGCAGATGCAGTTCAATGTAGATAAATGCAAGGTTCTGAAGCTCGGGAGTGTCCATAACCCAAGCACTTATAAGTTAAATAACGTAGAACTTAGCCATACAGATTGCGAGAAGGACTTGGGGGTGATGGTAAGCAGCAACCTTAAACCAAGACAGCAATGCCTAAGCGTACGTAATAAGGCAAATAGATTACTGGGATTTATATCAAGAAGTGTTAGCAACAGAAGTCCAGAGGTTATATTACAGCTTTATACATCATTAGTAAGGCCTCACCTAGACTACGCGGCTCAGTTCTGGTCTCCATATTACAGAATGGACATAAATTCGTTAGAAAACATTCAGCGTAGAATGACTAAATTAATACATAGCATTAGAAATCTTCCTTACGAAGAAAGATTGAAGACCCTAAAATTACATTCACTTGTAAGACGTAGAATGAGGGGAGACATGATCGAGGTATACAAGTGGAAAATGGGTATTAACAAAGGGGATATAAATAAGGTCTTGAGGATATCTCTCCAAGAGAGAACCCGCAATAATGGATTCAAGTTAGATAAGTTTAGATTTAGAAAGGATATAGGAAAGTATTGGTTTGGAAATAGGGTAGTTGATGAGTGGAACAGTCTGCCTAGTAGGGTTATTGAAGCTAGGACCTTGGGTAGTTTCAAATTTAGGTTGGATAAATTCATGAGTGAGAGGGGTTGGATTTGAGTGGGACTCGCGCATGAGTGGGTAGAATTGTCAAAGCTTATTTCTTGGGTAGCTTTGAAAATTGGGTTGAGCAAATATACTGTTAGTGGGATGGATTGTGAAGGACCTGCCTAGTATGGGCCAACAGGCCTGCTGCAGTGTTCCTCCTTTCTTATGTTCTTATGTTCTTAAATATATAGAAGTTAGGTTACATTTTTAAGCCTTATAGTGGTTAATTCATCTTTTATGTCAGAAAGAAATTTAGAGGAGCATCAAAAGAGGTGAGGGCCATCTCGTGGATCAATTTACTCACATTAGGAGGAAGGTTAAAAAAGGGATAGGAAATGCGGGACTATGAAATTAAAATGGTAAATGATTCGAAAACTAATCCGAAAGGCTTTTTCAAAATATTCCCTACATGGAAAAATAAACACATAAGCAGTATAATGTGATCCTTTATTGACATTGCTCATTTTCCAGGTAGATCTGTCTGTGACTCGATAAAGTCCACTGCGTGGGCGAAATGTTGTCAATAAAGGATCACATTATACTGCTTATGTGTTTATTTTTCCATTGTGTCGGTATTTTATACCATTTATTTCCATATTCCCTACATCTTCCCAATACTTCCAACTCTCCTCTCTTATTTTTAACTGTCAAATCCATTCGTTCCCGAGGCTTTCTTAACTTATTAATCACACTTTCAAAACTTATTCTCAGAAAAACAAATTATGTAATATGACAGCCACTAAGTATATGGTAATCAAAAAGGTTAAGTAAAAGGACACAAATGCAACTAATGTGACATTTTATTGTGGCAACGTTTCGCTCTCCAGGAGCTTTGTCAAGCCGTTACAAACAATACATGGACACAGAGGGTATATATATATAGGCTCAGAGTGAGGTGTAATACTAGTAGTAGTAGTAGTAATATAAGGAAATATAAACACATAAGCAGTATAATGTGATCCTTTATAGACAACGTTTCGCCCACACAGTGGGCTTTATCAAGTCACAAACAGATCTATCTGGGTGAAAGGTACAAGAGTATATATAGGATGGAGTCAGGTGCGTAATGTTGCGTGTGACGATCTTCTGAGTACGGTGACAGTCTAGAACCTTGGGTAGCTTTAACAAGAGATTGGGCAAGTATACGAGTAGACCATTTGCAGTGTTCCTCCATTCTTATGTTCTTATGTGGGATAGCGTTGAAGAAGTTTCTTGGCAATAGGTTCAGCTATGTTGTAGAAGCCGTTTTTCTGGTTGAAGTTGTTGGATATGCAGATATGTGATGATTCCAGGATTCTTCGGTATTGCATGTTGTCTTCTCTGGCGATGAGTCTTGCGTTTCTGTAGTTGATTAAATGGTTGTGTGAATTTCGGTGTTGAACACAGGCATTCCTTGAGTCGTCAGATCTGCCTGCGAACTGGTGTTCTGAAATACGTGTTTGGAGGTCTCTGGATGTTTCGCCCACGTATAATTTGTTGCAGCCATTACAAGGGATTATGTATACCCCTGCAGTGGATTGAAGCTTGTCCTGTCTGTTACTGGTAATGTCCTTGATGGTGGTGGATGTGGAGGTAGATTCTTGGAATGAGGTATTGGAAAAAATGTTGGAAACGTGTTTGGTAATGGAGTTGGTGGGGAGGACTACGTATCTCTTCTCATCAGTGTCTTCTCTGGGTGTGTTGAAGATGTTTAATGCCCGTCGTCTGCAGTCTCTAATGAAGTGACGAGGATAGTGAAGAGATGAATGACAAAATTAATCTATTGCTTAAGAAATCTTTCATTATATGGAAGATTGAAATCTCTTTAAGTACATTCTCTTGTAAGATGAAGAATGGGAGACATATATATAAATATGTAGCTTCAAATTCACGAGTGAGAAAGGGATGGATTTAAGTGGAACTTACACATGAGTTAATAGAGTTATCAAAGCTTATTCTTTGGGTAACACTGAAAATGGGTTGGGTAAAGTTGGTTTAGGTTTGAGAAGGATCTGCCTAGTATGGGCCAGCAGGCCTACTGAAGTGTTCCTCTTTTTTATGTTCTAAAAAGTGAAACGATCTAGATAGTGATACTGTAGAGTAGCTGTAAGATCCCTACATAGTTTTCAGTATAGGTATGACAGAGCTCAGGTAGCAAATGTAGAGGAAACGCAGTAGCGGCCAGTGGAGAGGCGAGACCAGGAGCCGAAAGTCGACAGTTGCAACCATATATAAGCGAGTACAAACACACACACACACACACACACACACACACACACAGATGAGTACTCACACTTCCGAACACTATTTATGGGGTGGTAACACACGCCTGTCAAACATTGTCTATCAATCGCACTTTGTGTGTTTACTCCAGCAAACAGTTTGTAGAGCACAGCCTGGGAATACAGCTCGAGTGGAAGTCAACCTGACATCATTTGTGTTATGCTTCTTTTCAAGAAGTGACTTTCATATTTAGTCTTCGTGTTAGTGTCTTCTGTTTCAAGAAAAAATGTTCAAATATTCTGTTTTTTGTTGTTGTTGATATTTTGGCTTTCATTATTATTTAATATCTCTTGTCCGTTTGTTTACTTTATTAGTTATTACTTTGGCCTTTATTTCTTTATCACAACTAAGCCATGAATACTTTCAATGACAGATGGATTGCATCTTGGACTGCAGGAAAAGTATTTGATGCAGCTAACGCGTCGGTTTGGAGTTTTATGTCTCTCTGACCGCGGGTTCCATCCCCACCCGTGGTATGGTTTGTTTGCAATCGTGTCATAACGATTTCTTGAGTCATGATTAATCCAGAAATTAGAGGAACAGGCAAGGTTAAAGATGGAGTGGTGAGTGGGTCAAGGAGAAACTGAATAACAACAAGCAGAGTAAAATTTGGGATGCAACATCAGAAAGGCAGAGTAACAAGTGGGGTTCTGCAACTATCAATAAAACAACCGCTACTGTCCTTAATATGTGGGATTAAATTGCCAGAGGGGACTGAGTACTATGTGTCTTTTTTATTAATGTAAAACTAATGAGAATAAGACCAGAAGAGGCTGTGATGAGATCCAGGGAGATCTCTACAGATGTAGTCAAACAAATTGTTTCCGGAGTTCAATCCAAACAAATGCAAGGCCATGCGATTTGGAGGCGAGGAAAGACTGGTCACAGAGTACAACAAGAGCAGAGAGCTGCTGCAAGTGAGAGAGTGAAAAGGGCCTGAGGATGAATATAACACAAGAGTTTCATCAGAAATACACCAGAAGAACATTCAGACACTTCTTCAAAACTTTATATACGTCATACGTAATGCAGATCATTGAGTACGCGGACCTTGCGTACTTTGCGTACCCGGGTAAGCAAGAGAAGCTCAAAACAGTCCAAAAGTTTGCAACCAGACTAGCACCAGAAGTGAAATAAATACACTGTAAGGTAAGGTTGAAGGAGTTGAACCTGACAACCTTGGCGGAGAGAAGGGCAAAGGAAAACTTGATTACGAATTGCAAAACCTTAGGAGAAATTGATGGGGCTGACAGGGACAGACTTTTAAATTGAGAGGGCCATGATCTTGGGGACACAGGTTGAAGCTGAGGTCTCGGGTAAACAACAAAAATGCAACGAAGTGTTTATTAAGTCTCAGGATGTTAAGTTTTAATTAATGGTCCAAGTTGGACCGAAACGTCGTCCTAAGTTTCTTTCTCACATGAGTGGGTTGAAGATGTTTCATATAAATTATTAAATATATCGGATAAACTTTGTCATCATTTTATATGTGTTTCCAAAGTATTTTTGTGCATTCAATAATATATGGTGGCCAGAACTGAACAGCATGGGAATGAGACCATTTTTTAAGAAATATAAAGTTGAAATACAATCTCAGGACTTCTCTTATTTATATTTCTACGTAGATATGAAACCAGAAATTTTATTAATTTGATTTCGAATACTTGTTCATTTTTGTTTTGTCTTTAGATTTCTGATAACTAGAACTTCTAAGTCTTTTCCGTAATCAGTATGATTAAGATCTACACTATTTACTTTACAGGTGTTATTATTTTTGTTTACCCTGACTTAGAAGTTTACATTAGTCTGCATTAAATTGTTTGTGCCACTTCTCAGACCCCTGTAACTTTAACATATCCATATCATCCTTTAGTTAAATGGTACAGAGATCCGACAAGTTGATAAATTAGACACATGTGCAACACTTGGGTATCTTTATTGAGGAAACGTTTCGCCACACAGTGGCTTCATCAGTCTTATACAAAGAAGATTGGTGAAGATCAGAAGGAGTTTGAGGTAATCAGTCCCTCGGCCTGGAGTCGATGGATGGACTGATTGATGGACTGATTACATCGACTCAAGGCTGAGGGACTGATTACCTCAAACTCCTTCTGATCTTCACCATTCTTCTTTGTATTAGACTGATGAAGCCACTGTGTGGCGAAACGTTTCCTCAGTAAAGATACCCAAGTATTGCACATGTGTCTAATTTATCATACTTTAGTTCTCTTGCGTTATCCTAATTTATTTGACTGCCTATTTTATTGCCATCGGCTAACTTGTTTATGTCACAATTTATTCCCTCATTAATGTCATTTATATAGATCGTGAATAAGAAGAGACCCAATACTGACCCCTGTGGAACACCAGTTGTAACTGGACCCCATTCTGATTTCTACCCATTTATACAAACTTTGTGGGTCAGCCATGCTAGATACTGGAGAGATCTGTTCCAATACAGCTGCCTTCTACAACAGTCTCCTTAGTGGAACTTTATCAATTGTCTTACTGAAGTCAATGTATGTAGTGTCGTTTACCGTATGGAGTACTGAATCAAATACCTTCACGAGGCAAGAATGCCCCTTTACAAAACCGTTCCGAGATTACGACACAAGATAGTCTACATTTTTGCTACGAGACTGCGACTTCCAAAACAGGATGGTACGTACCTTCGCCTACTCCGTCAAAGCCAGGTTGTTTGCAAACTATGTTAAATTTAAAATTGAAGGTGTATAACGCAACTGGGATTTTCTCTGACTCTAAATTATACGTTACTGAAGCTTGATTATACGCTATTCACACTTGAACATACGTTGGTTGATGCCTGTGTATATTCAAGCAAATGACACCAACAATGCCAAAAATGCTAAGGAACATTTCATAGTCTCGATCTTCTGACAGATTCCAAAAGTAATTCTGGAAGTAGGAGTCTATCACAGGATGCTGTATCGACCTCGGGATGCAGGAATCTTCCTCAGGACGAAGGAATCCACCTCAACATCATCCTTAATCTGACCCTTGAATAAAACACAAAATGCAGAGCAAGTTTAGAGTCAACGTTTCGATCTGTGTAGAACTTTATCAAGTCATGATAAAGCTTAACAGAGAGCGAAACAGTGTCTGTAATAAAATATCTTTGCAATATACACAATCCATCTTAAAAGACGTTTCTTACGCTTGAAGACAAGGTCAAGACAAGGTCAAGACAGGGTGAAGACGTGGTCAAGACAAGGTCAAGACGTGGTCAAGACAAGGTCAAGACGTGGTCAAGACAAGGTAAAGACGTGGTCAAGACAAGGTCAACACAAGGGCAGGACAAGGTCAATACAATGTCAAGACAATATCAAGACAAGGTCAAGACAATATCAAGACAAGGTCAAGACAAGGTCAAGACAAGGTCACGACAAAGTCAAGACAAGGTCAAGACAGGGTCAAGACTAGGTCAAGACGAGGTCACGACAAGGTCAAGACAGGGTCAAGACAAGGTCAAGACGAGGTCACGACAAGGTCAAGACAGGGTCAAGACAGGGTCAAGACAAGGTCAAGACAAGGTCACGACAAGGTCAAGACAGGGTCAAGACAAGGTCACGACAAGGTCAAGACGTGAAAGTTCTTCTCTAAACTTCGAAGAAAAGATCAATACTTTAAAACATACATTTAACCTTTAAGAAAATAGAAACAGGGAATATACCTTATAAGAACAAATATAAGAATAATCAAACCACGGAATGAGTGGATTTTCACGACACCGTCGCCACGGGTTCAACCCTCCACCCGTTCAGGGGTTTGTTTGAAATCCTGTTATTACGATTTCTTTATTCTTACGAGACCCTTGCGGTTTAGCGCTTCTTTTGATGATGATAATAATAATAATAATAATAATAATAATAATAATAATAATAATAATTTATTCTTACGAATAATTAAATGACAGAATTAAAGTGAAAGCTTTAAGCAAATCAGTGAGTTATACGTAAATGATTTGTTTGTTAAGCTATAGAATTATAGAATATTTATTAAAGATAAGTGGAGGAATAAATAATATATAAAAAAAAGATGAGCTATTGAATAATTGAGACTTGAATTAGATGTATAATTGGACCATGCAACTCATTATACAACTCATTATTGAAGTATAGGGTGGGCTAAAAGTAGGCTTACACTCCAAAAAAGTCCACAAGACGTACTAAGTGTAAGCCTACTTTCGGCCCACCCTGTATAATTGGACGAAACAACTCATTGCTCAAGTATACTTGGACTAGTCAACTCATTATAAAAGTATAATTGAACCAGGCATCTGATTATATAGGCATAACTAGGTGATTATGCAAATATAATTGGGCCAGACAATTGATTTTGCAAATTGATCAAATAACGGATTATACAATTACAGTTCTAGAGATAAACTAATTTTGTAAGCATATTGAACCAGAAAAATGATTATACTGGAATAAGTGGAATAACTAAATGACCATTTTTCTGGTCATTTAGCATTGACTGATGTTTCCAACAGTGGTTGATGACCCACTGATTTTTCCAACAGTGGTTGATGATCCACTGATGTTTCCAACAGTGGTTGATGACCCACTAATGTTTCCAGCAGTGGTTGATGACCCACTGGTGTTTCCAGCAGTGGTTGATGACCCACTGGTGTTTCCAGCAGTGGTTGATGACCCACTGGTGTTTCCAGCAGTGGTTGATGACCCACTGATGTTTTTAGCAGTGGTTGATGACCCACTGATGTTTCCAGCAGTGGTTGATGACCCACTGGTGTTTCCAGCAGTGGTTGATGACCCACTGGTGTTTCCAGCAGTGGTTGATGACCCACTGATGTTTCCAGCAGTGGTTGATGACCCACTGATGTTTCCAGCAGTGGTTGATGACCCACTGATGTTTCCAGCAGTGGTTGATGACCCACTGGTGTTTCCAGCAGTGGTTGATGACCCACTGATGTTTTTAGCAGTGGTTGATGACCCACTGATGTTTCCAGCAGTGGTTGATGACCCACTGGTGTTTCCAGCAGTGGTTGATGACCCACTGGTGTTTCCAGCAGTGGTTGATGACCCACTGATGTTTCCAGCAGTGGTTGATGACCCACTGATGTTTCCAGCAGTGGTTGATGACCCACTGATGTTTCCAGCAGTGGTTGATGACCCACTGGTGTTTCCAGCAGTGGTTGATGACCCACTGGTGTTTTCAGCAGTGGTTGATGACCCACTGATGTTTTTAGTAGTGGTTGGTGACCACTCAGATGATTTAAAGCAGTGGTTGATGATCCACTGGTGTTTCCAGCAGTGGTTGATGACCCACTGGTGTTTCCAGCAGTGGTTGATGACCCACTGGTGTTTTTAGTAGTGGTTGGTGACCACTCAGATGATTTACATCAGTGGTTGATGAACCACTGATGATTTACAGCAGTGGTTGATGAACCACTGTTGTTCCCAACAGTGGGTGATGACCCACTGATCTTCCCATATTTATATAAACACAAACAAGAGCCGAATAAGCCCAACCGTCGAGGTAGGCCTAAAAAGCAAGTCTTCTTTGTCGAATAAGCAAAGTGAAAATTTGGTTATGCTATAAATCTGCGAAAATCCATCTGAAAAAACTATGTATATATGTGTGTGTGTGTGTGTGTGTGTGTGTGGTGTCGAATAGGTAAAACTTGTGATTTTGGCTTAAATATCAACGCTTTTCTTGCCGAATAAGGCAAAGCGAAAATTAGTGTATGCAATAATTTCGCAAAAAAATTCTTGCCTTATTCGGCAAGAAAAGCGTTGATGTTTAAGCCAAAATCGCAAGTTTTTACCTATTCGACACCACACACACACGCACACACACACTCAGTGGCCACTTTATTAGGCACTCCTCATTAATGCAAATATCTAATCGGCCAATCACGTGCCATCACCTCAGTGCCTAAAAGCATACAGACATGATCAAGAGGTTCAGCTGTTGTTCCAACTGAACATCAGAATGGGGAAGAAATGTGATGTAAATGACTTTGTCTGCGGAATGATTGTTGCCACCAGACAGTCGGGGTGGTTTAAGCATCTCAGAAACACACAAAGTCTTTAGAGTTTACAAAGAATGCTGTGAATAACTCGAAACATCCAGTGAGCGACAATTCTGTGGGCGAAAACGCTTTGATAATGAAAGAGGTCAGAAGAGAATGGCTAGATTAGTAACAATGTAACAACTCTAATAACCTCGTGTTACAACAGTAGTATGTTGAAGAGCTTCTCTGAATGCATAACACGTCGAACCTAGAAGTGGATGGACTATAGCAGCAGAAGACCACACAGGATTCCTAACTTGTCAGCAAAGAACAGGAAACTAAAGCTTCAATGGGCACAGGCTCATCAAAAATAAATAGTTGAAGATTGGTGAAACGTCGCCTGGTCTGACGAATCGTTATTTCTTGCTGTGACATGCAGATGATAGGGTCAGTATGTGGCGTAACCCTTTGGGATGCGGTGTAAAGGAAAACATGCAACAACTACATGATGCTATTATGTCAACATGGACCAGGATCTCTTAAGTAACGTTTCCAACACCTTGTTGAATCAATGACACAAAGAATTCAGGCTGTTCCGGGAGCACATAGATGGCCCTACCCAGTACTAAAGTGGCCGCTGAGAGTTTATGCAGTATATATATTTATATATAACCTATTTATATATAGCCTGGATCACTTACAATTCAAGGGTGGGCCTCCATCATCCAAGCCCTACTCAATGATTTTGAGTTACAGCTCCTGGCCTCTGAATATAAAGTAATCAATCACCTTGCCTCAGGATGCTACCATATATATCTTCCGGTACCCTCTCATTCCCACCCTTGGTGACTTCAGGGCGCTAGCACACACTACCACTGGTGTGGTAGTATGTGGTAGTTTTTCCCAGGCTCCTTCCCAAGAGACTCTCAGCAAAAGCTTATCTTCATTCACAAATAACCCTCACATAGGAGAGAGAAGCTAAAGACGACGTTTCGGTCCGACTTGGACCATTTACAAGTCACACTAACACACGAAGGTGTGGATAAAGCCGAGGGCGTCAAAGCTACGCCGGGGGTAGGCGTGGCACATGTCGGATATGTAACCTTGAGTGGAATATCAACAACAGAACTGGCTTAAACAGCGCACGCAACTGCAACTCTGGTCATTATTTAGGTACCCGGACATTTACCCACGTAAACAATAGCCAACGGTCCCTCCCAGCCAGAAGATATATCAACACACATTAAGGCAACAAATAACCTCCAAGAAGAAATCAAATTAACATCTGTCAAGATTCTACCACACATTTCCAAAGTAACTCCCACTCAGTTTACTGCCAAACTAGTTGACCTTTTGAAAAAAAAGTTAGTAATGGTCCAACAGTCACTGGACATGGCACAACCTCGTCCTGTCTGGCAATACCTGCCTGGACATTCCACCCAGGAGGGACAAGTCCCTTGATTCAACTGACAGTTGGCCAATAAATGAATTCCTCAAAGACGGCAATCTTGTCAGTTTTCCTCACCATGCAAAAAAACACGCGCCAGCGATACAAAGTCAAAATAGAAGCACAAATCGGCAAGAAGCCAGAGGAAAGGAATACTGTAGGAACAATCAGACTAATAAATAACAATGAAACAATTGTCTCAAAGACTTCACCACAGCACGAAGTCGCACAAGTCAAGTACCCGAATAGAATCCCTAAGATCGACAGTGATACTCATGATAACACCGCCAGATATACTGATAGTCCAAGAGCCAGAAGTGTACATGGTTGCCATGTCCTTCCCTCCAGGTTCTGAAGGTGATTTCGCGAGATTAAAGCCACAACCATCAAACAAATGATCAGCACAGCAGTAGAAGATGTTGCAGAGCATCTCCTGTCTGAGCTCACATGATTTGTGAACATCTGTCTTATTGGTAATGTTTCTGAGACCGTTTGGCCTCTCTCTTTTGGTGCATCTCTTTGTACATTGAAAAAAAATGGGAAAATCAGACCCACTGCCGTTGGCAACTCCATCAACTTGTTGCCATGGCAGCAGTGAGAACAGTGACAAGTGACGTAGTCACCATGCTGAGACCAAAGCAGCTGAGGTTGGGGATTACACAAGGTTAAGAAGCCGCAGCCTGAACTCACGTGCTAGAAATCCCTGATCAAATTGGATTTTACAAATACGTTGATCTCAGTCAAAAGAGACGTTGTACTCAGAACCGTTCATGATAATTTTCCTGCCCTTTATTCCTACATACACTCTTGTTACAACAGCGACTCGAAACTTCTCTTCGGTGAGCACGAAGCTGACTCACATGAAGGAGTCCAGCAGAGAGGCCATCTCGCTCCTCTTCTTTTCTGCCGGGTCAAAAGGGTGACCGAGGACCTAACCAGCCAGCTCAATACCTGGTTCTTGGATGACGGTACACTTGCGGGCACCACAGAATCCCTCCAGACTCATCAAAGAGCAAGTAGAGAATGTAGGCCTCTACCTAAACCCCTTGAAATGCAAACTGGTGTCCCCCAACAAACACACCATCAAATAAGTAACAGCTGCCTTGCAAGACGTCAAAGTCTTTGATCCCTCCTGGGTCTAACGTTATCAGTGAGATTTGGGAAAAAAATATCTGACCTCAAGCTGATGAAAACCAGGATCAGTGACACAGATGCTCATGAGACTTTCTGTTTCCTCACCAGATGCGTATTCTTCCCTGAACTAACTTACTTTTTATGTTGATCTCCATCCTTTGTCAACCCCAAACTAGGAAAGTACGACTCTCTTAAAGTACATGCTTGAAAAAGTCCTTAACCTTTTACTAGATGAATGACAATGGGAACAAGCCACACTTTCAGTCAGGTCAGGTGGTGTGGGCACACGTATGGCCTCTAAGGTTGCCTTGCCAGCCTTCTACTCCTCCTGCCAAGGATCCAACGATCTGGAGTGGATGACCCCAGTTACACCAGTGGCACCAGCATTATGGACACCCTGTCAGCACAGACTACGAGACCAGCTGAAACTCCAGCTCATAAACAATTAATTTCAGACAGCCCTATCATGTAAAAGGTCACCACAGCTATGATAGCGGGCGCAAGCTCTGCTATTGACAGAGCTCGTCTTTCAGTGGTGACTTTCTCTTAACAGTTCTCATCTGTTCGACTGGCACTCGTCTTAACCAGGAGACCCTTCATACTGCAGTGGCTCTCCGCCTTGCTTCCCCAAATCACGCTGAGTGCAAGTGTATTTGCGACATAGTGGTAGCCGGCCAGTACTGCATGCAAGTTTTGCAAGTTCCAAATGTTGGCATGTTAGACACTATGAAGGCAACGAGATCATCAACAGAAGCCTTGATACAGCCATGTGCCACGCCGAGAGAGAACTTTGATCTTTACTTCACGGCATTCCGGAAATGTTCGACTTCCGCCCTGACCCTATTATACCCGTTGAAAAATGGTAGACTGCTTATGTGGGACTGCATTTGTGTATTTACACTGGCCACCACCTACATCCTTTATAGTGCCGGTCAGCTGGGCGGTGCTGCTGATTATTGGGATGTTTACAACTCAACTAGTAGAGGGCTTTGTCCCACCAGCACTACTTCGTCTATAGGCTTGGAAATCCTAGGCTCCTAAGGAAAACTTGCCATGAATTTCCTCAAGGAGCTGGGCTCCACGTTCGTCGAAACCACCAGACATCCGGCAGTTGCCACCTCTCTTTTCCGGCGCCTCAGTATGGGGATCCAGAGTAGGGATGTATCGGATGTGAAAAATTTAGATATCCGGTATGCGGATGTGTATACGGATGTCTTACTTACTCATTTTACGGATGCGAATGCGGATGCGGATGTAAGAAATTGTGCGGATGTTCCGCAGATGCGGATGTTCCGCAGATGCGGATGTAAGAAATTGTGCGGATGTTCTGCGGATTTCGGATGCGGATGTATATACGGATATCTGTTTGCTGTGAAATACGGATGCAGATGCGGATACGGATGTAAGAAATTGTGCGGATGTTCCGCAGATGCGGATGCGGATGCAAATATCCGATACATCACTAATCCAGAGGGGTAACGCCTGCTGCATCTTAGGTTCTTGACCGGCGTCTGAGGAGCTCTAGCTACATATCTTAATGTTTCTCCATTATTTGCAATTCTGCGTGTATTTAAATTCCCGTATTTATAATTAGGTAAGCATATGTTCCAGGTAGAGGTTAATAACCTCAAGAGGAGCCGGATGGCCAGCAATAAGGGAGCCACCCCAGCTATGCAGATCTAATGGTAACTAAAAGCGTCTAAATGGTATTACCCTTCCTGCCTGGACAGACGACAAGCAGGTGGTGTGGGACTACACATGTGCATCCACATTAGCTGATACCTATCTCCAATACACCAGGGAGGAACGAGAGGCAGCTGCCAGCTTCAGGGAGTCCCAGAAGTCTAGAAAATATGGAGAACTTGTCCATTAATGTATGTTTGTTCCGCTTAGAGACCTTTGGCCTATGGGAAAAAAGTGCATCCAAGTTTCTTAAGGAGCTAGACAAAAGACTCATCAGGGTAACTAAGGATCCCTGGGCAGCTAGTTTTCTATTCCAGCGACTTAACGCTGCGATTCAGAAAGGTAATGCCTACTGTATTATGGGTACACACACCAGCTCCGATGAGCTGGATGAGATTTTTTTGCAAAATAATCTGTGACAAACACGTAGCAATATATACTTGAAATGTATCCCTCAAACCTCATGTACTGTATATACCATATTTGTACCAGAAATGTATTTTTTTAAGTCTTGTGTACCACATTATGTAATAATACATATGTATTATACAAACATACATATGTCGTGCCGAATAGGTAAAACTTACGATTTTGGCTTAAATAGCAACACTCTTCTTGCCGAATAGAGCAAGCGAAAATTTCTGTATGCAATAATTTCGCAAAAATCATTCTGAACCTAATCAAAAAAATATATTTCGTTGTGTTTGTTTATAGGATATAAGAAAGTATTAGTTTGGAAATAGGTTAGTTGATGTTTGGAACAGTCTGCCTAGTAGGGTTATTGAAGCTAAAACCTTGGGTAGTTTCAAGTTTAGGTTGGATAAATACATGAATGAGAGGGGTTGGATTTGAGTGGGACTTGCACATGAGTAAATAGATTTGTCAGAGCTTATTGTTAGGGTAGCACTGAAAGTGGGTTGGGCAAATGTTCTGTTAGTGGGTTGGAATTGTAAAGGATCTGCCTAGTATGGGCCAACAGGCCTACTGCAGTGTTTATCCTTTCTTATGTTCTTATGTGTTTTCGCTCACCATGAGGAGGGCCAAAGCAGCATGGGTTCAAATCCTTGGCTAGTCAATGTGTTGTTATTGATATAAATGTATATATATATATATATATATATGTACTCACCTATTTGTACTCACCTATTTGTGGTTGCAGGGGTCGAGTCATAGCTCCTGGCCCCGCCTCTTCACTGATTGCTACTAGGTCCTCTCTCTCCCTGCTCCATGAGCTTTATCAAACCTAGTCTTAAAACTATGTATGGTTCCTGCCTCCACTATGTCGCTTTCTAAGCTATTCCACTTCCTGACAACTCTATGACTGAAGAAATACTTCCTAACATCCCTTTGACTCATAGGAGTCTTCAACTTCCAATTATGACCCCTTGTTTCTGTGTCCCCTCTCTGGAACATCTTGTCTCTGTCCACCTTATCTATTCCTCGCAGTATTTTATATGTCGTTATCATGTCTCCCTAACCCTCCTGTCCTCTAGTGTCGTCAGGCCGATTTCCCTTAACCTTTCTTCGTAGGACAATCCCTTAGCTCTGGGACTAGTCTTGTTGCAAACCTTTTCACTTTCTCTAATTTCTTGACGTGCTTGACCAGGTGTGGGTTCCAAACCGGTGCTGCATACTCCAGTATGGGCCTGACGTATATGGTATACAGAGTCTTGAATGATTCCTTAGTGAGGTATTGGAACGCTATTCTTAGGTTTGCCAGCCGCCCGTATGCTGCAGCAGTTATCTGATTGATGTGTGCCTCAGGAGATGTGCTCAGTATTATACTCACCCCAAGATCTTTTTTTTTGAGTGAGGCTTGCAGTCTTTGGCCACCTAGACTATACTCTGTCTGCGGTCTTCTTTGCCCTTCCCCGATATTCATGACTTTACATTTGGCAGGGTTAAATTCAAGGAGCCAGTTACTGGACCAGGCTTGCAGCCTGTCCAGGTCTCTTTGTAGTCCTGCCTGATCCTCGACTGATTTTATTCTTCTCATTAACTTCACATCATCTGCAAACAGGGACACTTCTGAGTCTATCCCTTCCGTTATGTCATTCACATATACCAAAAACAGTACAGGTCCTAAGACTGACCCTTGTGGAACTCCACTCGTCACAGGTGCCCACTCTGACATCTCGTCACGTACCATGACTCGTTGTTGCCTCCCTGTCAGATATTCTCTGATCCATTGCAGTGTTTTTCTTGTTACGTGTGCCTGATCCTTTAGCTTTTGCATTAACCTCTTGTGAGGAACTGTGTCGAACGCCTTCTTGCAGTCCAAAAAATGCAGTCTATCCACCCCTCTCTCGTGTCTTACTTCTGTTACCTTATCATAAAACTCCAGTAGGTTTGTGACACAGGATTTTCCTTCCCTGAAACCGTGCTGGTTGTCGTTTATAAGCTTGTGTCTTTCTAGGTGCTCCACCACTCTCCTCCTGATGATCTTCTCCATGACTTTGCATACTATACACGTCAGTGACACAGGTCTGTAGTTTAATGCCTCGTGTCTGTCTCCTTTCTTAAAAATTGGGACTACATTTGCCATCTTCCACGCCTCAGGTAGTTGCCCAGTTTCAATGGATGTGTTGAAGATTTGTGTTAGTGGCACACACAACATCTCTGCTCCTCTCTAAGGACCCACGGAGAAATGTTGTCCGGTCCCACCGCTTTTGAGGTATCGAGTTCACATAGCAGCTTCTTCACCTCCTCCTCGGTTGTGTGTATTTCATCCAGCACTTGTTGGTATACCTCCCTATTCTGAATTCCTGGAGTCCTACCTGTCTCCTGTGTAAATACTTCTTTAAATCTCATGTTGAGCTCCTCACATACCTCTTGGTCGTTTATTGTGAACTCCCACCTTCCTTTCTCAGCCTGATTACCTGGTCCTTGACTGTTGTTTTCCTCCTGATGTGGCTATACAACAGCTTCGGGTCAGACTTGACTTTTGATGCTATATCATTTTCATATTGTCGCTGAGCCTCCCTTCTTACCTGTGCATATTCGTTTCTGGCTCTTCGGCTAATCTCTTTATTTTCCTGGGTCCTTTGTCTTCTGTACTTTTTCCATTCTCTATTACACTTACTTTTTGCCTCCCTACACCTCTGGGTGAACCAAGGACTCGTTCTGGTCTTCCCATTACTTCTGTTTCCTTGGGGACAAACCTCTCCTCTGCCTCTTTGCATTTGGTTGTCACATATTCCATCATTTCTTTTACTGGTTTTCCTGCCAATTCTCTCTCCCACTGAACGTCTTGTAGGAAGTTCCTCATGCCTGTGTAGTCCCCCTTTTGTAGTTTCGTTTCTCCCTTCCTATTCCTGCTCCCTCTCCACTTGTAGCTCAACTATATAATCAAAACACAGAACCAAATGATCACTAGCTCCAAGGGGCCTTTCATACGTGATATCCTCGATGTCCGAACTACTCAAGGTGAATACTAGGTCCAGTCTTGCTGGATCATCCCCACCTCTCTCTCTGGTAGTGTCTCTAACATGTTGATGCATGAGGTTTTCCAGTACCACATCCATCATCTTGGCTCTCCATGATTCAGGACCCCCATGGGGCTCTAGGTTTTCCCAATCAATCTCTTTGTGATTGAAATCACCCATAACTAGTAACTTTGCTCTCCCCATGTGGGCTCTTCTGGCTACCTCGGCTAGTGTGTCTACCATTGCTCTGTTGCTCTCGTCGTATTCTTCTCTTGGCCTCCTGCAGTTCTGTGGCGGGTTGTACATTACAGCAATTATCACCTTATGGCCCTCAGACTGAATTGTTCCTACTATGTAGTCCCTTTCACCCATTCCATCCATTCCTTCCACTTCCTCAAATCCCCACCTGTTCTTAATGAGCAGTGCAACTCCTCCTCCCCCTCTTCTCCCTCTATCTTTCCTGAGGATTTGATATCCGGGTGGGAAGATTGCATCTGTTATCATCCTGGTGAGTTTCGTTTCTGTGAGTGCTATTATGCTATTATGTGTGTGTGTGTGTGTGTGTGTGTGTGTGTGTATGTGTTTGTGTGTGTGTGTGTGTGTGTGTGTGTAGTGCCAAATAAGTAAAATTGGTCAATTAGCAAGGATTCATTTAAAATTAAGTCCTTTATAAGAAGCGCAATTTAATTTAGCTTAATCCAGCTAAATATATTTTAGATAAATTTACAATAATTTAATAATAAACAAACACAATAAAATATATTTTTTAAGTTAGGTTCAGAAATTTTTTTGAGAAATTATTGCATACACAAATTTTCGCTTGCCTTATTCGGCAAGAAGAGCATTGCTATTTAAGCCAAAATCGCAAGTTTTACCTATTCGGCACGACATATATATTATGAACAAATTGTACATAGGATCGGGCTTTGAGTCCCACTTTCAAAAAGAATAGTAATTTCCTTGTAAATGGTGGTCTTTGTGGCCAAGCTCCGCCTCAGACTGAAGACTATGTCTCCCAGTTTTTACATGTAAATTATCAGTTACATGTTGAGATTCCTTTGGTGCTAATTAATCTTTTGGCTCAGATGTTGGCACGAAGCTCTATCTTTGTGTTCACTACTGGTGGTAATGTGTGTGTCTCCGTGTTACTCTAAGAACCTTTTTTTCCTGCATTATTGAAGGTTAATGTGTTCGTGCACGATATGTTAAGGGGTCAAGCCTTTTTAGTCTGGGGAGTACACGTCTGTTTCTTGGACTGTATGCTATGTCAAGTTTTCTTAAACTGAGGGAATACTCGTCTCTTTCAACTTCTTGCTATACTACGCCTTCTAGTCTGGGGAGATACACGCATCCTCCTCCAACTACTTGCTGTCGCACGCCTTCTTAATCTTGGGGAAGTACGTAGAGTCCATCAATATATATGGTTAGTAAGAATGCGTCACAATAACCTGTGCGTCAACAAAGGTCAGTTTTGTGTGCGTGTGACCTGTAAGTCAACAAAAGCCAGAGTACAGGACAGTTCCGTATTCGCCGAGAATTTTTTTTTTCAATCTGCAGTTACATGGGCTGAGAGGTTTGTGACTCAAGAGTCACCATTACACATTACTATTAAACTATACAACACTTCGTCACTACACACTACACAGTGCTACCACACTATACAACTCACCACTACTCAACAGTCACCACTGGCAGAACTGCTGGTCTCTTATGTTGATACCGTAACATAGATCGTCTGAGTTCCGTGAAGAGGAGTTCCATCCTGATGATAATCTTCCTCTCTCTAGAGAAATGACATCCAAGGAATTGTCTATCTGCGTGAACGTAGCTTAGTCTACCGTATTCCTCTATATCTTCAGCAGTGCCTTTTTGGCACTTCTGGGTCTTTGGCACTTCATCTCTTTCACATTATGATTGGCAATTTTAATGGATTTTTTCCTTGAATACGCTTCTGAAACCTTTAAAAAACTGAACGTGAAAATTTTGTAAAGCAGAGGTAAAAAGTATATTAACTACCAGCAGAGGTGAATGCAAAACAGACTGCAATACCTCAGACCAGGATCTCGCACCTTACACCAGTGTTGGTTGGTGGATTAGGATTAATTAAACCAGTTAAGTTTACAAGGAATGAGGTATGTATTTGGTTTAAAGTTTATTAATTTCATGATGGTTTGTTTATTAGGTTTACAAAATTGTCAATTGTTCATGACCACTCGTATAGATGAATGACCTACTCACGGGTCGACAACTGATGATCTTAAGTCTGGAGTTTTACAACTCACCGCGAGTTCAATCCCTGCCCGTACCGTGGTTTGACCCATCCATAAGTAGCCTGTCTCACCCATAAGTCGATAACCAAATTATACAAATACTGGTAAACAAACCACTGAACGGGTGGGGTTTGAACCATGGCGAGTGAGTCGTAAATCTCCGGACCATTGCGTAAGCCACTCAGTCAGCTGTCTACATATTAGTATGCATATTAATTATTGCAGTGATGAAATAAGACATTTATTTGGAAAATTAATTTTTATTTGAAAAATTCACGGCAATGATATGACAGATAATTGATTAAATATGAGATATGACTTTGCTTTTATAAACATTGCTACACGCTTTGACATAGAATCGACCAATGTTGAACACATTTTGGCAAGTTCTTCGTCGTGGTACCAGGTCCTAATAACAGCAGCAATTAGCTTCTCCACAGTTGAACAATCCTGTTTCGCGATCCTTCATTTGGTTATTGTCCATAGATTCTCAATTGGGTTGAGGTCAGGAGAGTTTCCAGGTCAGTTTAGAACACTTAACTCACTCTCTTTGATGAATGTCAGTATTTTTTAGTAAGTGAGGCATGGAGCAAGATCCTGCTGGAAAATACCTTCTCCATCAGGAAAGTCTCTATCCATAATGGGAAGCAAATGAGTCGCCAGGATTGCCTTGTATTTGTTACTGTTCACTGTTCCCTTAACAATAACAAGCCGTCCAGGGCCTTTAACAGTAAAACTATTATAAAACATCCTCTTAGGGGGGTCTTTTGGCGCTTGTTGACTGTGTCCATTTCGAAGAGGTTCGCCTTTGCTCCGTCTCACTACCACTGATCTGTACCCATGTACTTCACTACCACTGATCTGTACCCATGTACTTCACTACCAGTGATCTGTACCTATGTACTTCACTACCAGTGATCTGTACCCATGTACTTCACTACCAGTGATCTGCACCCATGTACTTCACTACCAGTGATCTGTACCTATGTACTTCACTACCAGTGATCTGTACCCATGTACTTCACTACCAGTGATCTGTACCCATGTACTTCACTACCAGTGATCTGTACCCATGTACTTCACTACCAGTGATCTGTACCTATGTACTTCACTACCAGTGATCTGTACCCATGTACTTCACTACCAGTGATCTGTACCTATGTACTTCACTACCAGTGATCTGTACCCATGTACTTCACTACCAGTGATCTGTACCTATGTACTTCACTACCAGTGATCTGTACCCATGTACTTCACTACCTGTGATCTGTACCTATGTACTTCACTACCAGTGATCTGTACCCATGTACTTCACTACCAGTGATCTGTACCTATGTACTTCACTACCTGTGATCTGTACCTATGTACTTCACTACCAGTGATCTGCACCCATGTACTTCACTACCAGTGATCTGTACCTATGTACTTCACTACCAGTGATCTGTACCCATGTACTTCACTACCAGTGATCTGTACCCATGTACTTCACTACCAGTGATCTGTACCCATGTACTTCACTACCTGTGATCTGTACCTATGTACTTCACTACCTGTGATCTGTACCTATGTACTTCACTACCAATGATCTGCACCCATGTACTTCACTACCAGTGATCTGTACCTATGTACTTCACTACCAGTGATCTGTACCTATGTACTTCACTACCTGTGATCTGTACCTATGTACTTCACTACCAATGATCTGTACCCATGTACTTCACTACCAGTGATCTGTACCTATGTACTTCACTACCAGTGATCTGTACCTATGTACTTCACTACCTGTGATCTGTACCTATGTACTTCACTACCAATGATCTGTACCCATGTACTTCACTACCAGTGATCTGTACCTATGTACTTCACTACCTGTGATCTGTACCTATGTACTTCACTACCAATGATCTGCACCCATGTACTTCACTACCTGTGATCTGTACCTATGTACTTCACTACCTGTGATCTGTACCTATGTACTTCACTACCAGTGATCTGCACCCATGTACTTCATATTATGCGTCATCTGGAAATATAACTTTTCCCCATTCATCTGTCGTCCATCCCTCATGAGCCAGTGCCCAACGCAGCCGTATTTTTTTTTTCTTTATAACAGCAGTCAATAAATATTTCTGGCAGTTCTGCCAACTTCAAGGAGCCTTCGTCGAACACCTGAAGACTCAACATTCACGCCAACCTCCTTCATACTGTTTCTTATAACATTGTTATCGTGAGGTGTTGTCTTGAGTTTTCTTCCACATCTTCGTCGACGCAGCGCTCTACTGTCACCAGTGTCGTCAGCTTTCTTCAGGAACCGACAAACCGTCGACTTTGCTAAGCTCAAATTTTCGGCGATCTGCCTGATACTCAGCATGTTGTCTGATACTCACCATGTTGTCTGATACTCAGCATGTTGTCTGATACTCAGCATGTTGTCTGATACTCAGCATGTTGTCTGATACTCAGCATGTTGTCTGAT
Source organism: Cherax destructor (assembly GCA_009830355.1). Lineage (NCBI taxonomy): Eukaryota > Metazoa > Arthropoda > Malacostraca > Decapoda > Parastacidae > Cherax > Cherax destructor. Next base: position 22,914 of record WNWK01000976.1, read on the forward strand.
ACTCAGCATGTTGTCTGATACTCAGCATGTTGTCTGATACTCAGCATGTTGTCTGATACTCAGCATGTTGTCTGAGAGCTAAAAACTCATCCATCATGAATTTCAGCAGTATGAACTGAAGGGAAGAATTTGGCGATGATTTACGAGATTTTAAAAACTCATCTGGATTTTCCTGGGATGTCTATAGAACGTAACACTAAATGTTTTCCTGTCTGCTCAACACAGTCTCAGGCAACACTAGTTGGCAGGACAAACTACGTAAGAATACCGACATATTATGTGTTGTCTATCATATCATAGCTAAAAAGGATCATTACAAATATTATATATTTTATTACATTGAATATTACATGGAATTACATATATATTTTATTACAAGGAATAAAATGCAAGGTATTTAAACTGTTTTTAATTACATTAAAACCGTTAATAAAGCGAACATAGATATAGTGATTAACTAGCCTGGTATATCACAGAGAGAAGTATATTAATGTTGCTAGAATTACCGACATCATATTAAGTAAAAGGACACAAGTCCAACTAATGTGACATTTTATTGTGGCAACGTTTCGCTCTCCAGGAGCTTTATCAAGCCGTTACAAACAATACATGGACACAGAGGGTATATATAGGCTCATAGTGAGGTGTAATACTAGTGGTGGTAGAAGTAGCAGCTTTGTCAAGCTGTTACGGCTTAACAAGGCTCCTGGAGGGCGAAACGTTGCCTCAATAAAATGTCGCATTAGTTGCACTTGTGTCTTTTTACTTAACAGAGGGAGTAGTGTTTGATCAGCGCTGTTTTTTACAAGAAAGGTTGCTGTTTCTGCTGTGGCTGTGTGACGTGACAGCACACATGTTTGTTGCTGTGATTACATGGAGGCATCACACATGTTTGTTGCTGTGATTACATGGAGGCATCACACATGTTTGTTGCTGTGATTATATGGAGGTATCACACATGTTTGTTGCTGTGATTACATGGAGGTATCACACATGTTTGTTGCTGTGATTACATGGAGGCATCACACATGTTTGTTGCTGTGATTATATGGAGGTATCACACATGTTTGTTGCTGTGATTACATGGAGGTATCACACATGTTTGTTGCTGTGATTACATGGAGGCATCACACATGTTTGTTGCTGTGATTATATGGAGGTATCACACATGTTTGTTGCTGTGATTACATGGAGGCATCACACATGTTTGTTGCTGTGATTACATGGAGGCATCACACATGTTTGTTGCTGTGATTATATGGAGGTATCACACATGTTTGTTGCTGTGATTACATGGAGGTATCACACATGTTTGTTGCTGTGATTACATGGAGGCATCACACATGTTTGTTGCTGTGATTATATGGAGGTATCACACATGTTTGTTGCTGTGATTACATGGAGGTATCACACATGTTTGTTACTGTGATTACATGGAGGTATCACACGTGTTTGTTACTGTGATTACATGGAGGTATCACACGTGTTTGTTGCTGTGATTACATGGAGGCATCACACGTGTTTGTTGCTGTGATTACATGGAGGCATCACACGTGTTTGTTGCTGTGATTACATGGAGGCATCACACGTGTTTGTTGCTGTGATTACATGGAGATATCACACATGTTTGTTACTGTGATTACATGGAGGCAGTACACGTGTTTCTTGCTGTGGCTCTGTGAAGACAGCACATGTTGTTCCTTGCTTTGAATGTGTGGGGGCAGCACATATGTTTCTTGCTGTGTAACACATATGTTTCTTGTTGTGTACCACATATGATTCTTGCTGTGTAGCTCATATGTTTCTTGCTGTGTAGCACATATGATTCTTGCTGTGTAGCACATATGTTTCTTGCTGTGTAGCACATATGATTCTTGCTGTGTAGCACATATGATTCTTGCTTTGTAGCACATATGATTCTTGCTGTGTAGCACATATGATTCTTGCTTTGTAGCACATATGATTCTTGCTTTGTAGCACATATGATTCTTGCTGTGTAGCACATATGATTCTTGCTGTGTAGCACATATGATTCTTGCTGTGTAGCACATATGATTCTTGCTGTGTAGCACATATGATTCTTGCTGTGTAGCACATGTTTCTTGCTGTGTAGCACATATGATTCTTGCTGTGGCTTTGTGGACGCAGCTCATGTTTTTTTTTTCCTGTGACTGGATACAACATTTATGTTCCTTGCTTTGATTGTGTATTCACATATGTGTTTCTTGCTTTGACTGTGTATTCACATATGTGTTTCTTGCTTTGATTGTGTGGAGGCACATAAATGCTTCCTACTTTGTGTGGAGGCACATATGTGTTTCTTGCATTGACTGTGTGAGGCACATGTGTTTCTTGCTTTGACTATGTGGAGGCACATGTATTTCTTGCTTTGACTATGTGGAGGCACATAAATGCTTATTGCTTTGTGGGGAGGCACATATGTGCTTCTTGCTTTGACAGTGTGGAGGCACATATGTGCTTTGACAGTGTGGAGGCACATATGTGCTTTGACAGTGTGGAGGCACATATGTGCTTTGACAGTGTGGAGGCACATATGTGCTTTGACAGTGTGGAGGCACATATGTGCTTTGACAGTGTGGAGGCACATATGTGCTTTGACAGTGTGGAGGCACATATGTGCTTTGACAGTGTGGAGGCACATATGTGCTTTGACAGTGTGGAGGCACATATGTGTTTTGACAGTGTGGAGACACATATGTATTTTGACAGTGTGGAGGCACATATGTGCTTAGACAGTGTGGAGGCACATATGTGCTTTGACAGTGTGGAGGCACATATGTGCTTTGACAGTGTGGAGGCACATATGTGTTTTGATAGTGTGGAGACACATATGTATTTTGACAGTGTGGAGGCACATATGTGCTTAGACAGTGTGGAGGCACATATGTGCTTAGACAGTGTGGAGGCACATATGTGCTTTGACAGTGTGGAGGCACATATGTGCTTTGACAGTGTGGAGGCACATATGTGCTTTGACAGTGTGGAGACACATATGTATTTTGACAGTGTGGAGATAGAATATACCAGAGCTCGAGAGAGTGGTCAGCTTGCTGCAGACTGTTCTTTATGGTAATCTCATTATTTAAATAATAATAACGTACATAAATGGCTTTCAGCTCAGACCTGTCTTTAAGCTGATAGATAATCGTGCAGTAAAAAATATAAATCAACGAAAAATAATCCAAGTATCATACGTCACTGTGAGCCCAGAGCTGTGAGCTCAGTTTTAAAACACCTGAGCTAAGACACAATAGGGATATCAGCATTTTAAGGAACTGGTATATACGTACATCTCGTTCTGACAGACTTAAACTCTCCATGTTTTATTTCATTTTTGTCAGTAAACACTGCTTAAATAAAGATTAATATTCATAAACCCAACCAACACTAACGTAAACTAACGTAAACTAACGTAATCTGACTTAACGTAATGTAATTTAATTGACCTAACAAATTAACTCAAAGTAACGTACCTAATCTAACAAAGCATAACATAACACAATACCTTAACATAACGTACAAAGTAACATAACCTTAACTAAATTGCACCTAAATTGCAAAATCCGGCAGGAATCAACGAACTGAAATTCGTTGGAAATTGAACGCCTTAATTGGAGAACAGGTTGCAGACCCGGTCTCCATCTCACATTTATCCCATGGAATATTAAGTCACGTCCTGACCAGTTACTTTTTGTCCCACAGAGAAAGTCGTCCAATTAATCTTTAAAATTTTCCTTTGTTTTTGCTGTTGTTAAATTGGTGGAGGTTGACGCGTGATCTACCAGGTAAATGGCTCGCGTGATCTACCAGGTAAATGGCTCGCGTGATCTACCAGGTAAATGGCTCGCGTGATCTACCAGGTAAATGGCTCGCGTGATCTACCAGGTAAATGGCTTAAGTTAGGGACTCCGAGCGTTGAAGAGCTCCATTAGTTGTGGTATTTCTATTGACGTTTAAGGCGTTATTAACAGCTTTTGAGGTATTAACATCGTCTTTCGGAGCATTTCCGTTGGTTTTAGAGGAGTTACAGCAGATTTTGAGGCATTTACATCGTCTTTTGTGGCATTTTGAGAAGCTGGAGCAACTTTTGAGTGAGTTACATGTACTTTTGAGCTGCATACGTTGGGTTTTTCCTACTAAATTTTGAATTACATCAACTTATCGGTTATAAGCATAAACTTTTGAAGCATTTACGTCGAGTACTGAAGATGTCATGAACCTCTGGTGTATGATCGACAACCTCTGAGTCACCTCGTCGAGTACTGAAGGTGTCATGAACCTCTGGTGTATGATCGACAACCTCTGAGTCACCTCGTCGACAAAGGATTTTCCATAAAATTTGAAGGATTTCTTCAAGTTTTTTTTTATTTTTCATCTACTAAGGAAGAATTTTCATCGATTTTCAAGTTATTCATCGAGGTATTTTCTTTGTAGGTCCGTCCTCCATCTAGGTGGATGGATATCTCCATCAAACGCTGATTTTTTTCCATTAAATTTTGAAACATTCCATATACTTTTGAAGTACATCGACCATCTCGATATTTATACATATTTATAAACCTCTATGTGTATATACACAGAGATGGAATCCATTCAGTGTATATAAACTGAGATATGCATATCTCAGAAATAATTCCTAAGCATATTACCTAACAGTTTTCAAGGTGTGTGTGTGTGTGTGCGTGTGCGTGTGTGCGTGTGTGCGTGTGTGTGCGTGTGTGCGTGCGTGTGTGTATCTGTAAACAAATCATTTCTTAAAAATTGCTAATTCCCGTTGCCTCTTAGCAATGATTTTTCAAGATATTTCAACACTAATTGCATCTTACAATTTGCCTCTTAAGAGTTTCTTAACGCTTCACATGCGAAGCTATTCCATGAGTCACATTTAAATCTGATCTTTTATTCCAATTTCTTCTACTTAAAGAAGTGTTCTACTTTCATATTACGTTTTATTGCCAAATATATACCAGAGGTTACAGTCGAGCGGTGATCCATAAGTTTATAATCTTCTAAGGTAGCACTTAATTTTTTTGTGTGAAATTAGTCTCTGACGTTAAAATGTAAAATTGTTACTTTATTGTATTTTGAGGAAAAAATTGGCTAATGTATCAGTTTGCTTTAAAGAATATTCATCCACACACACACACACACACACACACACACACACACACACACACACACACACACACACACATACACACACGCGCGCATATACACACACACACACGCTTTAAGAAGAGGTCACTCTTCCTGCTCATGGAGCAGGAAGAGTGACCTAATAGCGGCCAGTGAAGAGGCGGGGCCAGGAGCTGTGACTCGACCCATGCAACCACAACTAGGTGAGTACAGACCAGTGTTACTGACATGTATAGTATGTAAAGTCATGGAGAAGATTATCAGAGGAGTGGTGGAAAACCTAGAAAGGAATGAGCTCATGCACGATAACCAGCATGCTTTCAGGGAGGGAAAATCTTGTGTCACAAACCCACTGGAGATTTATGACAAGATAACAAGTAAAAGAGGAGAAAGAGAGAGAGGAGTGGGTATATTGCATTTTCTTGGACTGTAAGAAGGCGTTTGACACAGTTCCACACAGATTGGTGCAACAGCTGGAGGACCAGGCAGATATAAGAGGAAATACCTGACAGGAAGTTACCAACGAGTGATGGTACGTCATGAGGTGTCAGAGTGGACGCCTGTAACTAGCGGGGTTCCACAAGGGTCAGTCCTAGGTCAGGTGCTGTTTCTGGTATATGTGAATGACATGACGGAAGGGATAGAATCAGTGGTGTTCCTGCTTGCAGACAATATGAAGCTAATGAGGAGAATTTAAACGGACGAAGATCAGGTAGAACTACGAGGGGATCTGGACAGGCTGTAAACCTGATCCAAGAAGTGGCTCCTAGAGTTTTACCCCACCAAATACAAAAGTCATAAAGACTGTGGAAGGCCAAAGAAGACCGAAGACGAAGTACGTACTAGGAGGTCAAAAGTTACAAACTTCATTGAAGGAAAAAGGATCTTGGTGTATCATACCGAACACATCCCTGAGGCGCACATCTACCAAATAACTGCTGCAACATATTAGCGCCTGGCAAATTTAAAAATAGCATTTCGACACCTGAGTAAGGAGTCATTCAAGACTCTGTACACCGTGTACGTCAGGCCCATACTGGAGTATGTAGCACCAGTCTGGAACCCACACGTCAAGAAATTAGAGAAAGTGCAAATGTTTGCAACAAGACTAGTCCTGGAGCTAAGGGGTATGCCTTATGAGGAGAGGTTAAGATAAATCAACTTGTCGACAGTGTTGGACAAGAGGGATAGGGTCACATGATAACAACGTATAAAATAATGAGAGGAATTATACACTAATAACGCGCATATAGTAGATAGGAGCTTGGTCCGACTAGGACCATTTACAAAGTCACAGTGTTACTTTGTAAATGGTCCTAGTAGGACCGAAACGTCGTCTTAAGCTCCTCCCTCATATGTGCGGGTTATTAGTGTATTGTTCCAGTCACGGTATTGTGCCTTTTTTTTTGTTATTAATGAGAGGAATTGACGAGATGGATAGGGACGGAAGGTTCTAGAAATAAGACACAGCAACAAGGAGTCACAATTGGAAGTTGAAAACTCAGATGAATCACAATGATGTTAGGAAGTATTTCTTCAGTCATAGAGTTGTCAGGAAGTGGAACAATCTGGAGGGTGATGTAGTGGAGGCAGAATCCATACTTAGCTTCAAGAAGAGGTTCGATAAAACTCTTGGAGCACAGAGAAGGTTGACCTAGTAGTAATCAGCGAAGAAGCGGGTCCAGGAGCTGTGAATCGACAATAGCAACTACAAATAGGTGAGTACAAACAGGTGAGTACACACATACAACTAGCCCTTTCCCTCACCATCAAGCCTCCCCTACACTCACTGTTCCCATGACACACTGACATGAACCAGGAGAACCATCAAGCCTCCCCTACACTCACTGCTCCCATGACACACTGACATGAACCAGGAGAACCATCAAGCAGTCACTGCCAGGAAAAAAGCTCTCTCCTTCTTCGAAACACTCAAACATTAAGGTTATATTGTCCACTACCAGGCTATCCCAGTTTGATTGATTGTATGTTAGGTAAAAGGACACAAATGCAACTAATGTGACATTTTGTTGTGGTAACGTTTCGCTCTCCAGGAGCTTTATCAAGCCGTTACAAACAATACATGGACACATAGGGTATATATAGGCTGAGAGTGAGGTGTAGTAGTAGTAGTAGTAGTAGTAGTAGTAGTAGTAGTAGTAGTAGTAGTAGTAGTAGTAGTAGTAGTAGTAGTATAGTAGTAGTAGTAGTAGTAGTAGTAGTAGTAGTAGTAGTAGTAGTAGTAGTAGTAGTAGTAGTAGTAGTAGTAGTAGTAGTAGTAGTAGTAGTAGTAAGTAGTAGTAGTAGTAGTAGTAGTAGTAGTAGTAGTAGTAGTAGTAGTAGTAGTAGTAAGTAGTAGTAGTAGAGTAGTAGTAGTAAGTAGTAGTAGTAGTAGTAGTAGTAGTAGTAGTAGTAGTAGTAGTAGTAGGTAGTAGTAGTAGTATGTAGTAGTAGTAGTAGTAGTAGTAGTAGTAGTAGTAGTAGTAAGTAGTAGTAGAGTAGTAGTAGTAGTAGTAGTAGTATGAGTAGTAGTAGTAGTAGTAGTAGTAGTAGTAGTAGTATGTAGTGTAGTAGATGTAGTGGTAGTAGTAGTAGTAGTAGTAGTAGTATGTAGTAGTAGTAGTAGTAGTAGTATGTGTAGTAGTAGTAGTAGTAGTAGTAGTAGTAGTAGTAGTAGTAGTAGTATTAGTAGTAGTAGTGTAGTAGTAGTAGTAGTAGTAGTAGATATAGTAGTAGTAGTAGTAGTAGTAGTATATAGTAGTAGTAGTAGTATAGTAGTAGTAGTAGTAGAGTAGTATGTAGTAGTAGTAGTAGTAGTAGTAGTAGTAGTAGTAGTATGTATTAGTAGTAGTAGTAGTAGTATAGTAGTAGTAGTAGTAGTAGTATGTAGTGAAGTAGTAGTAGTAGTAGTAGTAGTAGTAGTAGTGGTAGTAGTAGTAGTAGTAGATAGTAGTAGTATGTAGTAGTAGATAGTAGTAGTAGTAGTAGTAGTAGTAGTAGTAGTAGTAGTAGTAGTAGTAGTAGTAGTAGTAGTAGTAGTAGTAGTAGTAGTAGTAGTAGTAGTAGTATATAATAGATATTTGATTGTTTGAGGAACTTAATGGAGTATCTCAATGCCTGGCTCCATTATCAAAGATTGTGTCATGTACCCCAACAATGGTTATGAGATCTTCAGGGATAATTGGTGCTACATGGTGACTGGGTGCCACAATGCAGAAAGCGCTGAAAACACATTAAACTGCTAAATATGAAATTATAAATTCACACTGTCGGTGTGACATCGTGAGGTGACATTATGGGGTGATGTCAGGCGTGACGTCGTGAGGTCATGTCATGGGGTGACATATTGCGGACACCTTTGCCTCTAAGTCTGACTGGCACTGTATATTGGTCCAGCTGTCCATCTTCTATAGAGTAAGGTTGAGCACTCATGTCTATATCCACCTCGTGAGATTCTTGTATTTCTTTAGTTTTGAGTTGTCAAATCTTAGGAAATATGTTAATCTAGGCTAGCTCAGGCAATTTGTTAGAAGATACTAGATAGTTAATAATAATAATAATAATTATTATTATTATTTTTTTTTTTACAAGTACGTACATGATATATCATATACAGACCATAGCTGACATTAATGATATACTATATAGAAAGCCCCTTGTTATGCAGAGCATTTCGGGCAACTTAGGTTAATTTTGTCCCCAGGATGCGACTCCCACCAGTCAGCTAACAACCAGGTACCTACTTACTGCTAGATGAACAGGGACAGCAGGTGTCTTAACACTCCCCCAGTGTTTCCACCCTCACTGGGGTTGCCCACGGCAAAGGGACTAATTCCTCCAGATATTTTTTCAAAACACTGGGGAATGAGCAAAAGATAAATAATTTGATTTCATCAGGAATCGTAATAGCCATAGAGTTATTGACGACTCTTGTGATCTCTGATAAGAGGGTTTCTACAATGTCCCCGAGAACAGGATTAACTATCTATTTAAACTCTTGTTTAACCAGTGGCTCTGAAGTGGGGACAGTGGTGTAAGAAAAGCTAGAACCCTTGGTTTACCTGAGGTGTTTTTCTCTAGGTACCTGAGCAGTGTCAGCATCCCTGGGGGCGATTGCCCACAGGGATGCTGACGATAATCGTCAGAGAATGCTGGTAATTATCGTCCCCAACTGTATTGCCTTCTTAATTTTTTTCTCTCTCCTGGACTCTATCAGTGGAATGATTGTCAGGTCTGCTTCTTCCCCTTTTATGTTGATGGGAAGACGAATCAAGCTGCTCTAATAGTGGATGGAACACTTACAATAGTGGATGGAACACTTACAATAGTGGATGGAAAACTTACAATAGTGGATGGAGCACTTACAATAGTGGATGGAAAACTTACAATAGTGGATGGAGCACTTACAATAGTGGATGGAACACTTACAATAGTGGATGGAACACTTACAATAGTGGATGGAACACTTGCAATAGTGGATGGAACACTTGCAATAGTGGATGGAGCACTTGCAATAGTGGATGGAGCACTTACAATAGTGGATGGAACACTTACAATAGTGGATAGAGCACTTACAATAGTGGATGGAACACTTGCAATAGTGGATGGAGCACTTGCAATAGTGGATGGAACACTTACAATAGTGGATGGAACACTTACAATAGTGGATGGAGCACTTGCAATAGTGGATGGAGCACTTGCAATAGTGGATGGAACACTTACAATAGTGGATGGAGCACTTTCAATAGAGGATGGAACACTTACAATAGTGGATGGAACACTTACAATAATAGATGGAGCACTTACAATAGTGGATGGAACACTTACAATAGTGGATGGAGCAATTACAATATTGGATCGAACACTTACAATAGTGGATGGAGCACTTACAATAGTGGATGGAGCACTTACAATAGTGGGTGGAACACTTACAATAGTGGATGGAGCACTTACATTAGTGGATGGAGCACTTGTAATAGTGGATGGAACACTTACAATAGTGGATGAAGTACTTACAATAGTGGATGAAGCACTTACTATAGTGAATGGAGCACTTACAATTGTGGATGGAACACTTACAATAGTGGATGGAGCACTTTCAATAGTGGATGGAGCACCTACAATAGTGGATGGAACACTTACAATAATAGATGGAGCACTTACAATAGTGGATGGAACACTTACAATAGTGGATGGAGCAATTACAATATTGGATGGAACACTTACAATAGTGGATGGAACACTTACAATAGTGGATGGAGCACTTACAATAGTGGATGGAACACTTACAATAATAGATGGAGCACTTACAATAGTGGATGGAACACTTACAATAGTGGATGGAACACTTACAATAGTGGATGGAACACTTACAATAGTGGATGGAACACTGGAGTGATTATATATTTGTCGTGCCGAAGGTAAAACTTGCGATTTTGGCTTAAATAGCAACGCTCGTCTTGCCGAATACGTTCATTCTGAACGTAACGAAAAAATATATTTGATTGTGTGTTTATCATTAAGTTATTGTAAACTTATCTAAAATATATTTAGATGTATTAGGCTAAATTAAACTGCACTTGCTGTAATAAGGTTAGGTAAGATTTCTAAGGTTCTTTTGGTACAAAATTATTTTTGCGTTAACATAAATAAAAAAAAAACATATCTTCAAATGTATAAGAGAATTTTTTAGAAAGGACTTAATTTTAGATGAGTTCTTGCTAATTGACCAGTTTTACTTATATATATATATATATATATATATATATATATATATATATATATATATATATATATATATATATATATATATATAGTGGATGGGACACTTGCAATAGTGGATGGAACACTTGCAATAGTGGATGGAGCACTTGCAATAGTGGATGGAACACTTACAATAGTGGATGGAACACTTACAATAGTGGATGGAGCACTTGCAATAGTGGATGGAGCACTTGCAATAGTGGATGGAACACTTACAATAGTGGATGGAGCACTTTCAATAGAGGATGGAACACTTACAATAGTGGATGGAACACTTACAATAGTGGATGGAGCACTTGCAATAGTGGATGGAGCACTTGCAATAGTGGATGGAACACTTACAATAGTGGATGGAGCACTTTCAATAGAGGATGGAACACTTACAATAGTGGATGGAACACTTACAATAATAGATGGAGCACTTACAATAGTGGATGGAACACTTACAATAGTGGATGGAGCAATTACAATATTGGATCGAACACTTACAATAGTGGATGGAGCACTTACAATAGTGGATGGAGCACTTACAATAGTGGGTGGAACACTTACAATAGTGGATGGAGCACTTACAATAGTGGATGGAGCACTTGCAATAGTGGATGGAACACTTACAATAGTGGATGAAGTACTTACAAATTCACTCAAGGAAAAGGATCTTCGGGTGAGCATCGTACCCGTGTGCTGCAGCAGTTATTTGGTTGATGTGCGCCTCAGGAGATGTGCTCGGTACGATGCTCACCCGAAGATCCTTTTCCTTGAGTGAATTTGGCAGCCTTTGACCTCCTAGGGCCCTAGGCTGTGTGTGTGTGTGTGTCTAAGTACTCACCTAATTCTAATAGTGCTCACTTAATTGTGGTTGCAGGGGTCGGGTCATAACTTCTGTCCCCGCCTCTTCACTGGTCGCTACTCGGTTCACGCTCTGCCTGCACCATGAGCCTTATCATACCTCTTAAAGATATGTCTGGTACCTGCCTCCACTACATCACTATCCAGACTGTTCCACTTCCTGACAACTCTATGACTGAAGAAATACTTCCTAACATCCCTGTGATTCGTCTGAGTCTTCCACTTCTAATTGTGACCCCTTGTTGTTCTGTCCCATCTCTGGAACATCCTGTCTCTGTCCACCTTGTCAATTCCTCTCAGAATTTTGTCGTTATCATGTCCCCCCTATCCCTCCTGTCCTCCAATGTCATCAGGTCATTTTCCCTTAAATTCTCCTCGTAGGACATACCCCTTAGCTCCGGGACTAGTCTTGTTGCAAACCTTTGCGCTCTCTAATTTCTTGACGTTCTTGGCCAGGTGTGGCTTCCAGACTGGTGCTGAATACTCTATACTACATTCCGAGGTGTCGGAATGCTATTCTTAGGTTTGCCAGGCGATCATATGCTGCAAGAGTTATTTGATTGATGTGCGCCTCGGTAGATGTGCTTGGTATTATCCTCACCCCTTATCTGTGCATATTCATTTCTGGTTCTTCGACTAATCTCCTTATTTTCCAGGTTCTTTTGCCTTCTACTCTTCTTTCATTCTTTAGCACATTTAGTTTTGGCCTCTCTTACACTTTTGGGTGAACCAAGGGCACGTCCTGGCTTTCCCATTATGTCTGTTGCCCTTGGGTACGAACCTTTCCTCTGTTTCCTTGTATTTTGTTGTCACATATTCCATCATTTCATTTACTGACTTTCCCGTCAGTTATCTTTCCCATTGAACCTCTTACAAGAAATTCCTCATGCCTGTATAGTCCCCTCTTTTGTAGTTTAGCTTCACTCGTCCTTCACTTTCTGCTTCTCTCTCCACTTGTAACTCTACTATGTTTTCGAAGCTCAGGACCACGTGATCACTAGCTCCGAAGGGCCTTTCATATGTGATGTCCTCAATGTCTGAACTATTCAAGGTGAATACTAGGTCCAGTCTTGCTGGTTCGCCCTCTCCTTTCTATTTGGTTGTTTCCGTAACGTACCACCTCCATCATCATAGCTCTCCACGTTCCTGGGCCCCAATGTGGCTTCAAATTTTCCCAGTCAATTTCCTTGTGGTTGAAGTCACCCACAACTAGTAGCTTTGACCTGCAATCATGGACTCTTCTGGGCACTTCAGCCAGTGTGTTAACCATTGCTCTGTTACTCTCATCATATTCTTGTCTTGGCCTCCTGATATTCTATGGTGGGTTATACATCACTGCAATCACCACCTTGGGACCTCAAGTCTGAAGTGTTTCTAATATGTAGTCCCTTGCTTCTCTTCTGTCTCCTCTTTCCAACTCCTCAAAATTCCTTTGGTTTTTAATGAGCAGTGCAACTCCTCTACCAGTTCTATTCCTTCTGTCTTTCCTCAGGATCTGATATCAATATGGAACGATGTTGTTTGTTATCATTCCTGTAAACTTGGTTTCCGTGAGATCTATGATGTCTGGTGATGATTCTGTGATTATTTCGTGTCACTCCTCCCATTTATTCATTATTCCATCAGCGTTGGTGTACCATACCTTCAGTTTCTTCTCCAACACTGTAATTCGGGTGATTTGAGGAGGCTGGGGGGAATGGGAAACCGGGCTGGGTGCTATGGGAGTCTGTTGAATATGGTTGGGTGGGGGCTGTAAGTGTGGAGTGTGGCTTGTTTTGGGATAATATGTTTGTCTGGTTCTGTGGATGTGGGTGTTTGTGCTTGATGCTCCACTCGTCTTTGGTTGCCCCCTACTAAATCTAGCCTTGTCTCTCTTTCTTGCCCCTTTCGTCTTTGTGTTTTCTATCTCAGCTTCTGTCGTTCTCTTCTTGTTCTGTCGTGATCTATGTACACCCTCCAGGATGTTGTTGATTCCTTTAGCCATGGTTTCTGCTGCAGGATCCCTGTTCTGTACTGTTTCTGTCTTGAAAATCAATCTGACTGGCCAATTTCTTCCCCTCGAGTGTCCCCCTATTCTCTGAAAATTTATCAGCTCAGTCATGTCCTCCTCTCTGGTTTGTGTGTGTGTGTGTGTGTGTGTGTGTGTGTGTGTGTGTTTGTTTATGGTTGTTCCTGGCCCTGCCTCTTCGCTGGTAGTTACTTGGTCCACTCTATCCCTGCTCCAAGTGCTTTATCATACCTTTTCCTAAAGCTATGTATGGATCCTACTTCCATTACATCACTCTCCAGATTGTTCCACTTCCTGACAACTCTCATTACTGAAGAAATACTTTCTAAAATCCCTGCGACTCATGTGAATTTTCAACTTGAACTTGTGACCCCTTGTTGCTTGCTGTGTCCCATCTCTGAAACATTCTGTCACTATCCACCTTGTAAATGCCTCTCAGTATTTTATATGTTGTTATCATGTCCTCCCTATCCCTCCTGTCCTCCAGTGTCGTTAGGCTGATTTCTCCTAATCTTTCTTCATAGGCCATTTCCCTTAGTTCTGGGACTAGTTTTGTTGCAAACCTTTGAACTTTCTCTAATTTCTCTATGTGCTTGACCAAGTGTGGGTTCCATACTAGTGCTGCACTCTAATATAGGCCTAATGTACACAGTGTACAGTATCTTGAATGACTCCTTACTCAGGTGTCGAAATGCTATTCTTAGGTTTGCCAGGCAGCCATATGCTGCAGCAGTTATTTGGTTGATGTGCTCCTCAAGACATGTGCTCAGTATGAATGCTATTCTTAGGTATGAATCCTTTTCCTTGAGTGAGGTTCGTCCCCTAGTGTGTACTCCATCTGCGGTCTTCTTTGACCTTTCCGCAGCTTGTCCAGGTCCCTTTGGATTCTCAGCATTAGATTCATATCGTCTTCAATCAGGGATAGTTCAGAATCTATCCCTTCCGTCATGTCATTCATATATATCAGAAACATCACTGGTCCTAGGACTGACCCTTGTGGAACCCCGCGCGTCACATGCGTTCACTCTGACACTCAGTCACGTACCATTACTCTTTTATTCCTTCCTGTCAGGCATTCTCTCTCTCCATTACATTGTCTTTCCTGTTATACCTGCATGATCCTCTAGCTTCTACACTAATCTCTTGTGCGGAACTGTTTCGAAAGCCTTCTAACAATCCTAGAAAATGTCGTCTACTCACGGTACTCACCTAATTGTGGTTACAGGGGTCGAGACTCAGCTCCTGGCCCCGCCTCTTCACTGTCCGCTACTGGGTCACTTCTCTCCCTGCTCCATGAGCTTTATCATACCTCGTCTTAAAGCTATGTATGGTTCCTGCCTCCACTACATCATTTGCTAGACTATTCCTCTTCCTGACTACTCTATGGCTGAAGAAAGGCTTCCTAACATCCCTTTGATTCATCTGGGTCTTCAACTTCCAGTTGTGTCCCCTTGTTTCTGTGTTCCCTCTCTAGAACATCATGTCACTGTCTACCTTGTCGATTCCCCGCAGTATTTTGTATGTCGTTATCATGTCTCCTCTAACCCTTCTGTCCTCCAGTATATATGTGTGTATGTGTGTGTGTGTGTGTGTGTGTGTGTGTGTGTGTGTGTGTGTGTGTATAAAGCACAAAACTCATGTGGGTCAGCTAGTAATCTTTGACGTGTATTAGGGTCACTTGCATCATACAAGATAAAGAAACATTCCGTTGTTAAAAATTCCCTAACAAGTTTTTCTTGGCCTCCCCGACATGCACAAGCATCAAGAACAAGAAACTTGTTTTTCCTTCAAGAAAATACAAAAAAAATATTTAGCCTAACACATTCTTCGTGTATAATTTAACTCAAATAATCAATTCTCTGTAATACAGGAAGCAAATGTTGTGTATATTTTGTATTTTTAAGGTATTGACTTAGTAAGATGTCGCATACACTTTAAAAATCAGTGAGATGAAATATGGAGTTGTTGCCATGGTTACATCTTGTCTTATATGTGAAGGCATAAAAATATCACGAATGGTGAAGGTTCGATACTCCCTCTGTGTGTGTGTGTCATGCAACACTAGGAGTGGTGAAGGCTCGATCCTCCCTCTGTGTGTGTGTGTCATGCAACACTAGGAGTGGTGAAGGCTCGATCCTCCCTCTGTGTGTGTGTGTGTCATGCAACACTAGGAGTGGTGAAGGCTCGATACTCCCTCTGTGTGTGTGTGTCATGCAACACTAGGAGTGGTGAAGGCTCGATCCTCCCTCTCACCAAGTTGCTAGCTGCATCATTCAACAGTTGGAACATTAACAAGCTCAGTAAATCTTTAACACTTCAATATTCAAAATCATTGTTGATTTGCATCTTGACCAACTTTATTAATAATAAAAATAATACAAAAATATAATATTAATATTATTAATATAACAATAGTAATATTAATAAATAATAACAATAATGATAAAAAATTATTACATTACTATCATTATTTTTATTAATAATGTTACAGTCATTGTGACGCTTTAGACCCGTAGGAGTGGTTCAGTGTGCGTATATACACACGCACATGCGTGTATATGCGCACGCGCATGTGCGTGTATTGTGAATGCGTGAGTGCGTGCCCTCGTGTTTCGTGTTAGTGTGTGTGTGCGAGTGTGTATAGGTTGTGTGAATGTAAATGTATGTGTGCGTGTTTGTGTGCGTGTATGTATTCACCAGGGGTCGTTTTACATCTCCTGGCGTGCGTGTGTGGGGTGTTCTTACCTATTTGTGGTTGCAGGGGTCAAGCACAGCTCTTGGCCCCGCCTCTAGGTAGACTCCCTGCTCCATGAGCTTTATCGTATCTCTTCTTAAAGCTATCTATGGATCCTGCCTCCACTACATCAATCTCCAGATCATTCCACTTCCTGTTAACTCTATGGCTAACATCCCTGTGACTCATCTTAGTATTTAACTTCAAATTGTGACCCCTTTTTGCTGTGTCACATCTCTGAAACATTCTGTCCCTATTCACGTTGTCACTTCCTCTCAGTATTTTATATGTCGTTATCATATCTCCCCCTATCTCTCCTGCCCTCCAGTGTCGTCAGGTCGATTTCCCTTAACCTCTCCTCGTAGTACATGCCCCTTAACTCCCGGACTAGTCTTGTTCCAAACCTATGCACTTTCTCTAATTTCTTGGCGTGTTTGACCATGAGTGGGTTCCATACTGGTGCTGCATACTCCATTATGGGCCTGACGTACATGGTGTACAGCGTCTTGAATGATTCCTTGCTAATGTGTCGAAATGCTATTCTTGTGTTTGCCAGGCGCCCATGTGCTGCAGCAGTTATTTGTTTGATGTGCGCTTTAGATGTGCTCGGTATTATACTCACCCCAAGATCCTTTTCCTTGAGTGAGGTTTGCAGTCTTTGACCCTCTATATGTACTCCGTTTGCGGTCTTTTTTGACCTTCCCAATCTTTTGCACTTGGTGGGGAAATACTTCAGGAGGCAGTTGTTGGACCAGGCTTGTAGCCTGTCCAGATCCATTTGAAGTTCTACCTGATCTTGTTCCAATCGAATTCTCAGCATTAGCTTCACGTCATATGCAAACAGGGACACCTCTGAATCTATTCCTTCCATCATGTCATTCATATTATACCAGAAATAGCAATGGCCCTAGGACTAACCCTTGTGGAACCCCGCTCATCACATGCGCCCACTCTGACACCTCGCCACGTACCATTACTCGTTGTTTCCTTTCTTTCAGGTATTCCCTGATCCATTGCAGTGCCTTTCCTGTCATTCCTGCCTACACTTTTAGCTTTTGCACTAATCTCTTGTGTGTAACTGTGTCGAAAGCCTTCTTACACTCCAAGAAATTGGGGTCACCCACCCCTCTCTCTTCTGCCTTCTGTCACCTTGTCGTAAAACTCCAATAGGTTTATGACAGAATTTCCCTTCCCTGAAAACGTGCTGATTATCGTGTATAGGCTCATTCCTTTCTAGGTCCTCCACAATTTTTTTCCTGATGAACTTCCCACTGTTTCTGTTGCCCTTAGGTACGAACCTCTCCTCTGCCTCTTTGCAATTTGCAGTCACGTATTCCATCATTTCTTTCACTGTTTTTTTCCACTGTACCTCATGTAGGAAGTTCCTCATACCTTTGTAGTCCCCTCTTTAGTAGTTTGGCTTCTCATATCTACCTGTTCTTTCCTCTCTACTTTTAGTTCTACATTGTATGAAAAGCACAAATAACCCACACATAGGAGAGAGGAGGTTACGACGACATTTCGGTCCGTCTTGGACCAAGTCGGACCGAAACGTCGTCGTAAGCTCCTCTTTCCTACGTGCGGGTTATTTGTGTATTGTTCCAGTCACGGTATTGTGTCTTTTTGTTATTTAATTGTATTCTAAGCTCAGGACCAAATGATCACTAGCTCCTAGTGGCCTTTCATATGTGATGTCTCCAATGTCTGAATTACTCAAGGTGAATATGAGGTCCAGCCTTGCCGGTCATCCTTTCCTCTCTCTCTCTCTCTCTCTCTGGTAGTGTCCTTAACATGTTGATTCATGAGGTTTTCCAGTACCACCTCCATCTTCTTGGCCCTCCACGTTTCTGGTCTCCCATGTGGCTCTTGGTGTTTGAGTGTGTGTGTGTGTGAGTGTGTTGTGTACATGTGTTTGTCAAGCCTCACTGACAGATAGCCTCATCATTTTCGTCGATAAGAGATTTGAAAGTTGAATTCCTCTAAGGTAAACAAAATCTTAAAACAGCTAATAAAACGCAAGCAACATTCCATGTATCTTCACCACACACAACAATGATCATCTCAGGCGATGCACATAGCTCCGTTTTTTTATGACTGATATTTAAAGCACATTGCAAGCAGTAGAAAGGCAGAAATTATTTTACTCGACTTAAGAGAATTTTTTGTCGGTCAATTTGCATGTCTATGCAGCAGCAGTGTTCCCTGCGCTGGAGGCTGCCAGGGAAAGATGGTTCACAAGGAGAAGATCCGGGTTGGAATCCTGGGCGAGGTGCAGGTAGATGTTGCTCTTCTTACAATAGAAAGAGGCAGGTTGAAGAACAAGCATTTACTGGGGCATCGTTTCGCCCACTGTAGAGCTTTTTTGTTATCATGAAGCTCTACACGTTGTTAAAGATGGCTTTATGAAAGACTGAACTGGGCAAAACATGACTTGATATATGTCTTCACAGAGCGAAATGATGTCCCTTCACTCCTGAGAGAAACATAATAATAATAATAATAATAATAATAATAATAATAATAATAATAATAATAATAATAATAATAATAATAATAATAATAATAATAATAATAATAATAATAATAATCTTTATTTCTACAAGTACATGTTACAACTTATACAGCCCATAGTTAAGATCAGTGACATACTATATAGAAAGCCCCTGGTTATTAAGAGCATTTCGGGCAAATTATGTTAATTAATTTCGTCCCCCAGGATGCGACCCACACCAGTCGGCTAGCATCCAAGTACCTATTTACTGCTAGGTGAACAGGGACAGCAGGTGTCTTAAGGAAACACGCCCAAATGTTTCCACCCGTACCGGGGATCGAATCACGGACCTCAATGTGAGCTATCAAACGATAACGTACATAACACCAATGGTGCTTCTACTCACATTCACATCACTGTAACAAAGTACAGCTAACTGATTTAATATTATTATTTTTATCCTCAGCGCTGAGTCCAGTCTGTGGGTGAGGTGCCAGCATGACACATGTCTTGTTCTTGTATGATTGAGCAGAGTACACTCATGTCTTCAGCTTGTATGATACAGCAAGATGTAGTTATTTATTTTAAGTGTAATGCAGCGAGGTACAGGCATGTCTACTGTATGTATAAGGAAATAGAAGATATGTATACTCGTGTAAGGGAAGAGTTGGTTTATTTTTTGTTGATTGTATTAGGGAGGAGGAAGTAAGAAACAGGTATTTATGTTTGCTTAAGATAGAAACAGGTATATTTTCTGCTTGTCTAAGAAAGAAACAGGCATGTAATCTTGTATAAGATAGAAGCAGGCATGGCTGCTGCTTGTACCATGCAACAGTCAATGGAATGTCAGTGTGTGGTACTAGAAGTGTTAGCAGTTGATTTGCCGTTGCAGAATCGAAAAGAAATCTTCCATGTCTCTGTATCAAGACTTTCCTAAATTAGCTGAATAGAAGACTTGTTAAGGCCTTCTAGGACAATTTTAACAAGCCTGCCATCATGGCAGAGATAGGGAAGTAATGGAGGAACGCGAGCTATGCAGCTAGTATCTTCCACTATGATAAATGCTCCTCTAATCGTACCATCTACCCAAGTGAACCCGCTCGCCGTTGTAGCTAACATTTAACCATTACCAGGAAGATGGACATCGGTAAACCATCCTAACACATCGGGAAATAAGGCTCACTTTGCCTCGCATACTCTTGAAGATCCACTTTTTGTAGCGCCGCCTTGATGTCAGATATCACAGGACGTGTGCATCTGAGGTCACAGGAAACACATGTACGCCAAATA
The DNA here is from genome assembly GCA_009830355.1 of Cherax destructor. Taxonomy (NCBI): domain Eukaryota; kingdom Metazoa; phylum Arthropoda; class Malacostraca; order Decapoda; family Parastacidae; genus Cherax; species Cherax destructor. The sequence continues at coordinate 43,206 of WNWK01000976.1, forward strand.
CGGCCGAACGCACAAACCCCTCCGAAATTTCGATATCTTATATGCATTTCCAATCAGATTTCTCGACATACGTTAATCAGGAGAGGTAAAATTAGATTTGCTTAGCAGGTTAAAGAATCTTGAACAATGAATGTTGACTCACTCTTCTGTAATTTAGCAGCCCAGTTCACTACTTTTCACTTGGTTTATTTAACACTTTCTCCCATATCTCTCACTCAACTCATCAAATCTAAAAAAACTAATCAGTTATACTGCAGAAGAGCTTAAGTAAATTAAATAATCTAACCAGCCTCAGTATGGCTATCAGGTCATGAGAGTAATTTGATATATGTAGAGAAGCACAACTGCAACGAATGGCTTAAGTATTTTATAAAGGCTGCAAGAAAATTAGCATTAAGAAATGCAGTGGGAGGGAGTTGCTAGCCGCTGCGACGGCTTATAACCGAGAGGACACGGGTTTAATCCCCGGCCGAAGGGAAACGTAACAAATGTAGTTCCTGTGTAGTTAGTAAATAGGTCCTTGAGGGTTAATATCCTAACACCTGCTGCCACTTTTTGCCTAGCAGTAAGTAGGTACTTGGGTGTTAGTCGCCTAACACCTGCTGCCACTTTTTGCCTAGCAGTAAGTAGGTACATGGGTGTTAGTCGCCTAACACCTGCTGCCACTTTTTGCCTAGCAGTAAGTAGGTACTTGGGTGTTAGTCGCCTAACACCTGCTGCCACTTTTTGCCTGGCAGTAAGTAGGTACTTGGGTGTTAGTCGCCTAACACCTGCTGCCGCCGTTCACCTAGCAGTAAACAGGTGTTAATGGACTGTCTTGGGTTGCATCCCGGGGAAAGACCTAAGGACCACAAGGAAAATAAGCCACTATGCTTGCTTGGCTTTCTTGGGTTATCCTGGGTTATTAACTATTTATCCTTCATGGTTAATAATCTTGGATTATCTAGCTTTGTTAACCATCCGAGGTTAATAATATTTAGTTATCCTGGGTAATTAACCCTGGAAGGTTAATCATGTGTTAATTACCAGACGAGAATAATATTCTGAAAATTGTCTTCGCTTCCTCCACCTACGCTTCCTCCACCTACGCTTCCTCCACCTACGCTTCCTCCACCTACGCTTCCTCCACCTACGCTTCCTCCACCTACGTTTCCTCCACCTACGCTTCCTCCACCTACGTTTCCTCCACCTACGTTTCCTCCACCTACGTTTCCTCCACCTACGTTTCCTCCACCTACGTTTCCTCCACCTACGCTTCCTCCACCTACGTTTCCTCCACCTACGTTTCCTCCACCTACGTTTCCTCCACCTACGCTTCCTCCACCACCTTCACCTACGCTTCCTCCTCCACCTCCACCTACGCTTCCTCCTCCACCTCCACCTACGCTTCCTCCTCCACCTCCACCTCCACCTACGCTTCCTCCTCCACCTCCACCTACGCTTCCTCCTCCACCTCCACCTACGCTTCTTCCTCCACCTCTACCTACGCTTCCTCCTCCACCTCTACCTACGCTTCTTCCTCCACCTCCACCTACGCTTCCTCCTCCACCTCCACCTACGCTTCCTCCTCCACCTCCACCTACGCTTCCTCCTCCACCTCCACCTCCACCTACGCTTCCACCTCCACCTCCACCTACACTTCCACCTCCTCCACCTCCACCTACACTTCCACCTCCTCCACCTCCACCTACACTTCCACCTCCTCCACCTCCACCTACACTTCCACCTCCTCCACCTCCACCTCCACCTACACTTGCACCTCCACCTACACTTGCACCTCCACCTACACTTGCACCTCCACCTACACTTCCAACTCCACCTACACTTCCACCTACACTTCCACCACCTCCACAACCTCCACCACCACCTACACCTCCACCTTCTTCTCCACCTACATCTCCATCTCCTCCTCCTCCACCTACATCTCCATCTCCTCCACCTCCACCACCACCTCCTCCTCCATCTCCATCACCACCTCCACCTCCTCCTTTACCTACATCTCCCTCTCCTCCACCTCCACCACCACCTCCACCTCCTTCTCCATCTACATCTACATCTCCTCCACCACCACCTCCACCTCCTCCTCCTCCACCTCCTCCTCCACCACCACCTCCTCCTCCACCACCACCTCCACCTCTTCCTCCACCACCACCTCTCCACCTCCTCCTCCACCTCCACCACCACCACCTCCTCCATTACCACCTCCACCTCTTCCTCCCCCACCACCTCCATCTCCACCTCCTCCTCCACCACCACCTCCTCCTCCACCACCACCTCCACCTCTTCCTCCACCACCACCTCCACCTCCACCTCCTCCTCCACCACCACCTCCTCCTCCACCACCACCTCCACCTCCTCCTCCACCACCACCTCCACCTCTTCCTCCACCACCACCTCCACCTCCTCCTCCACCTCCACCACCACCACCTCCTCCTCTTCTTCCTCCTCCTACTCCACCTCCACCTCCTCCTCCTTCAGAAAGTGTTTCTTAAGTCTCAAGGTCACTTAAAATAGTAATGAGCTTGACTTGGAACCGGCTGAAACTTTCTCCATACACAGCTTCAAGAGTATGTACGACACAGCCCTTGATGCTCAGATCCAGCAAATATGGGTTAAGTCAAACTACCAGGCAGGGTCAGGAACCAGGTCTAAACCCCCAGCAAGACAATTAAGTGAATACAATAGAGTGAAAACAATTATAGTGAATACAATCACAGGGGAATGCAGTTGCATGAGATACAATTACAGTGAATACAATTACAGTGAATACAGTTACAGTGAATACAATTATAGGGGATTCAATTACAATGAATACAATAACAGTGAATACAATTACAGTGAATACAATTAGAGGGGATTCAATTAGAGGGGATTCAATTACAGGGGATACAGTTACAGTGAATACAATTAGTGAATACAATTACAGTGAATACAATTACAGGGGATACAATTACAGTGAATATAATTAGTGAATACAATTACAATGAATACAATTACAAGGGATACAATTACCGTGAATACAATTAGTGAATACAATTACAATGAATACAATTACATGGGATACAATTACAGTGAATACAATTAGCGAATACAATTACAGGAGATACAATTACCGTGAATACAATTACAGGGGATACAATTACAGGGAATACAATAACAGGGAATACAATAACAGGGGAATACAATAACAGAATACAATTACAGTGAATACAATTACAAGAAATACAATACAATAAATACAATATAAAATACATAATTCAGTAGGAACGTTTTTCTCTCTAGTTTCCTCTTGTTTTTTGTTATTAACAATTTATCCGTCACTTGTTACTTAATCTCTCTTTTTTACTCTCTCTCTCTCTCTCTCTCTCTCTCTCTCTCTCTCTCTCTCTCTCTCTCTCTCTCTCTCTCTCTCTCTCTCTCTCTCACTCTCATTTTCACATTTCACGTTTACTCTCTAACTATCACACTCTTACTCACTTTCACAATTCACTCTCCCACTCACACACACTCACTCACACTCCCGCACTCACACACACACACACACACACACTCCCGCACTCACACACACACTCTCCCGCACTCACACATACACTCTCCCGCACTCACACACACACACAGTTCGACACAGTTCCTCACAAGAGGTTAATGCAAAAGCTAGAGGATCAGGCACACGTAACAGGAAAGGCACTGCAATGGATCAGAGAATATCTGACAGGGAGGCAACAACGAGTCATGTTACGTGACGAGATGTCAGAGTGGGCACCTGTGACGAGTGGAGTTCCACAAGGGTCAGTCCTAGGACCTGTACTGTTTTTGGTATATGTGAATGACATAACGGAAGGGATAGACTCAGAAGTGTCCCTGTTTGCAGATGATGTGAAGTTAATGAGAAGAATCAAATCAGTTGAGGATCAGGCAGGACTACAAAGAGACCTGGACAGGCTGCAAGCCTGGTCCAGTAACTGGCTCCTTGAATTTAACCGTGCCAAATGTAAAGCCATGAATATCGGGGAAGGGCAAAGAAGACCGCAGACAGAGTATAGTCTAGGTGGCCAAAGACTGCAAACCTCACTCAAAGAAAAAGATCTTGGGGTGAGTATAATACCGAGCACATCTCCTGAGGCACACATCAATCAGATAACTGCTGCAGCATACGGGCGGCTGGCAAACCTAAGAATAGCGTTCCAATACCTCACTAAGGAATCATTCAAGACTCTGTACACCATATACGTCAGGCCCATACTGGAGTATGCAGCACCAGTTTGGAACCCACACCTGGTCAAGCACGTCAAGAAATTAGAGAAAGTGCAAGGGTTTGCAACAAGACTAGTCCCAGAGCTAAGGGGATTGTGCTACGAAGAAAGGTTAAGGGAAATCGGCCTGACGACACTAGAGGACAGGAGGGTTAGGGGAGACATGATAACGACATATAAAATACTGCGAGGAATAGATAAGGTGGACAGAGACAAGATGTTCCAGAGAGGGGACACAGAAACAAGGGGTCACAATTGGAAGTTGAAGACTCCTATGAGTCAAAGGGATGTTAGGAAGTATTTCTTCAGTCATAGAGTTGTCAGGAAGTGGAATAGCTTAGAAAGCGACATAGTGGAGGCAGGAACCATACATAGTTTTAAGACGAGGTTTGATAAAGCTCATGGAGCAGGGAGAGAGAGGACCTAGTAGCAATCAGTGAAGAGGCGGGGCCAGGAGCTATGAATCGACCCCTGCAACCACAAATAGGTGAGTACAAATAGGTGAGTACACACACACACACACACACACACACACACACACACACTCACTCTCCCGCACTCACACACACTCATTCTCCCGCACTCACACACACACATACCAGCCCCGGTGGCCTGGTGGCTAAAGCTCTCGCTTCAAGCACGGAGGGCCCGGGTTCAATTCACGGCGGGGCGGAAAGATTTCGAAGTGTTTCCTTACACACACACACACACACACACACACACACACACACACACACACACACACACACATACATACAACAGGCCTAGTGTCTAATCGACATGTGCCTAGGACAAAATGGTAACTAACTAACATATATACATTCTCTCGCTAGCTCGCTAGCTCTCTCTTAAGGCAGTGGAGTTTTCAGTCACGTGACCAAGACCTATGCTTGGCTGACAGTGAAGCCAATGAGAGGTTTAAAGTCTATCTACTACACGACGATTATTAATTCTGCACGACACTCTACACAAACTGTCCAGAGCCCTTAATACCCATCAGAGGTAAATATCACCCTCAGTACATATATACTGAGAGATATCCACTCCGTGGTGAATATACACAGAGCTACACACCTCTTAGTGTATATAAATGTATTTCCTGCCATGATTCTATTGGTAGGTTAGGTTAAATTTGTCAGGAAGCAAAACAAATGTTTCCTGACACAGATCGTCAGCCTATTATGGGCCGGTAGGCCAATACTAGGTTGTTGACCTGCGACAGGAGTTGTTGGTTCTTTGGCTGAGAATCTGTAGGTTAGGTTAGGTTAGGCTTGGTTAGGCTTGGTTAGGTTAGGTAAGTTTGGTTAGGTTAGGTTTGGTTAGGTTAGGTTAAGTTTCTTTAGGTTAGGGTTGGTTAGGCTTGGTTATGTTAGGTTAGGTTTGGTTAAGTTGGGCTTGGTTAGGCTTGGTTAGGTTAGGTTAGGTTTCTTTAGGTTAGGGTTGGTTAGGCTTGGTTATGTTAGGTTAGGTTTGGTTAAGTTGGGCTTGGTTAGGCTTGGTTAGGTTTGGTTAGGTTAGGTTAGGTTAGGTTTGTTTAGGTTAGGCTTGGTTAGGCTTGGTTAGGCTTGGTTAGGTTAGGTTAGGTTAGGTTTGGTTAGGTTAGGTTAGGCTTGGTTAGGCTTGGTTAGGTTAGGTTAGGTTAGGTTAGGTTAGGTTAGGTTAGGTTAGGTTAGGTTAGGCTTGGTTAGGCTTGGTTAGGCTTAGTTAGGTTAGGTTAGGTAAGATTAGTCAGAAAACATGACAAGTGTTTCCTGACGCGGGCCTCGGTTATATGATGATGATGATGATAATAATAATAATAATAATAATAATAATAATAATAATAATAATAATAATAATAATAATAATAATAATAATAATAATAATAATAATAATAATAATAATATAATCAGATCTAAACGTTAAACCTGGTCATATGATGAGCGAGACCTTCCGCTGGTTTACCAACAAACCTACTTAAAAATTAAGGTTATTAATAATTTATTGAAAATCTGCCGATTAGGTTAGGCATTTTCGTTTAAAAGCAGGACAAGTGCTACCTGAAGCTGGAGCTTTTGGTCATCTGACCGAGGCCTTCCGCTGGCTTACATCTCCACCCCTTTAAAAAATTAGTTTATCACATCCTGTGGAAGCTGCCACAACTAAGACAAATCTCCAGAAATTACTAACTCTCTCCTCCCAGTAGGTCGCTATATCCACTCTCTCCTCCTGAAAAACAAGCCTTGTGGACATGTGGCTATAACTCTTTCTCGCCCCGAAGCTTCGGTTAATTATATAATCTCTGAGTGGATTAGCTAAACATTACTGTACACTTTCTCCCGCTGTTTGCTAAGTAACACTTAAAATATGCATGTTAGCAAGTGTCAGGGGCGCTGATTAGCTAAGTTAGTACCAGTCAGGTTCAATTACCCAACTAACTCAGATCTAGTCAGGTTAAATTAACAGTTTAGCTGAAAGATTTACTCTCAATTTCTAAGACATTTATATTATGCTCATTGGATGAAGACCAGGCAGATGGTAGTGAAGAAGCTTGTACTGGGACTGTGCTTCACTCTGCGTAGAGCTTTATCTTGTCTTGGCAAAGCTCTACGCAGCGTAAGATGTCCCAATGAAGCTGTACCTGACTGGTTAAAGCTCTATACAGAGTGAAACGACTTGAAGCTCTACACAGTGTAAAAGATGACTTGATAAAGCTCTACACAGCGTGAAGCATGATTTGACAAAGCTCTATATAGTGAAACATACTTTGTAAAGCTCCAGAGTGAAACATGACTTGAAGCTCTACAGAGTGAATCATGACTTAATGAAGCTCTATAGAGTGAAACATGACTTGATAAAGCTCCACACAGAGTGAAACCTCTTACAGCATGCATCAATTTCAAGTTCTACTATAAGGAGAAAAATTACATAAATTGATCCTAGGATAAACCAGTATCAATATCATTTAATGGCATCAATTATTTTATACGAGGTAGAGAGGTAAGCCAGGAAAATGTCTCGGTTATGTGACCAAAACCTCCAGTTAGTTGGGTACATAGACTTGGTGATGAAGGGAATGATATTCGATAATTATTCAACTGGTGGGTTAGTAACCCAGGATAACCAAGGCTTGACACAGCGCCTGGCAAGTCAAACAGTCAATGAATAAATTTAGAATATTGGATATGTGTGCATATACCTAAGTAATCTAAGAAAGCCAAGCAGTGTGGCTTGTTTCCACTAAGTAATCTAAGAAAGCCAAGCAGAGTGGCTTGTTTCCACTAAGTAATCTAAGAAAGCCAAGCAGTGTGGCTTGTTTCCACTAAGTAATCTAAGAAAGCCAAGCAGTGTGACTTGTTTCCACTAAGTAATCTAAGAAAGCCAAGCAGTGTGGCTTGTTTCCACTAAGTAATCCAAGAAAGCCAAGCAGTGTGGCTTGTTTCCACTAAGTAATCTAAAAAAGCCAAGCAGTGTGGCTTGTTTCCACTAAGTAATCTAAGAAAGCCAAGCAGTGTGGCTTGTTTCCACTAAGTAATCTAAGAAAGCCAAGCAGTGTGGCTTGTTTCCACTAAGTTATCTAAGAAAGCCAAGCAGTGTGGCTTGTTTCCACTAAGTTATCTAAGAAAGCCAAGCAGTGTGGCTTGTTTCCACTAAGTTATCTAAGAAAGCCAAGCAGTGTGGCTTGTTTCCACTAAGTAATCTAAGAAAGCCAAGCAGAGTGGCTTGTTTCCACTAAGTAATCTAAGAAAGCCAAGCAGTGTGGCTTGTTTCCACTAAGTAATCTAAGAAAGCCAAGCAGTGTGACTTGTTTCCACTAAGTAATCTAAGAAAGCCAAGCAGTGTGGCTTGTTTCCACTAAGTAATCCAAGAAAGCCAAGCAGTGTGGCTTGTTTCCACTAAGTAATCTAAAAAAGCCAAGCAGTGTGGCTTGTTTCCACTAAGTAATCTAAGAAAGCCAAGCAGTGTGGCTTGTTTCCACTAAGTAATCTAAGAAAGCCAAGCAGTGTGGCTTGTTTCCACTAAGTTATCTAAGAAAGCCAAGCAGTGTGGCTTGTTTCCACTAAGTTATCTAAGAAAGCCAAGCAGTGTGGCTTGTTTCCACTAAGTTATCTAAGAAAGCCAAGCAGTGTGGCTTGTTTCCACTAAGTAATCTAAGAAAGCCAAGCAGTGTGGCTTGTTTCCACTAAGTTATCTAAGAAAGCCAAGCAGTGTGGCTTGTTTCCACTAAGTAATCTAAGAAAGCCAAGCAGTGTGGCTTGTTTCCACTAAGTAATCCAAGAAAGCCAAGCAGTGTGGCTTGTTTCCACTAAGTTCTCTAAGAAAGCCAAGCAGTGTGGCTTGTTTCCACTAAGTAATCTAAGAAAGCCAAGCAGTGTGGCTTGTTTCCACTAAGTAATCCAAGAAAGCCAAGCAGTGTTACTTGTTTCCACTAAGTAATCTAAAAAAGCCAAGCAGTGTGGCTTGTTTCCACTAAGTAATCTAAGAAAGCCAAGCAGTGTGGCTTGTTTCCACTAAGTAATCTAAGAAAGCCAAGCAGTGTGGCTTGTTTCCATTAAGTAACCTAGGAAAGCCAACTAGTGTGGCTTGTTTCCACTAAGTAACCCAAGAAAGCCAACTAGTGTGGCTTGTTTCCACTAAGTAACCTAAGAAAGCCAACTAGTGTGGCTTGTTTCCACTAAGTAACCTAAGAAAGCCAACTAGTGTGGCTTGTTTCCACTAAGTAACCCAAGAAAGCCAACTAGTGTGGTTTGTTTCCACTAAGTAACCTAAGAAAGCCAACTAGTGTGGCTTGTTTCCACTAAGTAACCTAAGAAAGCCAACTAGTGTGGCTTGTTTCCACTAAGTAACCCAAGAAAGCCAACTAGTGTGGCTTGTTTCCACTAAGTAATCTAAGAAAGCCAACTAGTGTGGCTTGTTTCCACTAAGTAATCTAAGAAAGCCAACTAGTGTGGCTTGTTTCCACTAAGTAACCCAAGAAAGCCAACTAGTGTGGCTTGTTTCCACTAAGTAACCCAAGAAAGCCAACTAGTGTGGCTTGTTTCCACTAAGTAATCTAAGAAAGCCAACTAGTGTGGCATATTTCCCCTAAATAACCAAGTAAAATGTAGTGGAATAAATCTTTTGTAAATGTGTAAAAGTGCTTCAGAGTGCCACCGAGTATTTCAGTGTGATCTGAGTGCTCCAGAGTGCCTCGGTATTCAGTAGGTTACCAGCGCAAACAGGGTATTAGGAAGGCGGGGCAGTGCAAGTGCACTAATGAGATTAGGAAGCCTCTAGCAGACCGGGATAGAGGGTCAACAAATCCTGCAATCTCATCAGGATAGCGGATACATCTTTACCCCGCCTGCAACGCCCACTCATTTACTTACATGAAGTAAAAAAAAGGGGGAGCCTTACAGAGCGGGTGCTTGTGGGACTTCGCGCGACTGAAAAAAAGCAGGATGGTGTAAAGCTCACACTTACTGGGTATCTGAAGGCTGGAGGTGTTTTTGTGGTGAGGCCTCCCGCAGGGCGCTGCTACGCTATTCTGCTTGATAATTACAATTTGGGGAACACCCGCAGTGTTCTTTTATATGTTAGAAACGTAATTTGAACACTCGAAGGATGGATAAGACACGTGTTCAGTGGGCATCTTCATCGTTGAAGCGTTACGCCTACACGATGGGATTCTTCAGTCAAATACAGATGAGAATTAAAATTACATAAGAATGGAGGAACACTGCAGTAGGCCTACTGGCCCATACTTGGCAAGTTCCCCTCAAATCCAACCTCTTTCACTTACATATAAACAGGAGGAGTAGTGGTAAGGTAAAGATTATATGGTCAGTCCGTCAACCTTTAAGACGTAGTTTTGAGGTGGTCAGTCCCTCAGCCTGGAGAAGAGTTCAGTTCCATAATCTGGAAAAATGTGAAGCTGAAGCCTGAGACTGGAGCTTTAATGCTGCCAGTTCTCGAAGACGTCGCAAGGGAGGGGGGTCCCTCGTAGCAAATGGTTCTGAACCGAGAAGCACTGTAGCAAGCCCATGCTAAGCAGGTCCCACGAAGTTGGTCCCTTTAAGCAGATCCCATCTACGTGTTGGTACTGTAAACCATATTCATAATTATAAGTCAAAGTCTGCTTCAACACTATAAGAGAGTTACACTGTGGGAACACCCTCAGTGTGCTGCTACACTATTCTATATGATAATTATGCTGTATGTTGCTACACTGATAATTACACTGTGCTATCACCCGCAGCTGCTACGGTATCCTGAATGATAGTTACACTGAGAACAAAAGCTATGTTTCCCTGTCATATTTCATCACAGAGGCTGGGTTCATGTGTCAGCCTGAGCTGGGAGGCATCAGTAGGGCGAAGAGAAATTCCTCAAGCATTCCACTACGAGTCGAGACGCCACGGAAACCTCAAAGGTTTCCCTTGAGCAGATACGGAGTTGCACATGAATGTTATGCAATTCCGAGAAGATGAAAATTAGACACAATTGCAACATCTGGGTATCTTTAGTGTAGACGTTTCGCCCTCCAGTGGCTTTATCAATACAAATTCAAGGACGTAATTGGAAGACAGAAAAACTATATACAAAAGATGAGGTAATTAATCCCTCAGTCTTGGAGATGGTGAAGGGCACCGTAGTCTTGAAGACTCTTCACGATTCTTCACATGTGTCTAATTTTCAGATACGGAGTTACTGTCAACAAGCATTTTACTGTAGGTTTAGTAGGTGGAAATATAAACATATAAGCAGTATAATGTGATCCTTTACTGACAACGTTTCGCCCAGGCAGTGGGCTTTATCAAGTCACAAACAGATCTACCTGGGTGAAACGTACAATAGTATATATATGATGGAGTCAGGTGCGTAATGCTGCGTGTGATGATCTTCTGAGTACGGTGACAGTCTAGAACCTTGGGTAGCTTTAACAAGAGATTGAATAAGTATATGAGTAGACCATCTGCAGTGTTCCTCCATTCCAGGTTTAGTAGGTACGACAACTTCAGAGGTTTCCTTTCAGGAGCTCTGGAGTCACTATTACTCGGTAGATTTCAGCGAACAATGAGGCAGCCCGTACTAGCTGTCAGTCTAACCAACATAACAATCAAAATTCCTTGGCCGGAGCAATTCACAACTAACTTACACTTTGGAGGCGAAAACTGCTATATTTCGGTTCACTCTCGACCATTATCAATACAATAGCTATAATAAAAAAAAAAAAATATATACCCGTCCTTAAAGAATAGTGAGAATAACACTAATTCCTAGCATCAAGACCCTTTCAGCATCATGCAGGTATCCCTCCCCTTGAAGAGGAGGGCAGAGGGGTGGTGGGTATCCCCCAGAGAAGGCAGCGAGGCTGGGCAGACCAGGTCCACCTCACCATGGGTAAAAAACTTGCAGCCAGGCACCGAGAAACAAAGAGAACTTCTTCCAGATATTCTGGGCAGGTCATGCCTTCTTGAGGTCAGGATTATTAAGCCAGATACGTCTTGAAGACGAGTTATCCCTGGATAGTATCTCGAGGCCAGGTTAATTAAGCCAGATGCATTTTTAAGACTGGTTATCCATGCAATAGAGTCATAAAGCCAGGATAATTAAGCCAGATTCATCTTAAAGTCGGGTTATCCATATAATGGAGCCATGAATCCAGGATAATTAAGCCAGAAACCTCTTAAAGACAAGTGATCCAAGGCAAGGGAGCCAAAGATGACCTGACAATTCAAACTTGATCTTTAATCTCCCTACAAGGAAGGTTGATGCTGGTGAAGGGCTCTTGATCCACTGAGTTGCAGCTACCCTCCTCATCCTCGGGTTAAACCTCCAAATCCTCAGAAGCCGTATGACACATATGGGTTTAGCGCTTCTCAGTGAACGTATTTACTCTTTATCAATTCAAAAAATAAATACTCTCTTGATTTTATTATCCTCTGAGGGAGGGTGTGTGTCAGTGTGTGGGAGGGTGTGTGTCAGTGTGTGGGAGGGTGTGCGACAGTGTGTGGGAGGGTGTGTGTTAGTGTGTGGGAGGGTGTGGGAGATTGTGTGGGAGGGTGTGTCAGTGTGTGGGAGGGTGTGTGTCAGTGTGTGGGAGGGTGTGGGAGATTGTGTGGGAGGGTGTGTGTCAGTGTGTGGGAGGGTGTGTGTCAGTGTGTGGGAGGGTGTGCGACAGTGTGTGGGAGGGTGTGTGTCAGTGTGTGGGAGGGTGTGTGTCAGTGTGTGGGAGGGTGTGTGTCAGTGTGTGGGAGGGTGTGTGTCAGTGTGTGGGAGGGTGTGCGACAGTGTGTGGGAGGGTGTGTGTCAGTGTGTGGGAGGGTGTGTGTCAGTGTGTGGGAGGGTGTGTGTCAGTGTGTGGGAGGGTGTGGTCAGTGTGTGGGAGGGTGTGCGTCAGTGTGTGGGTGTACGTCAGTGTGTGGGAGGGTGTGGGAGATTGTGTGGGCGTGTGGGGAATGTGTAGGAGGGTGTGTAAGAGGGTGTGGGTGTGGACTTGCGAGAGGGTGTGTCACTGTGTGGGAGGGTTTGTTTCAGTGTGTGGGAGGGTGTCAGTGTGTGGGAGGGTGTGTTTCAGTGTGTGGGAGGGTGTCAGTGTGTGGGAGGGTGTATCAGAGGGTGGAGGGTGTCAGTGTGTGGGAGGGTGTGTCAGTGTGTGGGAGGATGTGTCAGTGTGTGGAAGAGTGTGTCAGTGTGTAGGAGGGTGTGTATCAGTGTGTGGGAGGGTGTGTATTAGTGTATGGGAGGGTATGTATCAGTGTGTGGTAGGGTGTGTGTCAGTGTGACGGAGGGTGTGTGTCAGTGTGTGGGAGGGTGTGTATTAGTGTGTGGGAGGGTATGTATCAGTGTGTAGTAGGGTGTGTGTCAGTGTGTGGGAGGGTGTGTCAGTGTGTGGGAGGGTGTGTCAGTGTGTGGGAGGGTGTGTGTCAGTGTGACGGAAGGTGTGTGTCAGTGTGTGGGAGGGTGTATGACAGTGTGTGGGAGGGTGTGTCAGTTTGTGGGAGGGTGTGTGTCAGTGTGTAGGAGGGTGTGTATCAGTGTGTGGGAGGGTGTGTCAGTGTGACGGAGGGTGTGTGTCAGTGTGTGGGAGGGTGTGTCAGTGTGTAGGAGGGTGTGTATCGGTGTGTGGGAGCGTATGTATCAGTGTATCGGAGGGTGTCAATGTGTGGGAGGGTGTGTGTCAGTGTGTGGGAGGGTGTGTCAGTGTGTGGGAGGGTGTGTATCAGTGTGGGAGGGTGTGTGTCAGTGTGTGGGAGGGTGTGTCAGTGTGTGGGAGGGTGTGTCAGTGTGTGGGAGAGTGTGTGTCAGTGTGTGGGAGGGTATGTATCAGTGCGTGGGAGGGTGTGTATCAGCGTGTGGTAGGGTGTGTCTGTGTGTAGGAGGGTGTGTCAGTGTGTGGGAGGGTGTGTCAGTGTGTTGGAGGGTGTGTCAATGTGTGTGGGAGGGTGTGTCAGTGTGTGGGAGGGTGTGTCAGTGTGTGGAAGGGTGTATCAGTGTGTGGGAGGGTGTGTCAGTGTGTGGAGGGTGTGTCAGTGTGTGAGAGGGTGTGTCAGTGTGTGGGAGGGTGTGTCAGTGTGTGGGTGGGTGTGTGTCAGTGTGACGGAGGGTGTGTGTCAGTGTGTGGGAGGGTGTATGTCAGTGTGTGGAGGGTGTGTCAGTTTGTGGGAGGGTGTGTGTCAGTGTGTAGGAGGGTGTATCAGTGTGTGGGAGGGTGTGTCAGTGTGACGGAGGGTGTGTCAGTGTGTGGGAGGGTGTGTCAGTGTGTAGGAGGGTGTATATCGGTGTGTGGGAGCGTATGTATCAGTGTATCGGAGGGTGTCAATGTGTGGGAGGGTGTGTGTCAGTGTGTGGGAGGGTGTGTATCAGTGTGGGAGGGTGTGTGTCAGTGTGTGGGAGGGTGTGTCAGTGTGTGGGAGGGTGTGTCAGTGTGTGGGAGGGTGTGTGTCAGTGTGTGGGAGGGTGTGTATCAGTGCGTGGGAGGGTGTGTATCAGCGTGTGGTAGGGTGTGTCTGTGTGTAGGAGGGTGTGTCAGTGTGTGGGAGGGTGTGTCAGTGTGTTGGAGGGTGTGTCAATGTGTGTGGGAGGGTGTGTCAGTGTGTGGGAGGGTGTGTCAGTGTGTGGAACGGTGTATCAGTGTGTGGGAGGGTGTATCTGTGTGTAGGAGGGTGTGTCAGTGTGTGGGAGGGTGTGTCAGTGTGTGGGAGGGCGTGTCAGTGTGTTGGAGGGTGTGTCAGTGTGTGTGGAAGGGTGTGTCAGTGTGTGGAAGGGTATGTCAGTGTGTGGAGGGTGTCAGTGTGTTGGAGGGTGTGTCAATGTGTATGGAGGGTGTGTCAGTGTGTGGAGGGTGTGTCATGTGTGGAAGGGTGTATCAGTGTGTGGAGGGTGTATCTGTGTGTAGGAGGGTGTGTCAGTGTGTGGGAGGTGTGTCAGTGTGTGGGAGGGCGTGTCAGTGTGTGGAAGGGTGTATCAGTGTGTGGAAGGGTATGTCAGTGTGTGGGAGGGTGTGTCAGTGTGTGTGGGAGGGTGTGTCAGTGTGTGGAAGGGTGTGTCAGTGTGTGGGAGGGTGTGTCAGTGTGTGGGAGGGTGTGTCAGTGTGTGGAAGAGTGTGTCAGTGTGTGGGAGGGTGTGTCAGTGTGTAGGAGGGTGTGTCAGTGTGTTGGAGGGTGTGTCAGTGTGTCAGTGTGTGGAAGGGTATGTCAGTGTGTGGAAGGGTATGTCAGTGTGTGGAAGGGTGTGTCAGTGTGTGGGAGGGTGTGTCAGTGTGTGTGGGAGGGTGTGTCAGTGTGCGGGAGGGTGTGTCAGTGTGTGGAAGGGTATGTCAGTGTGTGGAAGGATATGTCAGTGTGTGGAAGGGTGTGTCAGTGTGTGGGAGGGTGTGTCAGTGTGTGGGAGGGTGTGTCAGAGTGCGGGAGGGTGTGTGTGAGTATGTGATGGTAGGAGAGTGTTGAACCTACCACATCCTGCTATCTCAACCTCCACATTCTGGATATCGTACGAATGATATTTTTATAGTGTTATTATCCTGTCAGGATGTGGAAACACGTTTATTTTGAGAGAATGTACCTGAGGAAGAGATGCAGGAGGGAGGAGGAGTTAGGTGAGTGTACCTGTGTGTGTGTGTAGGATGGGTGTTTTTAGTGAGTGTATCTGTGTGTGTAGGATGGGTGTTTTTAGTGAGTGTATCTGTGTGTGTAGGATGGGTGTTTTGAGTGAGTGTATCTGTGTGTGTAGGATGGGTGTTTTGAGTGTACTTGTGTGGGTGTGTAGGATGGTGTGTTTTAAGTGGGTGTGGGGTGAGAGGGGAACACCCACACGAGACACACCCATCTCTGAGCGTCTGGATGCTGCATATCACATCTCTGAGCGTCTGGATGTTGCATATCACATCTCTGAGCGTCTGGATGCTGCATATCACATCTCTGAGCGTCTGGATGCTGCATATCACATCTCTGAGCGTTTGGATGCTGCATATCACATCTTCCACTTTTTACATCCTTGGTAAAGGGCGTCGGGTGATAGGGTTATCTAGCTTTCTCTCCTGGTTGTGAAGCTGCGTTCTTATTATCAACGACAGTAGGAATCTGGCAGAATTAGGCGAGGAATCTGGCAGAATTAGGTGAGTAATCTGGCAGAATTAGGTGTGGAATCTGGCAGAATTAGGTGAGAAATCTGGCCGAATTAGTTGAGGAATCTGGCAGAATTAGGTGAGAAATCTGGCAGAATTAGGTGATGAATCTGGCAGAATTAGGTGACGATAAATGGTTCAAAGACCCGAGAAGTTGATAAAATAGACACATATGCAACACTTGGGTATCTTTATTGCGGAAACGTTTCGCCACACAGTGGCTTCATCAGTCCAATACGGAGAAGAATGGTTGAAGAACAGAAGGAGTTTGAGGTAATCAGTCCCTCAGCCTGGAGTCGATGTAATCAGTCCATCAATCTTGATAAGACTGATCACATGAAACTACTACTGTTCTTCAAGCATTCTGCTCTGTATTGGACTGATGAAGCCACTGTGTGGCGAAACGTTTCCTCAGTAAAGATACCCACTGCTCTTGGGCTCAATAACCCATATGGGTTTAGTCAAGACTCTCCTGCTGCAGGCGTTTGCGTGACGGAGACTCGAGTCTTCACTAGCATCAAGCAGTGGCTGGTGTTGCAGTTGCTGGTGTTGCAGTGGCTGGTGTTGCAGTTGCTGGTGTTGCAGTTGCTGGTGTTGCAGTTGCTTGTGTTGCAGTTGCTGGTGTTGCAGTTGCTTGTGTTGCAGTTGCTGGTGTTGCAGTTGCTGGTGTTGCAGTTGCTGGTGTTGCAGTGGCTGGTGTTGCAGTTGCTGGTGTTGCAGTTGCTTGTGTTGCAGTTGCTGGTGTTGCAGTTGCTGGTGTTGCAGTTGCTGGTGTTGCAGTTGCTGGTGTTGCAGTTGCTGGTGTTGCAGTTGCTGGTGTTGCAGTTGCTGGTGTTGCAGTTGCTGGTGTTGCAGTTGCTTGTGTTGCAGTTGCTGGTGTTGCAGTTGCTGGTGTTGCAGTTGCTGGTGTTGCAGTTGCTGGTGTTGCAGTTGCTGGTGTTGCAGTTGCTGGTGTTGCAGTTGCTGGTGTTGCAGTTGCTGGTGTTGCAGTTGCTGGTGTTGCAGTTGCTGGTGTTGCAGTTGCTGGTGTTGCGTTGGCTGGTGTGCAGTTGCTGGTGTTGCAGTTGCTGGTGTTGCAGTTGCTGGTGCTGCAGTTGCTGGTGTTGCAGTTGCTGGTGTTGCAGTTGCTGGTGTTGCAGTTGCTTGTGTTGCAGTTGCGCTCCAGTAACCTGCAAGGAATGACTCACAAATAACATATCCCCTCCCCAACAGCCTGGTTGATCAAGCAGTTAACAAGAACTCTAGCAACTAGCCACAGGTATATCAGAGGTATAACTCCCCACCGAGGCTTGACAAATATACTTCAGCAGACTCTGAGATCCACACGGACCCGTTTTCGGGTCCATGAGGATCCAAATATGGCTCTATATAGACCCGAATGTGAACCAGATTATTGGTCCATGAGATGTCTATGGAGGCCTGCGGGCCGCTGGCAATAACAGCCTGGTTGACTAGGCAAGAAATACTAAAATCTGACTATGATGTGCATTGGATAGTAAGAAAACTCTCAAAACCAGGCACAGGTATGTCATGAGTGTCTAAAATTATGTTCAAGTGAGAGCTGCAGTAGAGCTGTATTAAGTCACTTCTCTGAGTAGAGCTTTAGCATGTAATAGGTAGAGGTCAAATGATTTTTTTTCACTTCTAGAGCTTTATAAAGTCATGTATTGCCCTGTATAGAGATTTATGAAACAAGGATAAAGCTCTACACAGAGAAATGTCCCAATAGAAGCTTACTCTTCAAGCTGTTTTTTCATCACCATTGTCACCACTGTGATGATGGGATCCAACCTAATTGCAGTGTAAAGATTCACCACTGTGTTAAGATAAGCTTGAGCAATAATACATATACCACTGTGTTAAGATAAGCTTGAGCAATAATACATATACCACTGTGTTAAGATAAGCTTGAGGAATAATACATATACCACTGTGCTAAGATAAGCTTGAGGAATAATACATATACCACTGTGTTAAGATAAGCTTGAGGAATAATACATATACCACTGTGTTAAGATAAGCTTGAGGAATAATACATATACCACTGTGTTAAGATAAGCTTGAGCAATAATACATATACCACTGTGTTAAGATAAGCTTGAGCAATAATACATATACCACTGTGTTAAGATAAGGAGCATAAATCATAACCAGAGACTTGTAAGACTCGTAAATGTTTTAGTGTGCTAATAGCACCTAGCACCAGATGTTTATGATAGCTGCGGGTCAAGCTTGAAACCGAAGCTGCAGCAACGGCAGCAGCAGCAGCAGCAGCAGCAGTCACAGCGGAAGCAGTAGCAGCTGCTGAAGTAGTAGGAATTGCCGCAGCGTTAACAGCGGTAGAAGCGGCAACAGCATTATCAGTATCAGCAGCAGAATTAGAAACAGCAAGAGGAACAGCAGTAGCAGCAAAACTTACGGGAACGGCAGCAGCAGCAGCAGCAGCAGCAGCACCATGTGGTGCTAGATTACAACCGAGTCTCCCCACCGCTAGGTACCTCAGGCAGGTTCACCTCCACTACAGCGCCATGACCTTTGCTCATCTCTCAGACGCTGAAGGTGCGACCACCTTACCACCTAATGACAGGTCACAGGTTCCTTTTCACGGTCTTGGGTAGGTATCTCCTAATGACTGGTCCCTAGATGTAGGGGCGAGTAGCCTCCTAATTTCCTATCACTACCTCGTTCAGATAATTTTTGCGGTTTCGATTTGTTCACCATAAAAACAATTTGTCACCTACTCCACAAGAGATTAATTATGTAAACCCCTACACTGACTGGTTCTTGCTTCTCCACTTTGGCTCTAGTGGCTTTATCAATACAGACTGAAGACATAAAGGGAAGACCCTCAGCCTTGGAGTTGAAGAGCACCGTAGTCTTCCTAGTGAAGTCTCTGGTGAATGCACTCGTCGCTGCCAAGTCCCTTTTGTTGCCTGGTGCGAGTGTCTTGAAGACGTTCTGGGTATCTTGGCTCTTGGGAACGATGATAACTTGGTTCAGAGTTGTGCCAGTGACTGGAGACTTGATGACGAGACGGACTCGTTTCTTGCAGTGACTGAAGAAGAGTGAAGGAAAGTGTAGCCCAGTGAAAGGTTGAAGAATGAGACACTTTGGCAACATTTCGTTGCACAAGTGTCTCATTTTTCAACTTGTCAGTTTTCTAAACTATTACCATCAATGTAAGGTAGCGAAACTCGGAGTTATAAGTGCGAAATGCCTCAAGAAAATGCAAAAATGATGCTTAGATTACTATGAATATCTTACCCGAAGAATGTGCAAAAAAAAACTTATTTTCCTGCTAAATTTCCCATAGACTTGAAATTTTAAGGTGTTATCTGCAGTTTGGATGATAGTAAACTAGATTCAAAAAGTCATTGACTACACTAGGGTCATCAAAGGGTCACTAAGTCTGCATAAACTTTGTCGATGAGCAAGTCGAGGAACAGTGTCGAGGAACAGTGTCGAGGAACAGCGTCGAGAAACATGTCTTTGTATTGGGTTGATAGAACCTCTGGTGAGACGAACCGTCTCTCAGGTAAAGATACCCAGGTGTTGCACATGTGTCTTATTCATCAATTTCTCAGTGCTGCATATCTTTAATCTAATTATACTTGTCCCACACAGCAACATTATGGTATCTTGGGACAGAGAATATCTTTACTTTCTACATAGACCTCTCAGCCTTCCTAACCCACGTAATATCCATCAAGAATGACACATGGTTACTACTACTACTACTACTACTACTACTACTACTACTACTTACTACTACTACTACTACTCTACTACTACTCTACTACTACTCTACTACTACTGCTACTACTACTACTACTACTACTCTACTACTACTACTACTCTACTAGCTACTACTGCTAACTCTCTCTACTCTGCTACTACTCCTACTCTCTGCTCTCTCTACTGCTGCTCTACTCTACTCTACTGCTCTCTACTCACTGCTAGCTGCTCTACCTCTACTGCGCTACTCTACTCTACTGCTACTGCTGCTACTACTCTACTGCTACTACTCTGACTACTACTCTACTCACTGCTCTACTCTACTCCTACTCAACTACTGCTACTACTACTGCTCTACTACTCTACTACTACTACTGCTACTACTGCTGCTACTACTACATGCTGCTCTACGCTACTGCTGCTCCTACTATCTACTCTCTACTGCTGCACTACTAGCTCTCTACTACTGCTACTGCCTGCACTGCTACTGCTACTGCTCTCTGCTGCTACTCTAGCTACTACCACTACTCTGCTACTGCTAACTCTCTCTGCCTACTCCTGCTGCTGCTACTACTACTGACTCTACTGCTGCTCTGCTACTGCTACTACTACTGCTACGCTACTGCTGCTACTAGCTACTACTGCCTCCTGCTACTACTCTGCTACTGCTAGCTCTCTCACTCTGCTACTACTACTGCTCTCTGCTCTACTGCCTGCTACTACTGCTACTGCTGCTACTCTGCTCTACTACTACTGCTACTACTACTACTCTCTACTGCTACTGCTCTGCTACTGCTCTACTACTCTGCTACTACTACTGCTACTCTACTGCTACTCTCTGCTACTCTGCTACTACTGCTACTACTGACTCTACTACTGCTACTCTGCTACGCTCTCTACTGCTCTACTGCTCTACTGCTACTGCTGCTACTACTCTACTGCTCTCAGCTGCTCTACCACTGCTACTAACTGCTACTCTACTGCTACATGCTACTACTACTGCTACTACTAATATATAACTGTTATACTATACTACTATCTAGATCTGACTACTACTACTCTTCTCTCCACTCTACTCTACTACTCTGACTGCTCTCTCACTACTATCTACTAGCTACTACATACATACTACTACCTTAATAATAATAATAATAATAATAATAATAATCAGATCTGACTACTACTACCTCTTCATTCCACCTCTTTGGATGTTCCCATATAAGTACCAAAGAGAGTGGGACTCGAACCTACGTTAAGCCAGTCTTAAAACTCGCAGGCTGGTGTGTTATCCACTGGACCCTATCGGCCTAATAAGATTCATCCAACTAGACATATTTCTATACATAATAGGGAGGTTAGCATGGGCCGCCACTGTGACCACAAACAAGCTTTTACTGACGATTCTCACACCATTATGGCTGTGAGACTCGTCAGTAAAGCTGTCATTATTACACACGAAATCGTAGTAACACCCTCTCTGTGATTTGTTTGCATTCGTATTATTACGATTTCGTTAAGCCATTCTTATGAATGTTATGTTGATCAGGTTTCTAGTGGGCGAAATGTGTCCCAGGAGTTCTTAAACTTAAAGCGACCATTTCATCACTGTATCGGCCGAGAAGGTGAGGGTAATTACTTCTCTGAAAGTGTTACTGGGGACAGTTCCTGCCCTGCCCTGCCCTGTCCTGCCCTGCCCTGCCCTGCCCACTGTCGTCCACACCCTGCCACCCACACCACCAACCCTCCCCAGAGCCCAGTTCCCACCCTGCCCATGCTAACGCCCACCCCTCGGCTCTCTGCCCACCCCGCCCACCTAGCATCGCAGTGGTGTCTGAAGATGAGTTAGGTGGTGGAAAGTCTGACGTTGAGGGTTTTATAGGGAAGTTAAGTTGTGATTCTCCCTGCCTGCTCCTCCACCTTGGACCCACCTCGACAGACATCCCTCGCCCCCTCCAACCCCTTGGCCTCCCCCCCCTCCATCCCACCCACTCCCTCCACCCCTAAAACTCCACCCACCGACCTTCACCTCAACGAGTACAAAGATCCTTTTTTATGTTACCAACAAGTTAATATTTAGAGAGAGAGAGAGAGAGAGAGAGAGAGAGAGAGAGAGAGAGAGAGAGAGAGAGAGAGAGAGAGAGAGAGAGAGAGAGAGAGAGAGACAGAGAGAGAGAGAGAGAGAGCGAGAGAGAGAGAGAGAGAGAGAGAGAGAGAGAGAGAGAGAGAGAGAGAGAGAGACGGACAGACAGACAGACAGACAGACAGACAGACAGACAGGCAGACAGACAGAGACAGACAGAGAGATAGACCAAGACCGAGAGCCGGGCTGTGGTTCGTTCGCTGGACTGCGTTCGGCCAGTAGTAACAGCCTCGTTAATCAGGCCCTGATCCACCGGGAGGCCTGGTCATGGATCGGGCCGCGGGGGCGTTGACCCCCGGAATACCCTCCAGGTAGACTCCACGTAATAGAGCATCTAACTGAGGCCTTAGTTCCTGGCCTCAAACCTCTGCTGGCCGCTACTGGTTTCACTCCTGTCTGAGCCATTTCACACCTATTCTTACAGCTGTATATGAATTCTGTCTCTATCATTTTCCTGTCTAGGTCGTTCCTCTTCCTGACTACTGTAAGGCTAAACAAGTATTTCCTAACATCCCTATGACTCATCTGTGACCTCGTGAAACTGAGAAAAGCATTTCAAAGACTCTCCCTGTCAATTCCTAGGAGTATTTTGCACGTCGTAATCATATCACCTCTGATCTTGTCATCTAATGTTGTCAGGTTTAGCTCCTCTAGCCTCTCCTCATAGTTCATACCCCTCACCTCTAGGACTAGTTTTGTTGCAAACGATTACATTTTTTCCAGCTTCTTGACATTCTTAGCAAGATGCCGGCTGCATATTGGCACTGTGTGTTAGTTACCATTTTGTCCTAGGCACATGTCGATTGGACACTAGGCCTGTTGTATGTATGTGTGTGTGTGTGTGTGTGTGTGTGTGTGTAACGAAACACTTCGAAATGTTTCGGCCCCGCCGGGAATTGAACCCGGGCCCTCCGTGCGTGAAGCAAGAGCGCTAGCCACCATGCCATCGGGGCGTAGTGTGTGTGTGTGTGTGTGTGTGTGTGTGTGTGTGTGTGTGTGTGTGTGCGTGTGCACAAAGAAGGGGAGGGAAGCCTTATTAAGGAACAATGAGGCTGAACAACTTTTTACAGGTTTTATGTATTGATTTGGAATGTTGCAGCATGTGGTGGGTGGTGGGGGGTGGTTGTGGGTGGTGGGGGGGGTTGCTGGGAGTTGGGGATGGCTGCTGGTGGGGGGTTGTTGCTGGATAGTGGGGGGTGGTGTGAGACATGATTACCTCTGCCTCCAAAGTAGTAAGTATATTCAGGTATACACAAATACAGTTAGATAAATTATCATACATAGCAGCATATGTGTACATTACCCAGGATAACCCAGGGTAACCCAGGATAACCCAGGGTAACCCAGGATAACCCAGGGTAACCCAGGATAACCCAGGGTAACCCAGGATAACCCCTCAAAAAAAGGTCAGACGATGTGACTTGCTGCCATTGGGGGCGGAAGATGTGGAGGAGTTTGAGGTAATCAGTCCCTAATGTATTCAGTTAACTTGAGGAAAGTAGAGCCTGGTCAGCCCTGGTCAGCCCTGGTCAGCCCTGGTCAGCCCTGGTCAGCAACAAACCGCTGACTCCAGGAGTGTTTACAGTGCTTTCAGACAACCATAGTTCAGTCCTGTCCATAGTCATTATGTAGGCTGTATTAGGCTGTGCCAAGCACTTGACCTTCCTCAGTCTTATATATTGATTTTAAATCCAGCATGAAATATAAATTTATATTGTAAATTTATATCATAGGTAACCATTGTTTCAGTAATCTTAATTTTGAGGGGAAATTGAAAACTAGACAGACTCTAATACTGTACTGATGTTACAGGTGGTGGTGGGTGGTGGTGGTGGATAGTGGTGAGTGGTGTGGTGGATAGTGGTGAGTGGTGTGGTGGATGGTGGTGAGTGGTGTGGTGGATAGTGGTGTGGGGGTGTGGTGGATAGTGGTGAGTGGTGTGGTGGATAGTGGTGAGTGGTGTGGTGGATAGTGGTGAGTGGTGTGGTGGATAGTGGTGAGTGTTGTGGTGGATGGTGATGGGTTGTAGCGGATGATGGTGGATTGTACTAGATGATGGTGGATTATGATGGTTGGTGATAGTGGGTGGGAGGTAAGCCCCCATCTCCTGGATCAAGAGCTCTTCACCAACATGACAGGAGGACAGTTGACAGGAGGCAACAGACGGGTCTAGTTGAACACACAACAGTTCAAACCCACCCAGTTAACACCCTAAAGAGGGGGAGGGGGGGAAACTGAGTAGGGGATGAGTGGGGAGGAGGGGGAGGAAAGTGAATTGGTTGGGGAAGGGTAGAGGAAGGATGTTATCAAATAGCCACACCCTCTAAAAATAACCTCATTTTAAAAGGACATTAAAACCGGGGATTTTTTAATGGGGTGTGTGGGGGGGATGGGGGTGTTGGGGATGATGGGGAGAGGTGTAACCCCCCACTCATATAAATCCCCACCATACAAACTTACAAACAAGTTAGAGATGTTTATGACAGGGAAAAACGGGATTACTGCCACTTGAAGCTGGGATCACAGAGGTCAAGACTGGACCAGTTGCTGTCTCCCCCAATCTCCCTCCCCACCATCCCCAATCATCCTCGCCTCACCCACCCTACCCATCACCCCTCCAGCTCCACCCTCTCTTCCCATCCACTAACTCTCTCCTTCTACTTCACACTCCCCAACACTCCCACACCTTCCTCTAATAGCTCCTCAACACTCCCACACCTCCCTCTAATACCTCCCCAACACTCCCACACCTCCCTCTATTACCTCCCCAACACTACCATACCTCCCTCTAATACCTCCCCAACACTACCATACCTCCCTCTATTACCTCCCCAAAACTCCCACACTTCCCTGTAATACCTCCCCAACACTCCTCCCTCCGCCTCCAGCAATCCCCCACCCTCCCCAACACCCCATTTTCACCCCAACATTTCTCCCAACCCTCCTCCCACACAGTAACTCTGGCTCGGGTATTCTCAGTACTCTCATCTAGCGCCCCACCCACTACTCTCACGCTAGCCCACCACACCAGCCCACCACACCCACACTAGCCCACCACACCAGCCCACCACACCCACACTAACCAACCACACCAGCCCACCACACCCACGCTAACCCATCACACAAGCCCACCACACCCACATTAACCCACCACACCAGCCCACCACACCCACGCTAACCCACCACACCCACATCAACCCACTTTCTATGTACCCAGCTACTACACGGTCTCACGCATTCCCGCCCACTATAAAACCACTATCATAACGATGTAATGAATAGGGTGCTCGTGGCTTGGTTGGTACCATCCTCAGCTCACACACTGAGGGTCCGAGATCGATCCCCGGCACGGGTGAAACGTCGAGCATTTTTCCTTACACCAGCTGTTCACCTAACAGTAAGTAGGTACCTGGATATTAGCCTGCTGTTGTGGGCGGCATCCTAGGGGACAAGATTACCCTGAAATGCTCTGCATAACCCGGAATCGCTTCCGGAGGTCACCGCCCCCGCGGCCCGGTCCCAGACCAAGCCTCCTGGTTACTGGTTTGATGGATCAAGCTGTCCATTAGGAATTGTTTTGAGGGGATTTCGTTATACAAAGTATGATAATGTCAATTAGGTTTAGATAAGCTCAGCATAACTAATAAATACATGAGTGGGTGTGAGTTGGACCTGACTAGCTTGTGCTGCTAGGTCAGATGCCATGCTCCTCCCTTAAGTGAATGTGACTGACCTGACTAGGTTAAGGCATTGGCTTAAGCCAGTGGGAGAATTGGACCTGCCTCGCATGGGCCAGTAGGCCTGCTGCAGCGTTCTTTCTTTCTTGTGTTCTTATGTTCAGGGAGTTACTATACAGTATGCTAATGATGTCGACTAGGTTTATATCAGCTGTGTTATGTACTTGTTGAAATAAAGATTATTATACACAAATAACCCGTACGTAGGAGAGAGGAGCTTACGACGACGTTTCGGTCCCACTTGGACCATTTACAGTCAGGAAGTAGATGAATGGCTCAGAGAACCGACGAGTTGATAAATTAGACACATATGCAACACTTGGGTATCTTTATTGAGGAAACGTTTCGCCACACAGTGGCTTCATCAGTCCATACAAAGGAGAATCGTGAAGATCAGGAGGAGTTTACGGTAATCAGTCCCTCAACCTTGAGTCGATGTTGTCAATCTTTTCAAGATTGATGGAGCCAGTATATATAGGCGAGGAGGGACAGAGACGTGACCAAGAGAGGAAGAATAAGCAGTGGTAATGCTGGTAGTGGAAGTACGAGTAGATGTAGTAACGGCATTACTACTACTTCCTCTCTTTATCCCGTCCCTGTCCCCCTCGCTTATATATACTGTCTCCCTCACTCTTTTGTGTCAGTGTGACTTGTTAATGGTCCAAGTCGGATCGAAACGTCGTGGTAAGTTTCTCTCTCATATGTGCGGGTTATTTGTGTATTGTTTCAGTCACGGTATTGTGGGTTTTTTGTTCTTTATTATTTTCCTTATTAGAAGTGTGCAATAAACCAAATAAAAGACAGGGTCACCATAGTGTCAACATACGTAGTTCAAGACTATTCAACCTGCTACCAGTCGTTGGCAACAACAGCCTGGTTGTACAATGGGCACACTGAAAGAAGACTGTTAACCAGTCGCTGGTAACAGCCGGGTTGTCCCATGGGCAGAATAAGAAAACAATATTAACATCCGTTGATAGTGTTGCTACCATCTGCTGGTAACAACAGCCTGTTTGTTCCATGGGCACAGTATGAGAATACTGGTTCAATATCCGTGGTCCAAGATTCTTCAGCCTGCTACCCAGCTACTGACAACAACAGCCTGATTAAACCACAGAACACAGTAATAGAACACTGTGCTAACGTCCCTGGCCCAAGACTCTTCACCATTCTACGATCCGTTGACAGCAACAGACTGATTGTACTATAAACACTAAAATAAAAGACTCTATTAACACCAGTGGTTTAAGACTATTCAACCTGTTGCCAGCCGCTGGCAACAAAAGCCTGGTTGTACCACAAAGCGATAAGAAATATTACAGTAACAAAAGTAGAAGATTTCAAGAGGAAACTGGATCACTACCTCTACCAAATATCAGATCAACCAGGCTATGGTGGCTTATAAACCTGCTGGCTGCTCGCAACAAGAGCCTGGTTGAATGAAAAGCCACAATACCGTGACTGGAACAACACACAAATAACCCTCACAGGAGAATGAAACTCATTGTCCCGTAGCTCGATCGGTAGCGCACTCAGCTCACACACTGAGGTCCGGAGTTCGAATCCCCGGTACGGCTGGACAACATTAGGAACGTGTTTCCGTAAGATACCTGCTGTCCATGTTCACCCATCAGTAATAATGGGTACCTGGGTGTTAGTGGACTGGTGTGGGTCGCATCCTGGGGCAAAACTGACCTAATTTGCGGGAAATGCTCAGCATAACAAGGGGCTTTCTATATAGTAGTATGTCACTGATGTGAGCTATGGTCTGTATACCTTGTACATGTACTTGTAGTAAATAAAGATATTATTATTAATTATTTATTATTATTATTATTATTATTATTATTATTATTATTATTATTATTATTATTATTAATATTATTATTATTATTATTCGGTCCGACTTGGACCATTAACTAGTCGGACAGATACGTCATCATAAGTGTCAGTCTCGTGTGTGCGGGTTGTGTGTGAAGAGTCTGATTGATCAGGCTGTTCAACGAGTGGCAAGAATGGAAGATTGGTACAGATATGTAATGGCAGCAAAACACTTTATTGCTCACTTATCTACGAGAGTTGCACAAATTAGTTAATCTTGATAAAACGAACACTTCACTTCTGACAAATGGTGATGGAGAATCGAGCCTTTGTTGGCCAAGACAGCCCTTGGGAGTTTAGTGCAGCACGAAAAGCAATATTCTATCAACTTGTGACAGATGATCTTGGATTTCTTGAAGAACTGATGGGTACCCGAGGCCTTCAACATCCATATATGTAGAATTAGACACATGTGGAATATCTGGGTATCTTTATTTGTAGACGTTTCGCCCTCCAGTGGCTTTATCAATATAATGGCATAATGGGAAGACAGTAGAACTATATACAGAAGACGAGGTGATGAGTCCCTCAACCTTGGAATCAGTGATGAGCACCGTAGTCTTCAATAATCTTCACAGACTCCAAGGTTGAGGGACTGATTACCTCATATTTTGTATATAGTTCTTCAGTCTTCCCATTATGTCCTTGAATCTGTATTGATAAAGCCAATGGAGGGTGAAACATCTACAAATAAAGATACCCAGATGTTGCACATGTATTCAATTCATGTACATCCAAATATATGTTGAGTAGCAGTATTCATGATGGGTTATTTGATGAGTTTTCAGGATTCAACTCTCGTCTTTTGCTGATTTAAAGTAATTTCTGTGGTAAACAGAAGGTGACGACGTTGATGATTATTTTCCACTGAAAGTGTCAGATTATTTGGGATGTGATTGCTAGCTAGGCCTGCAGGCCACTAGCACCAATAGCCATGTTGACCACGAGGTCGCGAGGAAAGTTTAGCCTCAGGCTGGGTTGTCAAGCTAGAAAAAATCTCGAAACCAGTCTTAGGTAGAGCAGGAGGATACCCTCCAAACACACACACACACACACACACACACACACACACACATCACTTGTACACACTGTAATTAGAGATACAAACATCCATGCCAGAAGAGGCTAGTACCACACCTGACTATTATCTCTTGCGTAAAAAGAGACAGAAGAACTATGGCATTTAGAGAGTGTCTTGCAAGGAGCTCTTGTAGCAATACTTGTTTTAGTAGTGTATAAAAGTGAAACACACACACACACACACACATGACTCGACCCTTCCAACCACAACTAGGTGAGTACATATACACACACACACATATACACAGGATGTTCCAGAAATGGGACACAGCAACAAGGGGTCACACAATTGAAAATTGAAGACTTAGATGAATGACAGGGATGTTAGGAAGTATTTCTTCAGCCATAGAGTTTTCAGGAAGTAGAATAGTCTGGAAAGTGTGGTAGTGGAGGCAAGTACCATCCATAGCTTTAAGAAGAGGTATGATAAAGCTCACGGAGCAGGGAGAGTTGCCCTAGTAGCGACCAGTGAAGGGGCGGGGCCAGGAGCTGAGTCTCGACTTCTGCAACCACAAATAGGTGAGTAAATACAAAACAGACCAAGTGTCTATCGACAAGTGTCTTTGATACCTAGTAACCACACACACACACGGCGCCAGGAGCTGTGACTGGACCCCTGCAACCACAATTATGTGAGTACACACTCCTGGGAATTAGCTAGAAATAAAAATCATAAAATTGGAGAATAAATGCCTCAAAAGTACAAATGGAAAAGTTATACAAGAATAACTAAGCATGAAACAGATTTAGAATAACTGGTCCAGCTCGCTCAGGACTTTGGTTAATAACACTATGTAACACAGTTTTTGTTTCTGGCAAGTACGTGTTATTTTCCAACTCCTTTTATTGCAAAACAATAGAAAACGCCCATTATTTCTGTTAAAATTTGCTTTTGTGGCTTACACGATGAATTTTTTGACAAAAAAATGGCTAAATTTCAATATTTTCTTTGCTAGTTTTGGATGTGAAACTAAAACATAAAATAAATAAAATTTACATAAATAAAATAAAATTTACACAAATTTTATTTTAAACTTTCTGAAATATATTTACAAAGTTAAAATTGAGCAGTTTTTCTAGATTTGCGAGCAGCAACAAATAACTTTCCCGTTTAAGCCCACAAATGTTGTCTGCCATTATGTTTTCATTATAAGATCCCTGATATCTGTGTTCAAAGTCCATTATATCTTGGTGGCAGCGCTGCCCTTGCTCCTCTGAGTGTGCTCACATATTCTCCTTGAAATTGTCAAGATGAGCATCAAGAATATGGACCTTATGGGACATCCTACAGCCCATCTGACCACAGCTTTTTACCAAGTTCTCAACAAGTTCCACATAATTGTCAGACTTGTTGTTGCCCAGAAAGCCCTGTGCTACAGCAACAAAACTCTCCTAGGCTTCCTTTTTCTTCTCTGTGAGCTTCTTTGGAAATTCTGAGCACTCCATGATTTTCCTGACTTGTGGTCCAGTGAAGATGCCAGCCTTTACCTTTGCCTCTGATAGCTTGGGAAAGAAGTCTTGAAGATACTTGAAGGCTGCAGACTCTTTGTCAAGAGCTGTAACAAACTGTTTCATTAGCCCTAGTTTGATGTGTAATGGAGAGAACAGAACCTTTTGAGGATCCACCGATGGTTTATGTTTGATATTATGTCTTCCTACTGAGAACTCAGTCCTTTGAGGCCAGTGCTTCCTCTGGTAATGTGCTGCTCTGTCTCTACTATCCCAGTGACAGAGATAACTGGGAAACTTTGGTAAAACCTCCTGGGAGTCCCATCAAAAATGCCACCATTTTGAAGTCTCCAATAACCTCCCAGCCATACTTATCATAGTTCAAAGATTCTAGTAGAAGTTTGACACTGTTGTAGTCCTCCTTAAGATGCACTGAATAAGCCAAGGGAAGAGATGGATACTTGTTCCCATTGTGCAGAAGTACAGCTTTTAGGCTTCTGGAGGAGCTGTCAATGAAGAGTCTCCACTCATCTGGATTGCATGCAATTCCAATTGCATCAAACAGTCCTGATACATCATTACAGTAGCACAACCTCTCTTTATTAGTGAAGAAGCTTGAGAAATGTTGGTGACGTTTTCTTTGGCTTGTCACTTGCACACTTTCATCCACCAAGTCCCACTCCTTGAGCCATGAAATCAAAAGCTCAGTATTTGACTTGTCAAACCAAGATCTCTGATAAGGTCATTGAGGTCTGTTTGGTTTGGGTAGTAAGGATTCCTCCCAACAGCTGCATCTGTGAGATCATAGTCTTGTTCACTGTGATCTTCATTTTCTGATTTGCTGCTTTCTTCTTCTGATGGTTGACTGGTTTCTGGAGTTGTAGGTACAGGAAGATCACCACTGTGTGGTACTGGTGCAATAGAAGAGGGAAGGTCTGGATAAGAAACAGCAGGTGTATTTTTCCCAGTTCAGCGTTTGGAAGGATCCACCAGGCAGAAGTAGCAGTTGGTTGAGTGATCAGTGGGTTCACGACATATTCTAGGAACAACAAACTTCATGGCTCTTTTTTCTCCTCTATACCATCCTGTAAAATAACAAAAGAATTAGTTTCTGTTACATACATTTCATTTAAAAAAAAATCCTATTCAAGATTTTACCCATCATATAACTAATGACTTTCTTACCTTCCAATGTTTTCTTACAATGCTCACAACCTGAGGTGCCCAGGTCTTGTCTTGGTCCCCAACTGACATGCCAAAATATGCTTTGTAAGCTTCACACATTATTTTAGATGCTGTTACAGAGAACGTCTGCAATCATTCTGGAGAATGATTGCAGCCTCTTGATGCCATTTCACATCTGATGTGTCTTCTCAGGCAGCCAGAGCTGAACTGAATGCTGGTTTGTGAGTCCCTGTTTTTATATTTGCCAAGCAACACATTAGAACGTAATAGTTTTACATCAGTATTTCTTGAAAGTGTTCCACAAGTGTCATGACCACAAAAGCAAAGTTCTGGGAACAAAATTCCTTTTTTAAATTTTGTTTAGTTATAAAGAATTGAGAAATGATGCTTATTTCCCAGGAACACCACAAAAGTGAAATTTTGTTATATAGTGTTGTACAGGCTAAGAGGTGTTATCCTACCTCCTCTCATTTCAAAGCCCAGGATGCGACCCACAACAGTCGACTAACACCCAGGTATCTACTTAATGTTAGTTAGTAGTTCTCAATGGAACAGAGTCAGCAAGACATCCTATTGGGGCAAGTGTTCCACAATGAAGTGTGCTTTGGCCATTGTTATAGAATGTCTACTTCAATGACTTTTTTCATCTCATCTCAGAATCCCATACATATGCAGGTGACTGCACTCTGATACTTACTTATCTTAGGGAGGAAATGCCAGCTGCTCTAAGTTACAGAAATCTCCAGCTAACAGCTGTTTCAGCCTGGAAAAACAGATGGCAGGTAACATTTGATGATGATGGTCTCTAGGCACCATGATGGTAATGCCGGAGCAGTGGTAAGTATGAATGGGAGTGTGTTGGCACCTGGAGACGCAGTTTATATCCTTGGGGTGAAATTTGACTCCAAACTGACCATGAAGAACTACATTGCAAATCTTGCAAACAAGGCAGCCAGGAAGCTTACAGCATTTTGTCGTATCTCGCATCTTCTCGACAGTAAAGTTTGCAAGATTCTGCATGAGGCACAAGTACGCTCACACCTTAAGTATACTCCACATTCTTGGATTGCCTGCCCCCCATTTCATCTGCGACTTCTTGACAGAATAGAGAACAGAGCAAGACGTCTCATATTTCGCCTGGACCCAGAGCCTTCAACATCGAAGGAATGTAGGCGGCCTTACTGCTATGTACAAGATCAATATCGTCAAAGTTCCTCATCTGGCTCCACTCCGAGGATAGCGAGAAGTGAGCTTCTACACCACAAGACGGGCAGCAAGCAGCAACTTCACTCTGACTGTACCCTTCTCCAGAACATCACTACATCTGATATCATTTATTCCAAGGATTGTTCATGAACGGTATACAATACCAACAAGATGAAAATTAGACACATGTGCAACATCTGGGTATCTTTATTGTAGACGTTTCGCCCTCCAGTGGCTTTATCAATACAAATTCTTGGACACAATTTGAAGACAGTAGAACTATATACAAAAGATGAGGTAATCAGTCCCTCAGTCTTGGAGTTACTGTGAAGAGCACCGTAGTCGTGAAGAATCTGGAGCAGAGGCAAGAAGGCTGGTGCTTATATACTAACGTCAGGTAGAAAGGGACGGGTAGGTGGGATTCCCCAGTGGAAGTAGATCATTCCCGAGGGATGGGTTAGTAGTAGTTGTGGAGATGTCCTCTGAACCAAGATTCCATGATGTTGCAGTGCCTGACAAGTCGTACATGAATGGTATACAATACCAAAATACTTCTCACATGCAAAATCCCGGGCAAAAGCAATATTAGTGTCAGACTTTTGATTAAAAAGACTGAATATACACTGACGACAACAAAGAAATGAGTGAATTACTCAAATCCCAACACGATTAAGTGTTCAGTGAGACAATAGTTTAAAGATTCTTATCCAAATAAGTTCATTAATAAGACGTACAACTCAACAGACTTCTCTACAATGTCTGACATAACTCTAATCCCACTTGAATTTGAAGATGCTTCACGTAGACTACTTTTGTTTAAGATAGTCTAATGTCTTGGCCCTCAAAGTTATGTAGATTAACCTTTTGTTTTCTTTCAGTGCAAAGTTCATGGCTGGGTTCCCCATGGAGAGAGCTGAATGGGAACGGGATTTTTTTTATCAGTTCACTGGCTGCCTCCAGACATGAATGCTCTTTAACGATTTTTTGTATAGATTGCATCCATGACTGATCTTGGCCGAGCTCTTTACAAAGGTACTCTTCACATTTCTTAGGTAACTTTAAAGTGCTTCCACCTGCTGGTCAAGTCTCACTCAACTTATCTATGGCTTACCTGGGACCGTGATACTTTTAGTCAGATTGCTAGGCACTGTCAAGCTACTTTATACCACCACTGCCACCACCACAACTACCACCACCACAACTACCACCACCACAACTACCACCACCACAACTACCACCACCACAACTACCACCACCACTACCACCCCCACCACAACCACTACCACCCCCACCCCACCACCACCACCCCCACCACAACCACCTCCACCACCACTACCCCCACCACCACCACCCCCACCACCACCACCCCCACCACCACCACCCCCACCACCACCACCCCCACCACCACCACCCCCACCACCACCACTATCACCAGCACTACTATCACCACCACCACCATCACCACCACCACCACCCCTACCGCAATTAGCACCACTACAGTCCCACATCATAAAAATCTTTGAGAGGGTTCTAAGAAGCAAAATCGCCAACCACCTAGATACCCATCAGTTACACAACCCAGGGCAACACGGGTTTAGAGCAGGTCGCTCCTGCCTGTCCCAGCTACTGGACCACTATGACAAGGTCCTGGATGCTGTAGAGGATAAACAAAATACAGATGTAGTATACACAGCCTTTGCAAAAGCTTTCGCCAAGTATGACCATGGTGTAATAGCGCACAAAATGCGTGATAAAGGAATAACAGGAAAAGTTGGTAGATGGATCTATAACTTCCTGACAAATAGAACACAAAGAGTAATAGTAAACAGAGTAAAGTCTGAGGCAGCTACGGTGAAAAGCTCTGTTCCACAAGGCACAGTACTCGTTCCCATTCTATTCCTCATCCTCATATCTGACATAGACAGATATGTAAGACATGGCAGTGACCTCCATCGAAGACACCGCAAGACTCCAAGCGGACATCCACCAAATCTTCAAATGAGCCACTCAAAACAATGTGAAATTCAATGAAAAGAAATTTCAACTACTCAGATATGAAAAACTTGAGGAAATTAAAACTGTATCAGGGTATACGACAAATTCTAACCATACAATAGAGCGAAAAAATAATGTGAAGGACCTGGGAGTGATAATGTCACATTCAAAACTTGGAATGCCAACCCCATGAAGATTATCTTCAAATCGCTTGTTCTCTCTAGGCTGGAATACTGCTGTACACTAACTGCCCCCTTCAAGGCTGGCGAAATTGCTGACCTGGAGAGTGTACAAAGAACTTTCACGGCACAAATAAGTACGATAAGGCACCTAAATTACTGGGAACGGTTGAAGGTCCTTGATCTGTATTCCCTGGAACGCAAGCGAGAGAGATACATGATAATATACACTTGGAAAATCCTAGAGGGATTAGTACCAAACTTGCACACGAAAATCACTCCCTATGAAAGCAAAAAAATCGGCAGGAGATGCAACATTTCCCCAATGAAAAGCAGGGGCGCCACGAGTACACTGAGAGACAACACAATAAGTGTCCGGGGCGCAAGACTGTTCAACTGCCTCCCAGCATACATAAGGGGGATTACCAATAGACCCCTGGCTGTCTTCAAGAAGGCGCTGGACAGGCACCTAAAGTCAGAACCTGACCAACCGGGCTGTGGTTCGTACGTCAGTTTGCGTGCAGACAGCAATAACAGCCTGGTTGATCAGACCCTGATTCTCCATGAGGCCTGGTCTCAGACCGAGCCCCGGGGGCATTGACCCCCGAAGCCTTCTCCAGGTAAACCACTACTAACACCACCACAACTACAACCACCACTACTAACACCACCACAACTACAACCACCACTTCTAACATCACCACAACTACAACCACCACTACTAACACCACAACTACAACCACCACAACTAACACCACCACAACTACAACCACAACTAACACCATCACAACTACAACTACCACAACTAACACTATCACAACTACAACCACCGCAACTAACACCACCACAACCACAACCACCACTACTAACACCATCACAACTACAACCACCACAACTAACACCACCACAACTACAGCCACCACTACTAACACCACCACAACTACAACCACCACTACTAACACCACCACAACTACAACCACCACTACTAGCACCACCACAACTACAACCACCACTACTAACACCACCACAACTACAACAACCACCACTAACACCACCATAACTACAACCAACACAACTAACACCACCACAACTAGAACCACCAC
Source organism: Cherax destructor (assembly GCA_009830355.1). NCBI lineage: Eukaryota > Metazoa > Arthropoda > Malacostraca > Decapoda > Parastacidae > Cherax > Cherax destructor. The sequence continues at coordinate 78,736 of WNWK01000976.1, forward strand.
TACTAACACCACCACCATTCATCACATTGTTGGATTTCCTACTGGGAAAAACTTTAACTGATAAATAAAGAGGCAAGGAACAAATAAATTAACTACAACATTAACAAGATCTATGTTAAATAAACATAACATGGAAGAAAAAATCTAAAATTAAACGGACAATGCAAAGTTAAATATAAAAATAACATAAAAATTATTCCTTAACCAGAGGAGCAAAAACACGTTGGTGTGCAAGTAAACAAACACATGTTAGTGTGCAAGCAGGTGAACATTCTGATGTGTCAAACAATACCTGGGGAATGATAGGAAATTTGACTGAATCTGAAGGTACAACAGAACACTTGACAACGTCATAATATCTCACAAGAATCAAGTCAGTAAAAGATTAATGTTACCCCTGAGACTCCAGCTTCAGGGGAGTATGAACAGGTGAGAAACACCTCACAGGCCATATCACGGGTGGGGTTCGAACCCGCGGTCACAGGGACAGATGACCTAGCTTACCTGTACAAGTGTGTGTCTGGGAACATCTGCTAAATTAACATGTTCTGTAATCGAAAGTTAGAATATATTCATTAAACAGTACGAACAATACACTATGAAAAACATATATACTTAGTTTAACAAGTGTATATACCACAATAGCGGTACTATGAAAAATTGCCTTGATTTGTAGTTATATATAATTACATATCGTTCATATAGTGTTCACATATGTATTTATACGGCGGTCTGTTTGGTTTAAAGTCTACTACACGAGGGTTGGTTTAATATGTTGAAAACAAAGGAATCCCTACACACCACAACTCGTATAGATGGTTTCTAACCTAATAAGCCAATCCTAGTATAGCAAACAGACTTTAATCCTAACACACCACAGCTCGAATAAAGACTCTCTACTACACTAAGGTTCATTTATTAGGTTTAAAGTGTATCGGCAACAAGAGCGTTGATTCATTAGGTTTAAGATTTACTTACCATACGAGGGTTGGTTTAATAGTTTTAAAGTCTATCTACCAAATGAGGCCTGGTCACAGACCGGGCCGCGGGGCGTTGACCCCCGGAATTCTCTCTCCAGGTAAACAAACAAAGGGTGGTTTATTATGTTCAAAGTGTGTCCATGACACGAGAGTGTGTTAATTAGCCTTCAAGTCTTGCTATTTTAGGTTTAACGTCTATTTACTATACGAGGGATGGTTAGGTTTAAAGCCAATCAACTTTAAGGTTGCATGTCAACTGCTAACCCCAGACTGGGTCAACTGGGTCAGTCAACTCGTCTGAACCCCTGCATATTGAAGCACATACAGGTACGCCTCTGACTTCAGTCTTCAGTTTTTAACCTCGTCTGTTCGCCCTCTTTCACTGATTTGCAGTCATTGAAAAAAAATTACTTTGCTAATTCGGCAGAAAACACCGTTGCAATTTAGGCCGAACTCGCTGGTTTTATATATATATATATATATAGGTAGTAGGTTGGTAGACAGCAACCACCCAGGGAGGTACTACCGTCCTGCCAGGTGACTGTGAAACAGAAACCTGAAACTGTTTTACATGATGGTAGGATTGCTGGTGTCTTTTTTCTGTCTCATAAACACGCTGGATAACAGGTATATCTAGCTACTTCTACTTACACTTTAGGTCACACTACACTGGCATACACATGCATATATATACATACACACATCTAGGTTTTTCTTCTTTTTCTTAATAGCTCTTGTTCCTTTTATTTTCTCTATTGTCCATGGGGAAGTGGAAAAGAATCTTTCCTCCGTAAGCCATGCGTGTCGTATGAGGCGACTAAGATGCCGGGAGCAATGGGCTAGTAACCCCTTCTCCTGTACAAATCTACTAAAAACGAGAAGAAGAAAAACTTTATAAAATTGGGTTGTCTGAATGTGCGTGGATGTAGTGCGGATGATAAGAAAGAGATGATTGCCGATGTTATGAATGAAAAGAAGTTGGATGTCCTGGCCTAAGCGAAACAAAGCTGAAGGGGTAGGCGAGTTTCAGTGGGGAGAAATAAATGGGATTAAGTCAGGAGTATCTGAGAGAGTTAGAGCTAAGGAAGGGTAGCAATAATGTTGAAGGATCAGTTATGGAAGGAAAAGAGGGAATATAAATGTGTAAATTCAAGGATTATGTGGATTAAAATAAGGGTCGGATGCGAAAAGTGGGTCATAATAAGCGTGTATGCACCTGGAGAAGAGAGGAGTGTAGAGGAGAGAGAGATTTTGGGAGATGTTAAGCGAATGTATAGGAACTTTTGAACAAATGAGAGAGTAATTGTGGTAGGGGACCTAAATGCTAAAGTGGGAGAAACATGCAGAGAGGGTGTAGTAGGTAAGTTTGGGTGCCAGGTGTAAATGATAATGGGAGCCCTTTGATTGAACTTTGTATAGAAAGGGGTTTAATTATAGGTAATACATATTTTAAGAAAAGAGGATAAATAAGTATACAAGATATGATGTAGGGCGTAATGACAGTAGTTTGTTGGACTATGTATTGATAGATAAAAGACTGTTGAGTAGACTTCAGGATGTACATGTTTATAGAGGGCTACAGATATATCAGATCACTTTTTAGTTATAGCTACAGTGGGAGTAAAGGTAGATGGGATACAAGGAAAATAGAATCAGTAAGTAAAGAGAGGTGAAGGTTTATAAACTAAAAGAGGAGGCAGTTAGGGTAAGATATAAACAACTATTGGAGGATAGATGGGCTAGTGAGAGTGTAGGCAATGGGGTCGAAAATGTATGGGGTAGTTTTAAAAAATGTAGTGTTAGAGTGTTCAGCAGAAGTTTGTGGTTACAGGCAGTGGGTGCGGGAGGGAAGAGGAGCGATTGGTGGAATGATGATGTAAAGAGAGTAGTAAGGAGAAAAGTTAGCATATGAGAGGTTTTACAAAGTAGAAGTGATGCAAGGAGGGAAGAGTATATGGAGAGAAAAGAGAGGTTAAAGAGTGGTGAAGCAATGTAAAAGAGAGCAGATGAGAGAGTGGGTGAGATGTTATCAGCAAATTTTGTTGAAAATAAGAAAAAGTTTTGGAATGAGATTAATAAGTTGAGGAAGCCTAGAGAACAAATGGATTTGACAGTTAAAAATAGGAGGAGAGTTATTAAATGGAGAGTTAGAGGTATCGGGAAGATGGAGAGAATATTTTGAGGATTTGTTAAATGTTGATGAAGACAGGGAAGCTGTGATTTCGTGTGTAGGGCAAGGAGGAATAACATCTTGTAGGAGTGTGGAAGAGCCAGTTGTGGGTGTAGGGGAAGTTCGTGAGGCAGTGGGTAGAATGAAAGGGGTAAGGCAGCTGGGATTGATGGGATAAAGATAGAAATTTTAAAAAGCAGGTGGGGATATAATTTTGGAGTGGTTGGTGCTATTATATAATAAATGTATGGAAGAGGGTAAGGTACCTAGGGATTGGCAGAGAGCGTGTATTGTTCCTTTGTATAAAGGCAAAGGGGACAAAAAAGAGTGCAAAAGTTATAGGGGAATAAGTCTGTTGAGTGTACCTGGTAAAGTGTATGGTAGAGTTATTATTGAAAGAATTAAGAGTAAAACAGAAAGCAGGATAGCAGATGAACAAGGGGCTTTAGGAAAGGTAGGGGTGTGTAGACCAAGTGTTTACAGTGAAACATATAAGTGAACAGTATTTGGATAAGGGTAAAGATGTTTTTGTGGCATTTATGGATTTGGAAAAGGCGTATGATAGGGTGGATAGGGGGGCAATGTGGCAGATGTTGCAGGTGTATGGAATAGGAGGAAGGTTACTGAAGGCAGTGAAGAGTTTTTATGAGGATAGTGAGGCTCAGGTTAGAGTGTGTAGGAGGGAAGGGGACTATTTCCCAGTAAAAGTGGGCCTTAGACAAGGATGTGTGATGTCACCGTGGTTGTTCAATATATTTATAGATGGGGTTGTAAGAGAAGTGAATGCGAGGGTCTTGGCAAGAGGTGTTGGGCTAAAAGATAAAGAAGCAAATACAAAGTGGGAGTTGTCACAGTTGCTTTTGCTGATGACACTGTGCTTTGGGAGATTCTGAAGAGAAGCTGCAGAGGTTGGTGGATGAATTTGGTAGGGTGTGTAAAAGAAGAAAATTGAAAGTGAATATAGGAAAGAGTAAGGTGATGAGGATAACAAAAGAATAGGTGACGAAAGATTGGATATCAGATTGGAGGGAGAGAGTATGGAGGAGGTGAATGTATTCAGATATTTGGGAGTGGACATGTCGGCGGATGGGTCTATGAAGGATGAGGTGAATCATAGAATTGATGAGGGGAAAAGGGTGAGTGGAGCACTTCGGAGTCTGTGGAGACAAAGAACCTTGTCCATGGAAGTAAAGAGGGAATGTATGAAAGTATAGTTATACCAACGCTCTTATATGGGTGTGAAGCATGGGTGATGAATGTTGCAACGAGGAGAAGGCTGGAGGCAGTGGAGATGTCATGTCTGAGGTCAATGTGTGGTGTGAATATAATGCAGAGAATTCGGAGTTTGGAAATTAGGAGGAGGTGCGGGATTACCAAAACGATTGTCCAGAGAGCTGAGGAGGGGTTGTTGAGGTGGTTTGGACATGTAGAGAGAATGGAACGAGACAGAGTGACTTCGGAGTGTATGGATCTGTAGTGGAGGGAAGGCGGGGTAGGGGTCGGCCTAGGAAAGGTTGGAGGGAGGGGTAAAGGAAGTTTTGTGTGCGAGGGGCTTGGATTTCCAGCAAGCATGTGTGAGCGTATTTGATAGGAGTGAATGGAGGCATATGGTTTTTAATACTTGACGTGCTGTTGGAGTGTGAGCAAAGTAACATTTATGAAGGGATTCAGGAAACCGGCAGGCCGGACTTGAGTTCTGGAGATGGGAAGTACAGTGCCGGCACTCTGAAGGAGGGTGTAAATGTTGCAGTTTTATAACTGTAGTGTAAAGCACCCTTCTGGCAAGACAGTGATAGAGTGAATGATGATGAAAGTTTTTTTTTTCGGGCCACCCTGCCTTGGTGGGAATCGGCCGATGTGTTAATAAAAAAAAAATATATATATATATATATATATATATATATATATATATATATATATATATATATATATATATATATATATATATATATATATATATATATATATATATATAAATATATATATATATATATATATATATATATATATATATATATATATATATATATATATATATATATATATATATATATATATATATATATATATATATATATGTCGTGCCGATTAGGTAAAACTTGCGATTTTGGCTTAAATAGCAACGCTCACCTTGCCATATAAGACAAGTGAAAATTTGTGTATGCAATAATTTCGCCAATATCATTCTGAACATAACGAAAAAAATATATTTCATTGTGTTTGTTTATTATTAAATTAATGTTAACGTATCTAAATTATATTTAGTTGGGTTAGGCTAAATTAAATTGCGCTTGTTGTAATAAGGTTAGGTAGGTTTTCAAAGTTTCTCTTGGTACAAAATTATAAATTCTTACATTAACATAAATGAAAAAAATATATCTTTAAACGTATAAGAGAAAATTTTAGAAAGGACTTAATTTTAGATGAGTTATTGCTAATTGACCAGTTTTACCTAATCGGCACGACATTATATATATATATATATATATATATATATATATATATATATATATATATATATATATATATATATATATATATATATATATATATTTTTTTTTTTTTTTATTAACACATCGGCCGATTCCCACCAAGGCAGGGTGGCCCGAAAAGAAAAACTTTCATCATCATTCACTCCATCACTGTCTTGCCAGAAGGGTGCTTTACACTACAGTTATAAAACTGCAACATTAACACCCTCCTTCAGAGTGCCGGCACTGTACTTCCCATCTCCAGAACTCAAGTCCGGCCTGCCGGTTTCCTGAATCCCTTCATAAATGTTACTTTGCTCACACTCCAACAGCACGTCAAGTATTAAAAACCATATGCCTCCATTCACTCCTATCAAATACGCTCACACATGCTTGCTGGAAGTCCAAGCCCTCGCACACAAAACTTCCTTTACCCCTCCCTCCAACCTTTCCTAGGCCGACCCCTACCCCGCCTTCCCTCCACTACAGATTTATACACTCTCGAAGTCACTCTGTCTCGTTCCATTCTCTCTACATGTCCAAACCACCTCAACAACCCCTCCTCAGCTCTCTGGACAATCGTTTTGGTAATCCCGCACCTCCTCCTAATTTCCAAACTCCGAATTCTCTGCATTATATTCACACCACACATTGACCTCAGACATGACATCTCCACTGCCTCCAGCCTTCTCCTCGTTGCAACATTCATCACCCATGCTTCACACCCATATAAGAGCGTTGGTATAACTATACTCTCATACATTCCCTCTTTACTTCCATGGACAAGGTTCTTTGTCTCCACAGACTCCGAAGTGCTCCACTCACCCTTTTCCCTCATCAATTCTATGATTCACCTCATCCTTCATAGATCCATCCGCCGACATGTCCACTCCCAAATATCTGAATACATTCACCTCCTCCATACTCTCTCCTCCAATCTGATATCCAATCTTTCGTCACCTATTCTTTTTGTTATCCTCATCACCTTACTCTTTCCTATATTCACTTTCAATTTTCTTCTTTTACACACCCTACCAAATTCATCCACCAACCTCTGCAGCTTCTCTTCAGAATCTCCCAAAGCACAGTGTCATCAGCAAAAAGCAACTGTGACAACTCCCACTTTGTATTTGCTTCTTTATCTTTTAGCCCAACACCTCTTGCCAAGACCCTCGCATTCACTTCTCTTACAACCCCATCTATAAATATATTGAACAACCACGGTGACATCACACATCCTTGTCTAAGGCCCACCTTTACTGGGAAATAGTCCCCTTCCCTCCTACACACTCTAACCTGAGCCTCACTATCCTCATAAAACTCTTCACTGCTTTCAGTAACCTTCCTCCTATTCCATACACCTGCAACATCTGCCACATTGCCCCCTATCTACCCTATCATACGCCTTTTCCAAATCCATAAATGCCACAAAAACATCTTTACCCTTATCCAAATACTGTTCACCTATATGTTTCACTGTAAACACTTGGTCTACACACCCCCTACCTTTCCTAAAGCCCCTTGTTCATCTGCTATCCTGCTTTCTGTTTTACTCTTAATTCTTTCAATAATAACTCTACCATACACTTTACCAGGTACACTCAACAGACTTATTCCCTATAATTTTTGCACTCTCTTTTGTCCCCTTTCCTTTATACAAAGGAACAATACAAGCTCTCTGCCAATCCCTAGGTACCTTACCCTCTTCCATACATTTATTAAATAATAGCACCAACCACTCCAAAATTATATCCCCACCTGCTTTTAACATTTCTATCTTTATCCCATCAATCCCAGCTGCCTTACCCCTTTCATTCTACCCACTGCCTCAGAACTTCCCTACACCCACAACTGGCTCTTCCACACTCCTACAAGATGTTATTCCTCCTTGCCCTACACACGAAATCACAGCTTCCCTGTCTTCATCAACATTTAACAAATCCTCAAAATATTCTCTCCATCTTCCGATACCTCTAACTCTCCATTTAATAACTCTCCTCTCCTATTTTTAACTGTCAAATCCATTTGTTCTCTAGGCTTCCTCAACTTATTAATCTCATTCCAAAACTTTTTCTTATTTTCAACAAAATTTGCTGATAACATCTCACCCACTCTCTCATCTGCTCTCTTTTTACATTGCTTCACCACTCTTTAACCTCTCTTTTCTCTCCATATACTCTTCCCTCCTTGCATCACTTCTACTTTGTAAAACCTCTCATATGCTAACTTTTCTCCCTTACTACTCTCTTTACATCATCATTCCACCAATCGCTCCTCTTTCCTCCGCACCCACTCGCCTGTAACCACAAACTTCTGCTGAACACTCTAACACTACATTTTTAAATCTACCCCATACATTTTCGACCCCATTGCCTACACTCTCACTAGCCCATCTATCCTCCAATAGTTGTTTATATCTTACCCTAACTGCCTCCTTTTTAGTTTATAAACCTTCACCTCTCTTTTACTTACTGATTCTATTTTCCTTGTATCCCATCTACCTTTTACTCCCACTGTAGCTATAACTAAAAAGTGATCTGATATATCTGTGGCCCTCTATAAACATGTACATCCTGAAGTCTACTCAACAGTCTTTTATCTACCAATACATAGTCCAACAAACTACTGTCATTACGCCCTACATCATATCTTGTATACTTATTTATCCTCTTTTTCTTAAAATATGTATTACCTATAACTAAACCCCTTTCTATACAAAGTTCAATCAAAGGGCTCCCATTATCATTTACACCTGGCACCCCAAACTTACCTACTACACCCTCTCTGCATGTTTCTCCCACTTTAGCATTTAGGTCCCCTACCACAATTACTCTCTCATTTGGTTCAAAAGTTCCTATACATTCGCTTAACATCTCCCAAAATCTCTCTCTCTCTTACACTCCTCTCTTCTCCAGGTGCATACACGCTTATTATGACCCACTTTTCGCATCCGACCCTTATTTTAATCCACATAATCCTTGAATTTACACATTTACACACATTTACACACATATATATTTACACACATTTACACACACACACACATATATATATATATATATATATATATATATATATATATATATATATATATATATATATATATATATATATATATATATATATATGTGTGTGTGTGTGTGTGTGTATCGGTGTATGTAGGTGTCCCGTAGCTCGATCGCTAGCGCACTCAGCTCACACACTGAGGTCCGGGGTTAGAATCTCCTCCGGTACTGCTGGATAACATTAAGGACGTGTTTCCATAAGACACCTGCTGTTCCTGTTCACCCATCAGTTTAAAATGGGCACCTGGGTGTTAGTCGACTGGTGTGGGTCGCATCCTGGGTGTTAGTGGACTGGTGTGGGTCGCATCCTGGGGCAAAACTGACCTAATTTGCGGGAAATGCTCAGCATAACAAGCGGCTTTCTATATAGTAGTATGTCATTGATGTCAGCTATGGTCTGTATACCTTGTACATGTACTTGTAGTAAATAAAGATATTTTTATTATTATTATTATTATTATTATTATTATTATTATTATTATTATCATTATCATTATTATTATTATTGTTATTATTATTATTATTATTATTATTATTATTATTATTATTATTATTATTATTATTATTATTATTATTATTATTATTATTATTATTATGTATACCGACAGTATAAAATATCTACTAATGTTGAAGGTAGTAGGTAGTAGGTTGGTAGACAGCAACCACCCAGGGAGGTACTACCGTCCTGTGGTAGTAGGTTGGTAGACAGCAACCACCCAGGGAGGTACTACCGTCCTGTGGTAGTAGGTTGGTAGACAGCAACCACCCAGGGAGGTGCTACCGTCCTGTGGTAGTAGGTTGGTAGACAGCAACCACCCAGGGAGGTACTACCGTCCTGCCAAGTGAGTGTAAAACGAAAGCCTGTAATTGTTTTACATGATGGTAGGATTGCTGGTGTCTTTTTTCTGTCTCATAAACATGCAAGATTTCAGGTACGTCTTGTTACTTCTACTTACACTTAGGTCACACTACTCATGTGTGACCATATATCACCCACGAGGCTAAATAACCCACAGTGGGGCTGAATCACCCACAGTGAACTTGTTTTAAGTACTTGATAAGCTCAGATGTTCAAGGAAGTAGGAAAATATGCGATTAAATTGGTAAGGTTATTTTTGAATATCCACATGTGGGTTTTGAATATCCACATGTGGGTTTTGAATATCCACATGTGGGTTTTGAATATCCACATGTGGGTTTTGAATATCCACATGTGGGTTTTGAATATCCAGATGTGGGTTTGGAATATCCAGATGTGGGTTTGGAATATCCACATGTGGGTTTGGAATATCCACATGTGGGTTTCACCACTGGCTACCCTCCTACCATTATCTAACTTTAAAGAAAGGAAGCAGTATTTTTAGCCCTAAAAAGGACAATTTAAAAAAAAATCCATTAAGGCGGAGGTTTCACCTTCTCGAAATTTTGGTAAGGAGAGAAACGAGTACTATTGATACTAAGTAAATAGGCACAGATATAACTAATGTGACATTTTATTGTGGTATGGGAATTTCGAACTGTGTGTGTGTACTCACCTATTTGTGGTTGCAGGGGTCCAGTCATAGCTCCTGGCCCCGTCTCTTCACTGATTGCTACTAGGTCCTCTCTCTCCCTGCTCCATGAGCTTTATCAAACCTCGTCTTAAAACTATGTATGGTTCCTGCCTCCACTACGTCACTTTCTAGGTTATTCCACTTCCTGACAACTCTATGACTGAAGAAATACTTCCTAACATCTCTTTGACTCATAGGAGTCTTCAACTTCCAATTGTGACCCCTTGTTTCTGTGTCCCCTCTCTGGAACATCTTGTCTCTGTCCACCTTATCTATTCCTCGCAGTATTTTATATGTCGTTATAATGTCTCCTCTAACCCTCCTGTCCTCTAGTGTCGTCAGGCCGATTTCCCTTAACCTTTCTTCGTAAGATGTTTCCCTTAGCTCTGGGACTAGCCTTGTCGCAAACCTTTGCACTTTCTCTAATTTCTTGACTTGCTTGACCAGGTGTGGGTTCCAAACTGGCGCTGCATACTCTAGTATGGGCCTGACGTACACGGTGTACAGTGTCTTGAACGATTCCTTACTAAGGTATCGGAACACTATTCTCAGGTTTGCCAGGCGCCCATATGCTGCACCAGTTATCTGGTTGATGTGTGCTTCCGGAGACGTGCTTGGTGTTATACTCACCCCAAGATCTTTCTCCTTGAGTGAGGTTTGCAGTCTTTAGCCACCTAGCCTATACTCTGTCTGCGGTTTAATTTGCCCTTCCCCGATCTTCATGACTTTGCATTTGGTGGGGTTAAATTCGAGAAGCCAGTTGCTGGACCAGGTGTCCAGCATGTTCAGGTCTCTTTGAAGTCCTGCCTGGTCCTCATCTGATTTAATTCTCCTCATTAACTTCACATCGTCTGCGAACAGAGACATTTCTGAGTCTATCCCTTGTGTGTATGTATGTGTGTGTGTGTGTGTGTTTGTGTGTGTATGTGTGAGTGTGTGTGTGTGTGTACTCACCTAGTTGTGGTTGCAGGGGTCGGGTCATAGCTTCTGTGTGTGTCTGTGTGACCTAATTAATGTTTGCATAAATAACTTTGCTCTCCAGTCCCTGGACTCTTTATGTACCTCTGTAATGTTGAGGTACAGTCCCTGGACCCTTTATGTACCTCTGTAATGTTGAGGTACAGTCCCTGGACCCGTTATTTACCTCTGTAATGTTGAGGTACAGTCCCTGGACCCTTTATGTAGCTCTGTAATCTTCTGACTACCGCCCACAGGATGGGTATGGGCTGCATAATAAAGATATTAAGCTATTGTCGTACCTATTTATACCCTCTGTGTTCTTATAATCTTTGTAACGGCTTGACAAAGCTCCTGGAGAGCGAAACGTCGCCACAATGCCACATTAGTTGCATCTGTGTCAATTTACCTGATATTTTGTCGAAAAATCTTCCATTAATAAGAATTATTACTACTGTGTTATTTCTCGTTATTTTATTTATCATCATATATGAGTTTATAAAGTTTATTTCACAATTTACAACACCTCATATCACAAATTATTAAGTAGAATGATGTAACTTTTTTTTCCCTCTAAAACAAAAGTATTTATGAATCCCTTGAAGTTTATACTATCCACGTGCCATAAACTCCTCTGGACTCAGGTGAAATTGACTCTGATTGCTTTGATGTTAAGTCAGATATAGTATTTAGTTTAAATACTTCATGGCCTTATGGTGTTACCTGGTTAGTTTTTGTGGAATTGCCTTTTATGTACCAAAATTAAGTGATGTATCGTCTTGTATTTTATAAGCTACGGCTGATGATAGAGTTTTATACACTTGTATATCAGAGATGCTGGATATTATGTGTATAGTGCACCACAGAAGGTAGTATTATGGGTGTGGTAGTGATATAAGGGTGTGGCACTGTACAGACTGGGAACACGAATAACACCTTAATACTTTACGCTAAAAATAATAAGCAGAGTAATGATGAATGACCACAGGAGGAAAAAAGTCACCTTGCAGTGAGTCTTCTATTAACAGAAAGGATAGAACTTCAACCAGTCCTTACACCACACACACACACACTCACCTGGGGCCAGGAGCTATGACTCGACCCCTGTAATCACAAATAGGAAAGTACACACACACACACACACAGCGAAGAGGCGGGTCCATGAACTGTGGCCCGACCCATGCAACACAATCAGGTGAGTACAATTAGGTGAGTATGTACACACCCTACAGATACATTCACAAACATCCACACACAAAAAAAAAAACATGCACACACGAACAACCCCCCCCCCCCCTCCCCACATTCACACACCCACAGATGAAGGTAAATGCAAAAATATATCACAAGGATGTCAGGGAATATTTATTAAGCCTCAGGGTGATTGTTAAGTAGAATGACTTCGACGAAGTGGTGGAGGCAGATCTCATACATAGTTGCAAGAATAGGAACGACAGGAACCACGAGGCACGAAGACAGGGAATCTGGCAAGCTGCAAGTTAAGAAGCGGAGCCAAGGACTAAAGTTTAACGCCGACAGTTACGTACAGGTGAGTACTTGTAGGCGAGTACACACACTCATGAGTGCGTGTCTCCTTAAGAGTGTCAGTGACGTCACTTATATATGTATAACAAGGTAACAATGAGGACAGTGAGGCGAGGTTCAAAATTTCTTAGTTTACTTCCGGGTTTATTATAACTAAGGGACACCAAGAACACTTAACACCATGAGGACAAGTGTGTGATGAGTGACAGGTGTGTGATGAGTGACAAGTGTGTGATGAGTGACAGGTGTGTGATGAGTGACAAGTGTGTGATGAGTGACAGGTGTGTGATGAGTGACAAGTGTGTGATGAGTGACAGGTGTGTGATGAGTGACAAGTGTGTGATGAGTGACAGGTGTGTGATGAGTGACAGGTGTGTGATGAGTGACAAGTGTGTGATGAGTGACAGGTGTGTGATGAGTGACAGGTGTGTGATGAGTGACAGGTGTGTGATGAGTGACAGGTGTGTGATGAGTGACAGGTGTGTGATGAGTGACAAGTGTGTGATGAGTGACAGGTGTGTGATGAGTGACAGGTGTGTGATGAGTGACAGGTGTGTGATGAGTGACAGGTGTGTGATGAGTGACAAGTGTGTGATGAGTGACAAGTGTGTGATGAGTGACAGGTGTGTGATGAGTGACAGGTGTGTGATGAGTGACAAGTGTGTGATGAGTGACAAGTGTGTGATGAGTGACAAGTGTGTGATGAGTGACAGGTGTGTGATGAGTGACAAGTGTGTGATGAGTGACAAGTGTGTGATGAGTGACAGGTGTGTGATGAGTGACAGGTGTGTGACCACGACGAGTGAAGTCTGCTCAGTGGTGTTGGTGTTAGCTGGTTCTTAAAGGAACATTGTTGCCATACCTTGGAGAACACGGTAATAAGTAGGTAGAAGCTCTGAAAACACAGTAATTGTCCAATGGTGACTCCGCCTCCTCTTGCTTCTACTCACCTGACTGCAGCATATAAGCAACTTCACCGCACATACAATGTACATTTTTCAAGATTGATGGACTGAACACATTGACTCCAGGCTGAGGGACTGATTACCTCAAACTTTTCCTCATCTTCCACCGTTATTCTCTATATTGGACTGAAGAATCCACTGGCTGGCGAAACGTTTCCTCAGTAACGATTCCCAAATGTTACAAAAGTGTCTCTTTCTTCATTAGGCTAAATTCTTAACTACGCGGGTAGTTCCTAGTTGCATCTACACGAGGATTAAAAAAATCCCCAAGTATCTCCGTCCATAATAATTATGGAGGAAGAGAAGAAGTCATATCCAGAAGCAGCAGCCACGAGAATGGAGTGAGCCCAGTGGTACAGGGAGGCCAAAGTTAAGTGGAAGAAATACAGAAAACAAAGATAACCAGAGATTAAGGAAGCGAGCAGAAGAACCGGAAACGGGTTAAAAGAGAGGGTTAACAATAATTTGAGAATGAGACAGCACTGAAAGCTAAATCTGAGTCAAAGTTGATGCACATCTACATAATAAGGAATATGGAGAAGTTCACGACCCTGAAAACGGCACATGTGAAACCCAACTTGAAGTACACAGCACACGCATGGAACCCGCATCTGGTAAAGCATGTAAAGACTCCTTCAGAAGTGCAGAGGTTTCCTACAAGGCTAATTTCTGAGCTGAGGAGTATGAGTTATAGGGAGAGGTTATAGGAATTATGGCTGTCAACATTAGAGGAGAGAAGGACCATAGATATGACATGATTACGATGAACAAAACACTGATAGGAATTAACAGGGTGGACAGAGGGAGTGTATTTGATAAGCTCCTCTCGGGTACACGAGGGTATACCTGGAAGTTAACAACATAGATGCATAACAGGGATGTCAGGATATACTTTTTTAGGCTTAGAGAGACTAATACCTGAAACTACATAGAAAGGGAAGTGGTAGAGGCGGGAATGATACATAGTTTTACAAATAGGTACGATGAGGCTACCACAGCCTGGAGAGAGAACCTATTAGCCACCAGCGGAGGGGCAGGGAGAGAAACTATGAATCGACCCCTGCAACTTTAATAAGGTGAGTACAATTAGATAAGTGTGCCAGAGCACGCACGTACACACACACACACACCAGGAGTAACTACAATTAGGTGAATACACACAAATACGATAAAGTAGCGACCAGCGAAGAGGCGGGGGCCAGGAACTGTGACTCGACCCCTGCAACCACAAATAGGTGAGTACAAAAAGGTGAATACACACACATACACACCCAAGTGCACACACACACAAACATTCCCAAGCACATGCATACGAACCCACATGCGCGCACACAGACACACACACATGTACACAAACACACCCAAACACAAATACACACATGCAAAAATAAATACACAAGCACAAAAAAAAAAAAAACGATCACACAAAGGGGGCAAATTTTCAGACTCGGAAAGTTCCCGAGGTGAAAAACACGCCCAGCCGAACAGACCCTCACCAGAAATAGCATGAGACAAAATTATGAAGAGAAAACCACGAATAAGGTGGTCACAAAAGTATCACTGTGTCTACCTAGAGTGAGACAGAACAACAAGGGAGAGAGAGAGCAACTGACGGGAAAGGAATGCAAAACTGCTAGAAATAGGAAGTAGAGCCAAGAAATGCAATGACAGGTGTAGAAACTTGTCCTCTCCAGGAGCGCCATGCACCCCCTTCCACGTACCCCTTCCCTCTCTTAAATGAACACTCTATCCCATGGTAGGAGAAAGAGGAGAGAATCACATCATTAAAAGATGAGTTTTCAAAGGCGTGAGATCATTCCTGACTCACGTGCAATAGAAACCAGACAGTGAATAAGATGAAGTACGTAGCTAGAGAGAGCCAGAAGACAGTGAAGACCTTGCTGGAAGACCTAGCTGGGAGACCTAGCTGGAAGACCTAGCTGGGAGACCTAGCTGAAAGACCTTACTGGAAGACCTAGCTGGAAGACCTTGCTGGAAGACCTTGCTGGAAGACCTTGCTGGAAGACCTTGCTGGAAGACCTAGATGGGAGACCTTGCTGGAAGACCTTGCTGGAAGACCTTGCTGGAAGACCTAGCTGGGAGAACTTGCTGGAAGACCTTGCTCGAAGACCTTGCTCGAAGACCTAGCTGGGAGACCTTGCTCGAAGACCTAGCTGGAAGACCTTGCTGGAAGACCTTGCTGGAAGACCTTGCTGGATTACCTTGCTGGGAGACCTAGCTGGAAGACCTAGCTGGGAGACCTAGCTGGGAGACCTAGCTGGAAGACCTGGCTGGAAGACCTTGCTGGATTACCTTGCTGGGAGACCTAGCTGTAAGACCTAGCTGGGAGACCTAGCTGGGAGACCTTGCTGGGAGACCTAGCTGGAAGACCTAGCTGGGAGACCTAGCTGGGAGACCTAGCTGGAAGACCTGGCTGGAAGACCTAGCTGGAAGACCTGGCTAGAAGACCTGGCTGGAAGACCTAGCTGGAAGACCTGGCTGGAAGACCTAGCTGGAAGACCTAGTTGGGAGACCTGGCTAGAAGACCTGGCTGGAAGGCCTAGCTGGAAGACCTGGCTGGAAGACCTAGCTGGAAGACCTAGCTGGAAGGCCTAGCTGGAAGACCTGGCTGGAAGACCTAGCTGGAAGACCTGGCTGGAAGACCTAGCTGGAAGACAAGGTCAAATCTTGGCAAATAATTTTATATTTTCCTGGCATCTTATCAGGTTTTGGTTTATGTTTCTTTGAATTTTAATTTTTCCTATATGAAAGGCGATTATTAATTAATGCTTCATCAGGAGTCGATAGAGATACGTTAACAACTTTGATCAGCTTCGTTTAGCACTTCCTAGATGATCGTTCAGCACTTCCTGGATGATCGTTCAGCACTTCCTGGATGATCGTTCAGCACTTCCTGGGTGATCGTTCAGCACTTCCTTGATGATCGTTCAGCACTTCATGGATGATCGTTCAGCACTTCCGGGATGATCGTTCAGCACTTCCTGGATGATCGTTCAGCACTTCCTGGATGATCGTTCAGCACTTCCTGGATGATCGTTCAGCACTTCCTGTATGATCGTTCAGCACTTCCTGTATGATCGCTCAGCACTTCCTGGATGAAGAACTCAGACTATCCCATCTTTTTTAAGTATTTTAGTTTGAAAGAGAATGGGCAACATGCATTTGTTTGGTCTTGTTTGGAATGATTGCTATTTTTTCATTGTTTATTGACTCTGCAATCTGCGATATATTTAATGGAAGAAATGAAAATTATCTCATGGAAGGAAAATTAACTCATGTGTTTCAACAGAGAGTAGAGAACGTTGCCCACATGTTTGTTCCTCTTCACTCCAGTAGGTTTGATGCCTTGTCGTAATTTAGTTTCGAGAAAACCCTCCCATGAACAGTGGACACTACCAAGGCTGGCAGGAGAGTAAAAAAAACCGGTTAAAACCACTAATAAAACCACAACAACAAAAACAACCACCACACCAGACCAGGCAGTGGCCAGGAAGCCATACTTAAACCATGGTGCTAAGCAGGCTAAAACTCTGAATTTTTTCAGCTACCGTCCGCCTCTGCTGTAACAAAGCAGAGGTAACCAGCAGACAAGGAAGCCACCAAACGTCACTAAGTTTAGTGGACAGAGAATCGAGCCTCCATCACTATGCGCTGAATGACCCACACTGGTTTAGTGCCTCAATAAAATAACATTTATTTCACATAAAATAACATAAAATAATATAAAATAACATTTATTTCACATGGGTTCGAATCCTTGGCTAGTCGCAATGTTGTTATTGATCAATATCACTCGTTCGTGGTTACAATATATATATATATATATATATATATATATATATATATATATATATATATATATATATATATATATATATGTCGTGCCGATTAGGTAAAACTTGCTATTTTGGCTTAAATAGCAACGCTCACCTTGCCATATAAGACAAGTGAAAATTTGTGTATGCAATAATCTCGCCAAAATCATTCTGAACATAACGAAAAAAATATATTTCATTGTGTTTGTTTATTATTAAATTAATGTTAACGTATCTAAGATATATTTAGTTGGGTTAGGCTAAATTAAATTGCGCTTGTTATAATAAGGTTAGGTAGGTTTTCAAAGTTTCTCTTGGTACAAAATTATAAATTCTTACATTACCATAAATGAAAAAAATATATCTTTAAACGTATAAGAGAAAATTTTAGAAAGCACTTAATTTTAGATGAGTTCTTGCTAATTGACCAGTTTTACCTAATCGGCACGACATATATATATATATATATATATTTTTTTTTTTTTTTTTTCAACAAGTCGGCCGTCTCCCACCGATGCAGGGTGACCCAAAAGAAAGAAAATCCCCAAAAGAAAAAACTTTCATCATCATTCAACACTTTCACCACACTCATACATAATCACTGTCTTTGCAGAGGAGCTCAGATACGACAGCTGAGAAAAGTCCCTCCCAGCTGTCACTATCTCAGACCCCTCCTTTAAAGTGCAGGCATTGTACTTCCCATTTCCAGGACTCAAGTCCAACTAAATCAATTAACTGGTTTCCTGAATCCCTTCACACAATGTTACCCTGCTCACACTCCAACAGATCGTCATGTCCCAAAACCATTCGTCTCCATTCACTCTATCTAACACGCTCACACATGCTTGCTGGAAGTCCAAGCTCCTCGCCCACAAAACCTCCTTTACCCCTTCCCCCCAACCTTTTCTAGGACGACCCCTACCCCGCCTTCCTTCCCCTACAGATTTATACGCTCTCCAAGTCATTCTACTTTGATCCATTCTCTCTAAATGACCAAACCACCTCAACAACCCCTCTTCAGCCCTCTGACAAATACTTTTAGTAACTCCACACCTTTTCCTAATTTCCACATTCCGAATTTTCTGCATAATATTTACACCACACATTGCCCTTAGACAGGACATCTCCACTGCCTCCAGCCTCCTCCTCGCTGCAGCATTTGCAACCCATGCTTCACACCCATATAAGAGTGTTGGTACCACTATACTTTCGTACATTCCCTTCTTTGCCTCCATGGATAACGTTTTTGTCTCCACAGATACCTCAATGCACCACTCACCTTTTTTCTTCATCAATTCTATGGTTAACCTCATCCTTCATAAATCCATCCGCTGACACATCAACTCCCAAATATCTGAAAACATTTACTTCTTCCATAATCCCTCTCTCCAATGTGATATCCAATTTTCTTTATTTAAATCGTTTGATACCCTCATCACCTTACTCTTATCTATGTTCACTTTCAACTTTCTACCTTTACACACTCTCCCAAACTCGTCCACTAACCTTTGCAACTTTTCTTTAGAATCTCCCATAAGCACAGTATCATCAGCAAAAAGTAACTGTGTCAACTCCCATTTTGCATTTAATTCTCCAAAATTTAATCCCACCCCTCTCCCCAACACCCTAGCATTTACTTCTTTTACAACCCCATCTATAAATATATTAAACAACCATGGTGACATCACACATCCCTGTCTAAGACCTACTTTTACCGGGAAGTAATCTCCTCTCTCCTACACACCCTAACCTGAGCCTCACTATCCTCATAAAAACTCTTTACAGCCTTCAGTAACTTACTACCTATTCCATACACTTGCAACATTTGCCACATTGCTCCCCTATCCACTCTATCATATGCCTTTTCTAAATCCATAAATGCAATAAAACTTCTCTACCTTTATCTAAATACTGTTCACATATATGCTTCACTGTAAACACTTGATCTACACATCCCCTACCCATTCTAAAGCCTCCTTGCTCATCTGCAATCCTACTCTCTGTCTTACCTCTAGTTCTTTCAATAATAACCCTGCCATACACTTTACCTGGTATACTCAGTAAACTTATTCCCTATAATTTTTACACTCTCTTTTATCCCCTTCCCTTTATATAAAGGAACTATACATGCTCGCTGCCAATCCCTAGGTACCTTCCCTCTTTCATACATTTATTAAACAAAAATACCAACCACTCCAGCACTATATATCCCCCTGCTTTTAACATTTCTGTCATGATTCCGTCAATTCCTGCTGCTTTACCCCTTTCATTCTACGTAATGCCTCACGCACCTCCCCACACTCACATCCTGCTCTTCTTCACTCCTAAACGATGTTGTACCTCCCTGGCCAGTACATGAAATTATCGCCTCCTCTTTTCATCAACATTTAAAGTTCCTCAAAATATTCCGCCATCTACCCAATACCTCCAGCTCCCCATCTACTAACTCCCTACTCTGTTTTTAAATGACAAATCCATTCGTTCCCTAGGCTTTCTTACCTTGTTTATCTCACTCCAAAATTTTTCTTGTTTTCAGCAAAATTTCTTGACAGAGCCTCTCCGTTCTTTCATCCGCTCTTCTTTTGCACTCTCTCACCACTCTCTTCACCTTTCTTTTACTCTCCATATACTCTGCTCTTCTACTAACACTTCTGTTTTGTAAAACCTCTCATAAGCTACCTTTTCTCTTTTATCACACCCTTTACTTCTTCATTCCACCACTCACTCCTCTTTCCTCCTGCACCCACCCTCCTATAACCACAAACTTCTGCCCCACATTCTAATACTGCATTTTTAAAACTATCCCAACTCTCTTCAACCCCCCCACTACTCCTACTTGCACTAGCCCACCTTTCTGCCAATAGTTCCTTATATCTCACCCTAACTTCCTCCTCCCTTAGTTTATACACTTTTACCTCTCTCTTACTTGCTGTTGCCATTTTCTTTTTGTCCCATCTACCTTTTACTCTAACTGTAGCTACAACCAAATAATGATCTGATATATCCGTTGCCCCTCTATAAACATGTACATCCTGAAGCCTACTCATCAACCTTTTATCCACCAATACATAATCCAACAAACTACTTTCCTTACGTGCTATATCATACCTTGTATATTTATTTATCCTCTTTTTCATAAAATATGTATTACTTATTACCAAACCTCTTTCTACACATAGCTCAATTAATGGATCCCCATTTACATTTACCCCTGGCACCCCAAATTTACCTACTACTCCATCCACAACATTTTTACTCACTTTAGCATTAAGATCCCCAACCACAATTACTCTCTCACTTGGTTGAAAACTATATAGTATATATATATATACATGTATACTATATTGACCAGTTTTACCTATTCTCGCCGAATAGGTAAAACTGGTCAACTAACAAGAACTCATTTAAATTTAAGTCCTTTCTAAAAAAAATTCTCTTATACATTTAAAGATATATTTTTTCATTTATGGTATTATAAAAATTAATGATTTTATACCAAAAGTACTTTAATAATAATAATAATAATAATAATAATAATAATAATAATAATAATAATAATAATAATAATAATAATAATAATAATAATAATAATAATAATATCTTTATTTACTACAAGTACATGTACAAGGTATACAGACCATAGCTGACATCAGTGACATACTACTATATAGAAAGACCCTTGTTATGCAGAGTATTTCCCGCAAATTAGGTCAGTTTTGTCCCAGGATGCGACCCACACTGGACAGGCACCTAAAGTCGGTACCTGACCAGCCGGGCTGTGGTTCGTACGTTGGACTACGTGCGGCCAGCAGTAACAGCCCTTTTGATCAGGCTCTGATCCCCCATGAGGCCTGGTCACAGACCGGGCCGCGGGGGCGTTGACCCCCCGAACTTTCTCCAGGTAAACACCAGTCCACTAACACCCAGGTACCCATTTTATACTGATGGGTGAACAGAGGCAGCAGGTTACGAGCCTGCATGCAGCATTGCATTGCAACCTGCAAGCCATTGTGTACTGTTGCTTAGTGTTGTGTTGAGTGTATTGCATTCAACGTTTTGTTATAGAGGGTTATGCCACTAAAACAGGTGACTGGTGACTGAATATGCCCTGCAAAATTTGCTCAGACTATCTCTACAACGCTGCTGGCGAATTGTTCGTTCTATTGGTATAAAGTATCAACGAACTTTTACTGATTTACAGCTTCGTGAGTGTATACCACTAAATTAAAGTTTGACTCGAGTAACATGGCGTTTAAAACTGAGGTTTCTGCTTCTGTGGGAACAATTAATCGCTTAGTTTTTTTCGTAATGCGGGAGGACAAAGTTCTGAGCAACTGGACCAACATCCATTTAAGGAACGAGGTGGTCAGTCGAGGTTGTCTCAGGGGAAGTCAGCTTCGTTAGCACTAGAGTTGGATAAAGTCAATCTTGAGAATACCAAGGAGCAACGCGCATTTCCTAAGGAGGAATTTGATAGTGAGACGGAGAAGAGATCATTTCAGAGCTCAGAAATCTGTGTAGCTAATACCTTGGTTTTGTGATTCTGAGCCTGAAGAATTTTTCGAGACTTTTGAAAATCAGGCTCGAGTTTTGTGATGGCCATTCGAGCATTGGTTCAGACAGCATGATACGGTAAAGCGCAGGACTTTACAGCTAGTTTGAGTGATGGAAAATTCGTTAATTACGACGTTGTGACAGCAACTGATATCAGAGCATTCTCGCCAAATATAGGCGAGAATTTCAACTAAGCAAGCGTCAGTTGGGTCAGTCCCGTGTGGACTTTGTTCGTGCACAATAAATCGTTTACCAAGTGGTATTAATCCACTGTTGTGAGTAATTTTAGTGGGTTAGTTGAACCAGAGGTTCACGTGTTTTAGAAGACCATTCAGTGGAAACTGTGTTGGAGGTGGCCAGGCTTGCTGACACATTTGAGGCCAACCACTCCCCATCTGAGTGGTTCTTTTAATTTTTTTTTCCCAGCAGTCTGGTTTGGGTGTGCGTGGGCTCAGCTTTCTTAAGCGTTAACAGTGGTCCCTAAAGGAATAAAAAAACGGTAAAAAAGAAAATTGATGCCGTGAATGGCTAATCTATCGACTGTGATCAACACATACGTGATCCTTGCATTCTTTAAGTGGAAATTAAGCAAAATATTTGAAGTGCCAGAGACCCAAACTAAGCCCAGTGTTGTTGGGGAAACAGTGTTGCCACTCGAGTGAAGCAATAAATTGTATTATTGTTGAGTGAAAATGGAAAAACGTGGACTACCATTAATGATAACCGTAGTGAAGGGAGTAGACTATCTAGAAAAAAATAGCACAATAAAACTACCAACACTGAGAAATCAGCATGAAATAAGTTTAAATGAAAGTGTAATGGGAAAATTACCGTAGGCCTAGCTGCCGTGAGAGTGACACAATGATTCCAGGATAGTGCAGTGAAAAAGAAAGTGTATCTTGAATAAATATAGTGTATATCATTTGTGATAACCAGTGTACGAATAGAAGAGTGATAAAATACCAGAAACAAAAAATAGTGAAGTGTAGCATTGTGGGACAATCTACCCTTTCTGGTGTTACCATGTACTCGCCTAGTTGTATTCATCTAGCTGTGGTTGCAGGGGTCGGGTCATAGCTCCTGGCCCCGCCAAAGGTTTGAGTTACCACTTAAAATGAAATGACTAGGATACCGATACATAGTGGAAAGACCAAGTGAACCTAAGTTGTCAGTGGAACGACTCAAGCATAGTGATTAAACATAATGGAAATGTTTTTAAATGAAAATGTGGCATCGCATGCGAGAAGTGCCATGTACCCTGGGGTGGTGTCACAGCCATACGCGCTACCAGGCAACCACAAAGGACCATATAACACCATATACCCCACACCACAATAACCCAATCTTAGCAAAAAACATGAGCTTGACTTGTGTATGCGGGGCGCTCGGGTAATGTACCCGAATTGGAAGTCTGTGTGATGTTATACACCATAAATGTTTTTGATGGGTATCGAATCTCCATAATAAATACATGGACCCTTTAACACCCCCATCACCTGAGTGCAGAGCAGAAAGGTAAAGTAAAAATCAGGTTCTTGTGGTATCCAGATTGCAAATAGGATATAGGCAGGATGGCAGTACAGTATATCTGTGGGACATATGAAAAGGTCTTTGGGGAAAAAAATCCAGAATCACATCCAACCTTTGCTTTTTCAAACATTGTCTCCTGTGCAAGAATAAACACTGCATCTAAAAACGACATCTATCTAGCAAGGTGTTTCTGGATTTGCAATAAGGATAAGGAACTTGGGATAGGTATCAGGAAAGTACTCAGGAGGTTAATAAATTGAGACCAATACCCACTGTGCCTGCTGTATCCAAGCAAGTGAGCACATCTCCTGTATTACCCCAGTGCTTAATAAAAGAGGGAATAGCATAAGAAGGTACAAATAAAACTGGGAACAATGGTTATAGTTTATGTGGGGGAATTTACCAGCCGAGTCTACTTTCCAACATAAACTGAAATATACTTTGCTTCAGTGATGATTCAGATTTCTTGCAGCCGCGGGCATGAAGTCTCCTTCGCTTGAGCTGTACAATGGCGAGTATTAAATACCAATTTGCCCCAAAGGGGCGAATATTTCAGCATTTCATTCCTTATCTGAAACACTTAGTAATACTTGGTTTGGGTGAAATCACCCACACATGACGGGGTCTGTTGGTAAGTCCAGTCAAATTTCACCCCTACCTATCAGCTGCAGTGTGGGTATGGCTGGACTTACCTGGGTATTGTAAATGACCCAATTTCTCCTAGTTTGTGGTAGGGAAAGTATGACCCCGGTATCGATGTCTTAAGTAAGCTACTACAGAAGCGTAGTTATGTCCTCACTCGTTGATAGGGAGTCACTTGATCATACGTCACGCGATAGGGTGACGTATGACGTATGTCCCTTTCTTCATTACACTTAAATGTATACCACGACACAAACTTTACACTTATCGGGATTATACCGCGGACATACTCGGAAGAGTATAGAACTACATACAAAAGACGAAGTATGTAATGACAATTCCTGAAAATTCTTATATATTCAAGATATTCACCTTGCAATTCTTCCTCCGTAAGTCATGCGTGTCGTAAGAGGCGACTAAAATGCCGGGAGCAAGGGGCTAGTAACCCCTTTTCCGGTATACATTACTTAATTTAAAAGGAGAAACTTTCTTTTTTCTTTTTGGGTCACCCTGCCTCGGGGGGGATACGGCCGGTTCGTTGAAAAAAAAAATCACTTCGCAGTTATTCATTTCATGAACTGTTATAAAATCAGGAATTATTTTGATCGGATTAATTTGTAGGATATGCTTGTGTCTATTATTAATTATTTTTTTTATGGTTATTGGCAAGAATGTGAGTTCTGGCCAGACCAACTGTGTACAATACCAAGATTTACTAATCTTTTTCTTAATTTTGTGAAAATATTATCGATGGTAAAAAATGATTTGTTAGTGAACGCCGTTAATGTTAGATTACTGGTTAGTGTTAGATTACTGGTTAGTGTTAGATTACTGGTTAGTGTTAGATTACTGGTTAGTGTTAGATTACTGGTTAGTGTTAGATTACTGGTTAGTGTTAGATTACTGGTTAGTGTTAGATTACTGGTTAGTGTTAGATTACTGGTTAGTGTTAGAATACTGGTTAGTGTTAGAATACTGGTTAGTGTTAGAATACTGGTTAGTGTTAGATTACTGGTTAGTGTTAGATTACTGGTTAGTGTTAGATTACTGGTTAGTGTTAGATTACTGGTTAGTGTTAGAATACTGGTTAGTGTTAGAATACTGGTTAGTGTTAGAATACTGGTTAGTGTTAGAATACTGGTTAGTGTTAGATTACTGGTTAGCGTTAGATTACTGGTTAGCGTTAGATTACTGGTTAGCGTTAGATTACTGGTTAGCGTTAGATTACTGGTTAGCGTTAGATTACTGGTTAGCGTTAGATTACTGGTTAGCGTTAGATTACTGGTTAGCGTTAGATTACTGGTTAGCGTTAGATTACTGGTTAGCGTTAGATTACTGGTTAGCGTTAGATTACTGGTTAGCGTTAGATTACTGGTTAGCGTTAGATTACTGGTTAGCGTTAGATTACTGGTTAGCGTTAGAATACTGGTTAGCGTTAGAATACTGGTTAGCGTTAGAATACTGGTTAGCGTTAGAATACTGGTTAGCGTTAGAATACTGGTTAGCGTTAGAATACTGGTTAGCGTTAGAATACTGGTTAGCGTTAGAATACTGGTTAGCGTTAGAATACTGGTTAGCGTTAGAATACTGGTTAGCGTTAGAATACTGGTTAGCGTTAGAATACTGGTTAGCGTTAGAATACTGGTTAGCGTTAGAATACTGGTTAGCGTTAGAATACTGGTTAGCGTTAGAATACTGGTTAGCGTTAGAATACTGGTTAGCGTTAGAATACTGGTTAGCGTTAGAATACTGGTTAGCGTTAGAATACTGGTTAGCGTTAGAATACTGGTTAGCGTTAGAATACTGGTTAGCGTTAGAATACTGGTTAGCGTTAGAATACTGGTTAGCGTTAGAATACTGGTTAGCGTTAGAATACTGGTTAGCGTTAGAATACTGGTTAGCGTTAGAATACTGGTTAGTGTTTGAATACTGGTTAGTGTTTGAATACTGGTTAGTGTTTGAATACTGGTTAGTGTTTGAATACTGGTTAGTGTTTGAATACTGGTTAGTGTTTGAATACTGGTTAGTGTTTGAATACTGGTTAGTGTTTGAATACTGGTTAGTGTTTGAATACTGGTTAGTGTTTGAATACTGGTTAGTGTTTGAATACTGGTTAGTGTTTGAATACTGGTTAGTGTTTGAATACTGGTTAGTGTTTGAATACTGGTTAGTGTTTGAATACTGGTTAGTGTTTGAATACTGGTTAGTGTTTGAATACTGGTTAGTGTTTGAATACTGGTTAGTGTTTGAATACTGGTTAGTGTTAGATTACTGGTAATTTAGGTACTACTTGTAGGGATATTAAAAGTACCAGACTTTACCAACGTAAGACTTTATAAGTGTAAATAAATGGCTCAGAGAAGCGACTTGTGCAACACTTGTGGAACACTTAGGCAACTTTATTGTGGGGCGAAACATTTCCACAATAATATAACCAAGTGTTGCACAAGTCTAATTCAGCCACAGATTTTTCGATTCTCAAAGTTGGGAATGCAAACATGTAGCTTTGAACCTTCTGTACGTGAATAAAGAAATGTTGCAGATTGTAGCAACAAGTGGGAGTGGAAATGTTGCAAGTGGAGGCAAAAGTTATTTTATTAAAATGTGGATAAAACATAGAGAAGTGGATGAATTTAATGGTACACACGTCCTAAAGCCCCAGTTTTCCAATCCCTCTTCATTCTTACATCCTGGTAATGCATATAACTTGCCTTTATGCATCGTATTTAACTTTGCTCGAGAGGTGCAGTTTATTATGGACCAACGGCTGTGAAGTTGTCTAGAGCTTACTGCAAAATAGTCTGAGAATGGAATACTTCTATATGAAATTAAGTCACGAATGGCTGAGCGAGTAGCAGTCTGGCTACTCGTTGCCCTGAACATTCACACGTCCAGAGACCCAGCAGGAAAACCATCTGTTTACTAGAGAAGCGGCGAAACCCAAGTTGAATACGAAGTACAACTGGATGAGGAGAATCAACTTTTCGGATAGTCTGTAATACATTAGAGGAGAGAGACTTACAAATGCTGATGACAGTGTTGCCATACGTATAACACCCATGAGAACTGCATGCAACTCTGCTGTGAAAATGTTAGCCGAGCCTAATATATGACCTCTTACAACTGTCTGGAAAACTGCTGCAGCCCGACACCTTCAGTGGAATTAAAACCATTAGTGTAAATTACAATGGCATGAGAATGAGAGCGGAAGTGGTTAAGAAAAAGGGAGAAAGAAGCTGTAGTAGGTAACTGAGCTGTCACACTTGGAAGTGGGGAAGAACAGACAAGAATCGTCGGAACTTCCAAAAGAAAATGAGAAAAGTAGATGGTGGATGGACAGAGGGAGTAAATGAAGGGAAACCAATGGATAGTTAATACGGAGAGAAAAGGGATGTAGTGAAGAGGTGAGGCAATCAAACTGAGGACTAACATCTCTTACAATCCTGTATATAGAAGGGTCGTGAAGGCCATGGTAGCAGACAAAATAAACAATGGGCATCATGCCGATCTTGCAAAAATACTACATAAGCCTCTGCATATAGGCTCTTAACCGGGAACGAACGATAAGCCCTTTAGCACAAACGCAACCCTTCACGAGTGATGTCAAGGCTTAGAAAGTTCTGGGAGAGGCTGTAGAATATAGCTGGTCGCCATAATTCAATTTCGATAAGATTTGAGGAGAATGAAGACAAGGGAAAAGTTAGTCATTCTCCAAAAACGATGAGCGAGAACTTTAAGGAGGTTCAGCCGGCTATGACAAGTTTCTCTCAGGTTAAGAGAGGTCTCCAGGACATCCAGTGATCAAAGAAAAAGCCGAGAAACTTTACTATCTCAAATCCTAGAACGTGTGGGGTTTGAATCCATGGCAAATGAATCCTAAAACTCGCAGGCCAGTGCGTTAACCACTCGGCCAGTTGTCTTTATGATTCATCCAGCTAGGTATATTTATGTGCATAATATTGACGTTAGCATGGGCCACCACTGTGACCATAAATGCAGATTTTTACAGACTGATCCCACCCCACCGTGGGTGGAATGGGATCCACGCTGGTCTATAAAATCCTACAATTGTGGTCACAGTGGTGGCCCATGCTAACGTCTCTATGGTGTATAGAAATATACGTAGTTGGACAAATCTTATTAAAGCTAGCTCTGGACCAGTGGGTCCAGAGCTGGCTTTAATAAGAGTTGTAGGACTATTCCCAGATTTGTTTTGCAATCTGTTTTTACCATCTAGTTCAGGGATACGGGAACTATACAGGGTTAACGCAGCATTAAAAACAACAGAGCGTCTAGTAAAAGTAATCTCTTGTGTTTTAGTAACAAAATGTAAGTACATATATAGTGACCCGGTGGGAAATACAGTCGATTTCAGGAGAGGGGCTGATACTATGTGAGTCAAGTGCGCCAGATGTGACAGTCAAGTGCGCCAGATGTGACAGTCAAGTGCGCCAGATGTGACAGTCAAGTGCGCCAGATGTGACAGTCAAGTGCGCCAGATGTGACAGTCAAGTGCGCCAGATGTGACAGTCAAGTGCGCCAGATGTGACAGTCAAGTGCGCCAGATGTGACAGTCAAGTGCGCCAGATGTGACAGTCAAGTGCGCCAGATGTGACAGTCAAGTGCGCCAGATGTGACAGTCAAGTGCGCCAGATGTGACAGTCAAGTGCGCCAGATGTGACAGTCAAGTGCGCCAGATGTGACAGTCAAGTGCGCCAGATGTGACAGTCAAGTGCGCCAGATGTGACAGTCAAGTGCGCCAGATGTGACAGTCAAGTGCGCCAGATGTGACAGTCAAGTGCGCCAGATGTGACAGTCAAGTGCGCCAGATGTAGCAAAATCGACAAAATGGCGATCTAATATCAGACTGGAGAACAGAGGCGAGGTATTGATAATAATAGTGGTGGTAAGAAAGACCCGTCAGCTTGGACAAAGTCGTGGAAAACATTAACCCGGACAGATGTCTCGGACAATAAATTCTTAAGGAAAAGTAACAGATTGTCTCGAAGGCCTAAGAAATAAACTTAGGCCAAGATGTTATAAAGACAGGTAGTGTCATGCACTTTTTTGAGATAAAAAAAAAAGAATAATAACCAAGTGTTTATTAGCAAAAGCACTATGAACAAAGGTATGTATACGGTGTAAGGGGTCGATAGTGGACCTGCCCCTTTTCATGTGAACCGTGAATTATAATCTAAAGGTGTAAACTCAGAGTTTTGAGAGGAAACAAACGATGGACACAGATCGAGATATTTGGACAAGATGTCCAGTTTGTGTGGCAACTTCAGCAGAGTCTGCAATGAGGGTACCACCCACTTAATCTTCGCACTTTTTTCCAAACTGCTCTCATAAAAACAGTGGAAGTAACAGAAAATCATTCCAATAAGTGCGTTTTGCTTCGCATATTACACGCCGGGTAACGGCCCTCGCTAGTTAAAATCAACGAGCCGTTCTGTTCTGTTATAGCGGTAGCGGCCACAAGCACCACGTTCCAAGCACACTGCACGAGCACAAGCAGAGGTTCACAAAGGTACACGCTTCTAGGTTGTCTACCAAAGGTTTGGGGATTACATTTGAGGCTCCAGTTAACCGGACGAAAATATTTATAACAGCTCATCAGGGAGAAACTGAGGACCCTCTAAAAAAAGTTTAACGTGAGTCAAGGGCCCAACTACCTCGTTCCAGGTGCCAAGGTGAGCTACGAGGAGATCAAGAATATGAATGGGGAGTAAGGAGAATAGGAAAAAGATAACTGTAATGTAGATCTTTTATTACAAAGTCAAAAGCAGCTGAAGAGCAAATAGAAAGATCTATGGAAAAAGTGTCAAAATGAGTGAGAGTACCAGTATTTAAAACATGGGGGAAAAAGAAGCAATAAAAACCTACAACTGACAGTGAGTGACAGTGAGACCCTCACCAGATAATAAAAGTAGTGGAGGTAGGAAAGAAAGCCGGAAATCTTCCGCACTAATAGATAACAGTCGAGGAAAAAAATTAGACTGTCTACTACTTATTGAAGTAGATAAGAGCAGCAGTGTAATACGGCGAAATATGAACAAAGATCTTAGAATGTGGTATATCAACATGCACGAGAAGTGCACTTTCATTAAATGTCCCATCGGGGAAAAAAAATCTGGTGATAGCAACAAAACATCCTGAGATGGGAAGGACAACAGGGGAGCGCAATTTTAATTCTTGCAAACAGACATACACACATGGGAACACTGGGAGAGCAACAAATGAAGTTCCCCTAGATTACCCCAGAGTCCCTGAATATTCCACTGTAAGAAACCACTGACAAGTTTGAAGACTAACGTGTGGAGGCAGCGGGAACTTAGCAAGAGGCGAAGTACGAGAACAAAACAGATTTAAGAAGGTGTAAATGAAGATCAGCGAGGTGGGTCAGTGTCCAGCGCCGGTTTTGTCGTATCAGAAGCAGAGATGACTTCAGTTGTTTCAGCTGGCAAGGAAACTGTGGGAAGAATGGTGACCAACAGATACAGACAGAGTAAACATTGTAGAAACATCGGTATTTATAAAAGGGGAAAGTAATGAGAGGTCAGGTGTATCATGGTGGAAAGAACTTGACTGGGGACAGGCAAGGAAGAGACTGTGCGTGGGAGTGGACGAACTCCCACAACGGTAACTAATGCAGTGCGAGGTGAGGGACTAGGCTGAGAGACCTAAAAAGTCGTGTTGGGAAACGATGCGAGGTTTAAGGGATGAGTTTTGAAACTTAGGATATGTTTTGGACTTTGGAGATGGGAGTAATGCGAGATATAATTGAGGAGGGAGAGGCCGTGTGGACTCAGAAACATTCTGGTGAGGAGACGCAGGAAGGACAATAGTTGTACATGACATAGGAACATCAGTGGAAAGTACTAGAGGGTACTATAGAGGCGACTGGGCAAGCAGGCACCACAGAGGCGACTGGGCAAGCAGGCACCACAGAGGCGACTGGGCAAGCAGGCACCACAGAGGTGACTGGGCAAGCAGGCACCACAGAGGTGACTGGGCAAGCAGGCACCACAGAGGTGACTGGGCAAGCAGGCACCACAGAGGTGACTTGACAAGCAGGCACCACAGAGGTGACTTGACAAGCAGGCACCACAGAGGCGACTGGGCAAGCAGGCACCACAGAGGTGACTGGGCAAGCAGGCACCACAGAGGTGACTGGGCAAGCAGGCACCACAGAGGTGACTGGGCAAGCAGGCACCACAGAGGTGACTGGGCAAGCAGGCACCACAGAGGTGACTGGGCAAGCAGGCACCACAGAGGTGACTGGGCAAGCAGGCACCACAGAGGTGACTGGGCAAGCAGGCACCACAGAGGTGACTGGGCAAGCAGGCACCACAGAGGTGACTGGGCAAGCAGGCACCACAGAGGTGACTGGGCAAGCAGGCACCACAGAGGTGACTGGGCAAGCAGGCACCACAGAGGTGACTGGGCAAGCAGGCACCACAGAGGTGACTGGGCAAGCAGGCACCACAGAGGTGACTGGGCAAGCAGGCACCACAGAGGTGACTGGGCAAGCAGGCACCACAGAGGTGACTGGGCAAGCAGGCACCACAGAGGCGACTCGGGAGAAGGAAAGCCATTGGAGTCTCCCTTGAAGACAGAGATGAGAAACGGCCATAAGAAAAACCCTGTCTCTTAAAACCTTTCTCTTAAGAAAGCTTGGCAAAGGCGTGAATATTCAGGGTGTGCCCCTTTACAGGCAAGACAAGTGGGAGGTTTGCTGCAAGATGGATTACTATGGTCAGCTGCAACCCAGACTGGGCATTCTGCCACTGACCTGCAATATTTAGCAGGTCGGCCAAGGCGCCAGCAATTTTTAAATTATTGTGGTGTAGAAATTAATTCCCGTACTTTTAAATGCTCTCCGCTGCCTTGGTGCATAGGGGCTCATTTCCCTTAACCTTTCTTCGTAGGACATTTCCCTTAGCTCTGGAACTAGCCTTGTTGCAAACCTTTGCACTTTCTCTAATTTCTTGACGTGCTTGGTGTATGTATGTGTGTGTGTGTGTGTGTGTGTGTGTGTGTGTGTTTAAAAACAAGTTTAAAAGAAGGTAGAATATAAAGGTAAATATGTAAGAGCAATAGTAGAATAAAGTAATGCGACAACTTAGTTTTACGAGGGTTAACAATTTTACTAACCTGGTCACTGGCCTTGTAAAGTTTCATTACTTAACTCTGGATATAAATGCCAAGCTACATAACTCCATCTCATGACTATTCAAAACTCGTTTCATTCAGTTATAAAAAGTGACAGCTAGGTAGCCAAGCTGCAAAAAAAACAAGAGAAACAGTTTAATGGAACTGAATCCTAACTGAAGACTTTAATTAAACAACAGTGTTGTGTAAATTGTCTCAGCAAACTCTTTATTCATTATCCAATTTTTTTTTTTTATTCTGTAAAGTGAGATTGAGAAAGGGAAGGCATCAAATACACTCAGAAAAAATCAAGGCCGACCTTTTGTCGGCCTTGATTCCACTGAAGGGCTCTTGATCTTCAGAAGTGGAGAAGATCTTCCCTTGGATCAAACATGATACCCTCCCCTTTTCTAGGTTCTGTATGACCCCAACGGTTTTAGAGGTTTCCCACTAACAAATTAATTGGTAGGTAAATGGACACTGGTGCAACTAATGTACCATTTTATTGTGACAACGTTTCGCTCTCCAGAATCTTTGCACAAAGCTCCTGTAGAGCGAAACGTTGCCACAATAAAATGTCACATTAGTTGCATCTGTGTACATTTACCTAACATTTTAAAAACATTAGAAAGGAAGAGCACTGCAGCAGACCTACTGGCCCATGCTAGGCAAGTCCTTCTCAAACCCAAACCCACTAAAAAATATCTGCTCAACCCATTTTCAATGCTACCCAGGGAATAAACTTTGATAACACTATTAACTCATGTCAAGTCCCACTCAAGTCCAACCCCTCTCACTCGTGTATTTATTTAACCAATATCCCCAAAATTATTTTTTCCTCTCATTCCCCAAGTGCAATTTAACCCAATTTTATTTACGAAGTAGTTAATATTTTCATTATTCAGAAAACTATAACAAATTCGTTTCCAAAAAATCATGCATTTGGATTAAAATCCAAAAATTCTCAAACAAAAATCAGACCAGATCCATTATCAACCACATACAAAATTAGAGGATTTTGATTTAAAAAAACACGTAAGCAAACACCGGGACACATTTATTAGACAACGTTTCGCTCCTGGAACCTTGATCACTTCTAACATACAGAAGTTAAGAGACAGTATATAGACGGAGAGTGAGGTGAGTGACACAGCGACCTGACACTGCGACACAGAATATTAAATTGATTATATACTGTAGTGTAAATCATCGTTATCTTAACATTAAACATAGTGAAGATAAACATGTACAACACTTAGGTATCCTTATCGATGAAACGTTTCGCTTACTGAGGGAGCATGTGTAGTAGTGAAGTAAAGATGTCAGTCCATCAACCTTGGAGAAAAAGTATTCGAGGAGGTCAGTCCCTCAGCCTGGAGAAGAGTTCACCTTCATGGAGCTCAACCACCGATGCACTTAAAACGTTCTACACTGAGTGAAACTTGAGCGTTCTACACTGAGTGAAACTTGAGCGTTCTACACTGAGTGAAACTTGAGCGTTCTACACTGAGTGAAACTTGAGCGTTCTACACTGAGTGAAACTTGAGCGTTCTACACTGAGTGAAACTTGAGCGTTCTACACTGAGTGAAACTTGAGCGTTCTACACTGAGTGAAACTTGAGCGTTCTACACTGAGTGAAACTTGAGCGTTCTACACTGAGTGAAACTTGAGCGTTCTACACTGAGTGAAACTTGAGCGTTCTACACTGAGTGAAACTTGAGCGTTCTACACTGAGTGAAACTTGAGCGTTCTACACTGAGTGAAACTTGAGCGTTCTACACTGAGTGAAACTTGAGCGTTCTACACTGAGTGAAACTTGAGCGTTCTACACTGAGTGAAACTTGAGCGTTCTACACTGAGTGAAACTTGAGCGTTCTACACTGAGTGAAACTTGAGCGTTCTACACTGAGTGAAACTTGAGCGTTCTACACTGAGTGAAACTTGAGCGTTCTACACTGAGTGAAACTTGAGCGTTCTACACTGAGTGAAACTTGAGCGTTCTACACTGAGTGAAACTTGAGCGTTCTACACTGAGTGAAACTTGAGCGTTCTACACTGAGTGAAACTTGAGCGTTCTACACTGAGTGAAACTTGAGCGTTCTACACTGAGTGAAACTTGAGCGTTCTACACTGAGTGAAACTTGAGCGTTCTACACTGAGTGAAACTTGAGCGTTCTACACTGAGTGAAACTTGAGCGTTCTACACTGAGTGAAACTTGAGCGTTCTACACTGAGTGAAACTTGAGCGTTCTACACTGAGTGAAACTTGAGCGTTCTACACTGAGTGAAACTTGAGCGTTCTACACTGAGTGAAACTTGAGCGCTCTACACTGAGTGAAACTTGAGAGTTCTACACTGAGTGAAACTTGAGCGTTCTACACTGAGTGAAACTTGAACGTTCTACACAAACTTGAACGTTCTACACAAACTTGAACGTTCTACACAAACTTGAACGTTCTACACTGAAACGTAAGAACGTTCTACACAAACTTGAACGTTCTACACTGAAACGTGAGAACGTTCTACACAAACTTGAACGTTCTACACTGAAACGTGAGAACGTTCTACACTGAGTGAAACGTGAGAACGTTCTACACTGAGTGAAGCGTGAGAACGTTCTACACTGAGTGAAGCGTGAGAAAGTTCTACACTGAGTGAAGCGTGAGAAAGTTCTACACTGAGTGAAGCGTGAGAAAGTTCTACACTGAGTGAAGCGTGAGAAAGTTCTACACTGAGTGAAGCGTGAGAAAGTTCTACACTGAGTGAAACGTGAGAAAGTTCTACACTGAGTGAAACGTGACTTGAGAAAGTTCTACACTGAGTGAAACGTGACTTGAGATAGTTCTACTCTCATGGCGCTGAGTCTGAGTAGAGCAGCACAGGATCTAACATACTCGGCATTCTCTGAAATGTCAACTTTTTTATCATTGTAGATTCCCAAATATAGGTAGGAGCCTGTCCACTGAAGTTCTATATCCTGAATACGTAATCTATTCACAGGATCTGGTCCCTTGAACAATATTACAAGAGATTTCTCGTGGGTGATCTTGAGACCTAGTTCTTTGCAAGACTGCGTTATTAGGTTCAAAGCTCTCTGGGCCTGTCGCTCCAAACTGCCTTTGCCATTCACTACGAGTGCAAGATCATCAGCATAGCTGAGGAGTTGCGTACCACTGTGAAAGGGAAGGCTCACAAGTTTCTGCATAAGGATGTTAAACAGAGTGGGACTGAGCACACCTCCTTGTGGCGTGCCGTTTTCCAGGGTTTTAAAGGAAGAGTAGTGTCCCTGGAAGCTGACACATGACTGCCTGTCCCTGAGGTACGACTCTATCCAGGTCAGGAGGCGTCCTTTGATTCCCTTCCGAGCTAGTATTGCTAGAATTGCTGTCTTCTCGAGGTCGAGGTAGACGACGATACTAGGTTTCTTGTTACTATCAGCAGTCTTGCTTAGTAGGGTGGATATGCACTCTGCTGTACCCACTTCTTTGGTGAAGCCAAATGTGTGTTGATGTGGTGGTCCAAGTTTCCATAGGAGGCGGTTTAACAGTATCCTCTCAGCAGTCTTGGCTAAACAGGTAGTCAGCGATATGGGTGAGGGACGGGTAGCAGACGAAGTGTAGAAAATATCCCTCGAATTTATAAACTAGGTGAAGTAGAGCTTGATCATACAGAATGTGAAAAAGACTTGGGAGTCATGGTAAGCAGGAATCTAAAGCCAAGACAACAGTGCCTAAGTGTGCGCAATAAGGCTAACAGATTACTAGGATTTATTTCAAGAAGTATAAGCAACAGAAGTCCAAAAGTTATTTTACAGCTCTATACATCACTAGTGAGACCTCATTTGGATTATGCAGCTCATTTTTGGTCTCCTTACTACAGGATGGATATAGATTCATTGGAGAACATACAAAGAAGAATGACTAAAATGATTTACAGTATAAGAAATCTCCCGTATGAAGATAGACTTAGAGCGTTGAATCTCCACTCTCTGGAGAGACGTAGAATGAGGAGATATCATCGAGGTGTACAAGTGGATGATGGGCATAAACAAAGGAGATATTAATAAAATACTGAGGATATCGAACCAAGTAAGAACCAGAAATAACGGATTTAAATTGGATAAATTTAGATTTAGAAAGGACATAGGCAAGTACTGGTTTTCGAACAGAGTTGTAGATGCGTGGAACAATCTTCCGAGTACTGTGATAGAGGCTAGGACCTTGGGTGGCTTTAAAAGAGATTGGACAAATATATGAGTGGGAGGGTTGGGTTTGATTGCTGTCGTGAGTACGGGAATAAATTCTTAGGTAGTGGTGGTTTTGATAAGGACCTGCCTTGTATGGGCCAGTAGGCCTTCTGCAGTGTTCATTCTTATAAGAACATAAGAACATAAGAATGGAGGAACACTGCAGAAGGCCTACTGGCCCATACAAGGCAGGTCCTTATCAAAACCACCACTACCTAAGAATTTACTCCTGTACTCACGACACTAATCAAACCCAGCCCCTCCCACTCATATATTTGTCCAATCTCTTTTTAAAGCCACCCAAGGTCCTAGCCTCTATCATCCTACTCGGAAGATTGTTCCACGCATCTACAACTCTGTTCGAAAACCAGTACTTGCCTATGTCCTTTCTAAATCTAAATTTATCCAATTTAAATCCGTTATTTCTGGTTCTTACTTGGTTCGATATCCTCAGAATTTTATTAATATCTCCTTTGTTTATGCCCATCATCCACTTGTACACCTCGATGATATCTCCCCTCATTCTACGTCTCTCCAGAGAGTGGAGATTCAATGCTCTAAGTCTATCTTCATACGGGAGATTTCTTATACTGTAAATCATTTTAGTCATTCTTCTTTGTATGTTCTCCAATGAATCTATATCCATCCTGTAGTAAGGAGACCAAAACTGAGCTGTATAATCCAAATGAGGTCTCACTAGTGATGTATAGAGTTGTAAAATAACTTTTGGACTTCTGTTGCTTATACTTCTTGAAATAAATCATAGTAATCTGTTAGCCTTATTGCGCACACTTAGGCACTGTTGTCTTGGCTTTAGATTCTGCTTACCATGACTCCCAAGTCTTTTTCACATTCTGTATGATCAAGCTCAACTTCACCTAGTTTATAAATTCGAGGGATATTTTCATTACCAACGACTAGCACCTTACACTTGTCCACATTGAACTTCATCTGCCACTTTTCAGACCAAGACATTAATTTATCCAAATCCACCTGGAGTTCATTGGTATCCTCCTCAGAATGAATTATACGGCCTATTTTTGTATCATCAGCAAATTTACTCATGTCACTTGCAATTCCTTCATCAAGGTCATTTATGTAAATTATGAACAACAATGGGCCCAAAACTGATCCTTGTGGAACGCCACTGGTGACAAATCCTCATTCAGATTTGACCCCATTAATGGAAACTCTCTGCTTTCTATTGGTAAGCCATGCCTCTATCCATGCTAGAACCTTACCTCCTATACCATGAGCTGCCACCTTTCTTAAGAGTCTCTTGTGAGGTACTCTATCGAAGGCCTTACTGAAATCCAAGTAAACTATATCATATTCTTTATCACTGTCTACTGCCTCAAATGTTTTATTGAAAAACGTCAGTAAATTTGTCAGGCAGGAACGACCTCTCGTAAACCCATGCTGAGATTCATTAATCAAATTATGTTCTTCAAGGTGACTTCTGATAATATCAGCTATAATTGATTCTAAAAATTTGCCTACTATAGACGTGAGGCTTATTGGACGGTAATTTGATGGACTGGACTTATCCCCTGATTTGAATATAGGAACTACATTAGCTATCTTCCACATCTCTGGCACAACACCAGTTAGGATGGACGTATTAAACACATTCGTTAATGGCTGACTAAGTTCCATCTTGCATTCTTTAAGTACCCTGGAAAACAACTCGTCGGGTCCTGGGGACTTATTATGCTTCAGTTTATCTATCTGTTTGATAACCATATCCTTCGTGACAGTAATATTAGTTAATTTGAATTCTTCAGGAACTGAATAATAGTTAATTTCTGGAATCTCATTTACGTCTTCTTGTGTAAAGACTGACAAAAAATAGTCATTAAATAGAGAACACATTTCCAGTTCGTTATCCGTCAGCTAAGACATTGTCACTGGTAGACGGGATTCCCCAGTGGAAGTAGGTTTTACCTGAGGGATGGGTTAGTAGTAGTAGTAGCAGTGGTGGTAGTAGTTGTGAAGAAGGTTGTGTAGATGTCCTCTGAACTCTGGGTATCTTTATTGTAGACGTTTCGCCCTCCAGTGACTTGATCAATACAAATTCAAGGACATAACTGGAAGACAGTAGAACTACGGTGCTCTTCACCAACTCAAAGGCTGAGGGACTAATTACCTCATATTTTGTATATAGTTCTACTGTCTTCCAATTATGTCCTTGAATGGCGAAAACGTCTACAATAAAGATACCCAGATGTTGCACATGTCAACTTCAGTAACACCTTGGCAGATAAAAACTTCAATCCCTTTAAAAAAAGTTATTTTATTGGTAGCATCTATATAAATCCTTTAATACAAATGTATTCATTAAATATACACAGAAAATATCTTCAATAACACAGTTTTAACAGTAGCTGCGTGAGCAATAAAACCGGAAGCTCAGATAAAACCCAAAACAGATGTAAATTGAATTCAAATAACCAAATTAAAACCAACACACACATACAAAAAAAAGCTATTCTGCAGAGCAGACTTTTATTATATTTATGGGGTTTTAATTCGGGTATTATTTTAGAAAAATTGGTTTCTAAGCAATAAATGCTTCAAGTGAAAGAAGTAGATTTAATTTTGTATTGTGTAGGTGCTAATTTTCCAGTTTTATTGAATAGATTGGAAATAATAATAATTTGTGAATGCTTCATTCGATCGGTGCCAAACCATCCGAAGCTAGTGTATTTTGATAAAGATCAAGATACATGTGCAACAGTTGGGTATCTTTATTGATGAAACGTTTCGCCTAAACAGTAGGTTTCTTCAGTCAAATACAGAGGCAGCAGTGGTAATGAAATAAAGATGATGTAATCAGTCCATCATCCTTGGAGAAAAAGTATTTGAGGTGGTCAGTCCCTCTTCTCCAGGCTGAGGGACTGACCACCTCAAATACTTTTGCTCCAAGATTGATGGACTGATTACACCATCTTCATTTCACTACTGCGTCTGCTGCCTCTGTATTTGACTGAAGAAACCATTTTCAACATGTGGTATGGGGGAGGGGGCTGAGCTTATGGGATTGGAGGATACCATTACTGAATCACACAGCAACTGAAACACATCTAGTTTCATAAAGCCTTGGACAAAATACAAATGATTCGTTGCCAAAAAATATAATCTTCGTCATGAAGAATCTTCACAATATATGACGATAATTTCTCACCCACAAACCTGTATTCATCAGTAAACTTATACATTCTAGGCAGGGAAATCCTCGCGGGATATTTCAAAATTTCTTTCAATTTATGTAAGTGCTGGTTCGCTAATTGTAAATTAACAAGGGAGGTTTTTTTTGGCTAGAGAGGACGCGGGTGAATGATTACGCTGAGCCTTGGTAATTATAAGTTTCTCTACATCACCACGCTACACTTAGCAACGCACGCTACACTCAAGAGAAGCTCGCTACACTTAGCAACGCACGCTACACTTAGCAACGCACGCTACACTCAAGAGAAGCTCCCTACACTTAAGCAGTATGCTACACTTAAGGAACACCATACACTTAAGCAGTACGCTACACTTAAGGAACACCATACACTTAAGCAGTACGCTACACTTAAGGAACACCATACACTTAACCTGCTTTGAATACTAAAATGGTATACAATACCGACAGGATGTTAAGTAAGACATATCTGGAGTATACCTCGAGAGGATTTCCTCAAGACCTTGGAAATAAATGGTTTAAAATACCGACACAATGGAAAAATAAACACATAAGCACACAGTGGGCTTTATCGAGTCACAAACGAGTCACAAACGTTTAGCCCACTGTGTGGGCTAAACGTTGTCAATAAAGGATCACATTATACTGTTTATGTGTTTATATTTCCTGAAAAGCTTTACTGAAGAAGGTTAATAAATTAGTTAGACAGGAACGGCCCCTCATGAATCAAAGCTTATTGCTTGGGTAGCGTTTATTCTGTTAGTGGGTTGGATTTGTGAAGGATCTGCCTAGTATGGGCCAACAGGCCTACTACAGTGTTCTTCCTTATGTTCTTATGTTCTTAGGATTTCGGATATCAACGCCCCCGCGGCCCGGTCTGAGACCAGGACTCGTGGTACATTAGGGTCTATCAACCAGGCTGTTACTGCTGCCGCACATTAACAGACGTACGAACCACAGCTTTGCTGATCAGGTACTGACTTTAGTCAGTTAGGTATCCTTATTCCGAAACGTTTCGCCTACATCGAGTACAGAATAGTGAGCAGAAGCAGTAGAGATGTAAAGACGATGTCATCACCGAAACGTTTCGGAATAAA
This sequence comes from Cherax destructor, assembly GCA_009830355.1. Classification (NCBI taxonomy): domain Eukaryota; kingdom Metazoa; phylum Arthropoda; class Malacostraca; order Decapoda; family Parastacidae; genus Cherax; species Cherax destructor. Next base: position 119,689 of record WNWK01000976.1, read on the forward strand.
GATGCCTAACTGTTGCACATGGGTGGCTGGGAAACGTTTCGCCACGAGTGGCTTCTTCAGTCCTAATACAGAGATAACTAAGACACGAGTAGTGGTGGTAGTAGTAGTGGTGGAACTAATGTGGTGAGACGGGTGGGTTAGAGAGGGACCTGTTGTTATCATGTTAGAGCAGTTTCAAGAATGGGTAATATCCTGTTGATTAGCTATTTTAAAATACTGTAACTGATGAAGCCACTGTGTGGCGAAACGTTTCCTAAATAAAGATTCCTACATTTTGCATAAGTGTCTCAATCTTCAACTCGTCGGTTTTCAAAACCATTTATCAATACTGTAACTACCTGGGTGCACTCAGCCCGAACAGAGTAATCTGCGGTGTCTGCAGTCAGTGCCACCCTAGCCAGTGCCACCTAGCTGAAAAATGCATCGCCACCCACTCCACAATGCCCGAATTGCAGGCAGAAACACCATGCCCGGAACCCTCGATGCCCCGAGAAGCTCGCCACAATTCATGGGGCCTGGAAGACGCCAACTACTCGTCAGCAGGCTATGGCAGAGCATCACTCTCAGCAGACGATGGGTGCAGAGAATCCTGCCATACCGTAGACCTTTCATCAGGTCACCCAACTCAATGCCGAGGAATTCCCGACCCTCGAAACTTCAACCAGGCATCATGGACAGGAGCCTCCTGCCTCAATGAAGAAACAAAATAAAAGGAACAAGAAGCGTCAACAGGGAACATCTGGTCAACGCGATCAGCAGACGGCACTACACGAGCCTCCACCGGCCATAACACGACAACGCAGGTTCTCCTTACCTGGCACAGCCGCTGTGCAGGCTTCCCTGGCTATGTCTGCACCTTACCAGCAGATGCCGGCTACCCAACTTGGCACACAGCAACAGGCCACGGTGCCCACAATAAAGAAATTAAACCCTCAGCAGCAGCCCCCACAGACCACAACAGTCCAGGAAGGATCTCGTAGCACTCATCAAGGCATTCACGGATAATATTTGCAACGCAATCAACTCCACGGAACAACAGAGCATGTTCCAGCAGTTTTTCAGCACACTCTTGAGGGTGTGCTTACTGACCGAGGAGGAGACGGTGGATGCCATGAATTTGCAGGTTCTCAGAGCGGACAGGGCTCAGTCCCCAGTTCAGGAAACAACAAATCACACCCACAAGGTCCTGAGATTCAAACAGCACCTCTTGCTGGATGCAGTAATTCGGGATCGGGTTGCTACAAGACTTCCCGGTTTTGCTGGGTATTTTCGGCACATGAACGTGGGCGTTCACTGCAGAGGCACAGCTTTATTCGTATCTGATGCAATACCTCACGAGGTTATAGCCAACCCTGTGGACTGTGGGGAGGATGTCGAAGTACAGGCCATCCATGCACACATACCTGGGGCCCCCATTACCATCATCTATAATATCTACAAGAACCCGAGACACACCCTCGATATTGCAGAGCTCGCGTTGACACGCACTGTGTGTATTATTGTGGGTGGAAACTTCAACGCACATCACCCAATGCTGCACTCTCACTCAGCCACCAATGCAGACACATAGCAATGCTCCTACACGATATTCCAGAGGTAAAGCTGCTAAACAATGGAGACCCCACACACCTGTTGGGCGGCTGCCTCGACCTTATATGTGGTATTTTGCCAAGGAGAGGAGTTGGAAATGAATGGTTGTCCAGGGTAATTGGTGTCAATTGCTGGCTGGACAAATACTGTAAGGAAAATGCAGTAACATTCATTGACAACTGGGACCTCTTCTATGGCAGAAATGACATGTATACCATACAACAAAAAATAGTGTATACCCACAAGCATTGTGAAATTAAACATATTAGAAACGTGCGCTTTCTCTTTTCTTTATTTTCCATTTAACCAGACTGAGCCACAGCAACGCGTGGCACTGGACAGGCACCTGACCAATCGGGCTGTGGTTCCTTCGGGACAAGACAGTTCGCAGCGGGAGCCACATGGGAAACTCATCATAACCTCGTCAGTGACCACTTTGCAGTGATCACCACCTTCAATATCAACAGGGCCCCCACAGTTGTGGTGCCTCCTAGATGGGACGTAAAGAGGGGCAACTGGAAGGTGTTCCAGGATAATCTTCATGACTGGTGGGCCACATACACTCTATCCGAAGACTCTGATACGCCTGAACTAATCACTGTTCTCATCCAGGCGGCAGAGTGCGCAATTCCAAAGAAGTCTGCAGGACACACTAACAAAAGAGACTGGTGGTTCGACGACGAGGTGCGGGAGACTGGTGGTTCTACAACGACGAGGTGCGGGAGACTGGTGGTTCTACAAAGACGAGGTGCGGGAGACTGGTGGTTCTACAAAGACGAGGTGCGGGAGACTGGTGGTTCTACAACGACGAGGTGCGGGAGACTGGTGGTTCTACAACGACGAGGTGCGGGAGACTGGTGGTTCTACAACGAAGAGGGGTTGGAGCAGAACCACGGCATCAACTCTTTTAGGAAGCTATACAGGCGTAACCCTACAGCCGAGAACAGGAATACTCAGAGTAAAAACTGAGAAGTGGCTGGAGTGGTGTTGAACATTCGGGCACCACTCCACCTTACCTGAGATATGGGACAAGCTTAACATCGCAACTGGCAAGAGCAAGCCGAGGCCACCAGCACACCCGAACCCAGCCCAGGAAGCTAAGAAACTGGTGGAGCTTTTCACCTCCAGGGAAGACTCCACTCAGCTTCCACAGGGCATCCAGGACATAAAGATGGGTCTTCTACCACAACGCCACAAGCTGCATGTGAGCCTGAAGATGTGACTGATGAAGACTTCACGGACTTGGAACTCCGACGCGCCATTAAAAACACAGGTGACACTGCCCTGGGTATCGATGGTATCACGTACTCCATGATTGCACGGACTGGTCAGAATGGACGGGAGGCCATAATAAACGTCATAAACAAGTCGTGGAGGGCTGGGACACTACCAGCAGCCTGGAAGAAGGCTACCATTGTATCAATTCCAAAGCCCAAGGACCCGGGCAGTATGAAACTCATATCGCTGACCAGCTGTTTAGCCAAGACTGCTGAGAGGATAGTGTTAAACCGCCTCCTATGGAAACTTTGACCACCACATCAACACATATTTAGCTTCACCAAAGGAGTGGGTACGGCAGGGTGCATACCCACCCTAATAAGCCAGATTGTTGATAGTAACAAGAAACCTAGTATCGTCGTCTACCCCGACCTCGAGAAGGCATTTGAGCTAGCCAGCCCCACAGCAATTCTAGCAATACTAGCTCCTGTCCTGGATAGTCCTACCTCAGGGACAGGCAGGCCTGTGTCAGCTTCCAGGGACACTACTCTTCCTTTAAAACTCTGGAAAACGGCACTCCACAAGGAGGTGTGCTCAGTCATACCCTGTTTAACATCCTTATGCAGAAACTTGCGCCTTCCCTTCTACAGTGGTACGCAACTCCTCAGCTATGCTGATGATCTCGTACTCGTAGTGAATGGCAATTTGGAGTGACAGGTCCAGAGAGCTTTGGACCTAATAACGCAGTCTTGCAAAGAACTAGGCCTTAAGATCACCGCCGAGAAATCTCTTGCAATGATGTTCAAGGGACCAGATCCTGTGAATAGATTACGTATTCAGAATATAGAAAAAGCCGAGTATGTCAGATCCGGTGCTGCTCTACTCAGACTCAACACCATGAGAGCCATGACGAGACACCGTGCAGGGGCGATCAAAGAAGTACTTCGCTTGTACTATATGCAAGCTGTGCGCTCGCTCATTGGCTACGGTGCACCGGCGTTGGCTCATCTCTTTACGCAGAGCAGGCATAGGGTGGAGGTCGTAGCCACGATTCTGCACCGGCAGCAATGTACCCCACTGAGATATTGGCAACCATGACACAAGATCTAACTCTCTTCATGGACCATAGGCATGTATGTATAATATTCGCCAAGACCTGGATCCTGGTACGGGTCTTAATCTTGCGATGACTCATCTCTGGATCCCGAAGGAGAATGAATTCTTCATTGTTGCAGAATATACTGCTCAAGCACTGTTCTGGACAGTTCATCTAGTGCTCAAGTTACTCCATCTCTGTTGTTTCCTGAGCTGGGGACTGGGCTCTGTCCGCTCAGAGAATATGCAAATTCATGGCAACCACAGTCTCCTCCTCGGTCAGTAAGCACACCCACAGGAGTGTGCTGACCATGTGCCGGAACATGCCGTGGAGTTGATTGTGTTGCAAATAACATCCGTGAATGCCTTGATGACTGCTACGAGATCTTCCCTGGTGAGGACCTGCGTTTTCTGTGGGGGCTGCTGCTGAGGGTTGGATTTCTTCATTGTGCGCACCGTGGCCTGTTGCCGTGTGCCTAGTTGGGAAGCTGGCATCGGTGAGGTGCAGACATAGCCAAGGGAGCCTGCATAGCGGCTGTGCCGGGCAAGGAGTGCCGGCATTGGTGTTATGACCGATGGAGGTTCGCGTAGTGCCGTTTGCTGAGTGCGTTGACCAGATGTTCCCTGTTGGCGCCGCTTGTTCCTTATAATTTCGTTTCTTCGGCATTGAGTTGGGTGGCCTGATGAAAGTTCTGCAGTATGACAGGATTCTCTGCACCCATCGTCTGCTGAGAGTGATGCTCTGCCGTAGCCTGCTGACGAGTAGTTGGCGTCTTCCAGGCCCAATGAATTCTGGCGAGCTTCTCGGGGCATCGAGGGTTTCGGGCATGGTGTTTCTGCCTGCAATTCGGGCATTGTGTAGTGGGTGGCGATGCATTTTTCAGCTAGGTGGCACTGGCTAGGGTGGCACTGGCTGCAGACACCGCAGATTACTATGTTCGGACAGAGTGCACTCAGGTGTCCGTAACGCTGGCACTTGAAACAACGAACTGGTTCTGGTGTGAAGGTCCTGACATCGTACCTGCCCCAAGAACCGAGGTCCACCTGGGATGGCAGCGGTCCCACATGTTGAATGAGGACCTGCCGGGTTCGTGCATTGCCTGCCATCTTTGCCTTGAGACGTTGAGCTGACACCACACTGGGGTGAGCTGCTACTGACTCAATGGGCATCATCAGCGGGTACCGCATCACTACACCCTTGGTGATTTGCTGAGAATCCAGTTCCTCCAGGTTGAAGGAGCGGTCTGTCTCCATGACTCTCTTCAAGGTGGTGTACATTTCCTTGTGGAGAGGAGTCAGTATTGGTTCACCTCTCAGGTTGAACCACATCTTGAACGTCAGTTTGTGCCGTGATTCCAGGTGCGTAACCCCGCCATAGTGGGTTCTGTGCTCCCCGTAAGACTTTACCTTGAACCTGCTAGGTGGGTTGAGCTTGTTTGCTTGCTCCTTGGACGGACGGTGAGTCTTGCTGTTCTCCACATTGATCCATCCTTCCGTATTCGCTGGCTGCATGGTTGGCGCTGTCAGATCTGCAGACTCTTCCTCTGATAACACGGAGTGGTCCCGCAACTTCGCTAGAATTGAGCCCCACATTTCCAAATCAGAATTTCCGTCTTGTCCCTGAAACATCCTGACAGAAGCCATGTGCCTGTGAGTGATGGGTACGCCGATGTGTGGACCATAGGCAAGAAGGCTGGCGCTTATATACTGGCGATAGGTGGATACGGACGGGTAGCAGACGAGAGCATAGTCACTGGTAGGCAGTAGGAAGTAGGTCATACCCGAGTCACGGGTTAGTGGTGGTGGTAGTAGTAGTATTAGTAGTAGTCGTGAAGAAGATTGTGTAATGTCCTCTGAACCAAGATTCCATGATGTTGCAGTGTCTGACAAGTTGAAAATTTAGACACTTGTGCAACATCTAGGTATCTTTATTATAGACGATACTTGTCGGTATTGCATACAGTTCATGTACAAGTAGTACTACTATTAGGATCCTGGAACAAAAACCAAAGCATGATTCTGGCACAAGTGCAGGAATTTACACTATACCATGTGGGGTGTGTGACAAAGTATATGTGGGGGAAACAGCCAGATCTCTGGACATTGGGATCACAGAACACAAAAATGCTTGCAGAAATGATGACCGTAAAAACGCGTATGTTCAACATAGGGACGATGTTGGAAACCTCATGAAATTCAGTGAGGCTAAACTAGTGATTAAAGAAGACGATATAAGGAGAAAGTGCATAGAAGCTGCCCTAATTGGTCAGTAACACTATCCAGCAAAAGTCCGGTAATTACAGTACTTCAAAATTGCTAATCAACAGGATATTACCCATTCTGGAGACTGCTGTAACATATCAACAGGTTCTTCTCTAACCAACCCGTCTCTCCACATTAGTTCCACTACTGCTACTACTAATACCTCTACCCACGCGAAAACCCTGCATTGAGGCACACTCTCTGTTTCCTCAATGAATCCCTCCTTAAAACTTCTCCCTAATTCATCTCTGGGAGTCTCCCTCCCTCTTGAGCCTTTTGTTATTTGATCTGCAGTCATCTTCATCCCAGTGACTGTGCATTAGTTTCACCTCTGATTAGGCCTTTGTTACTATGTCATTCTCAAACTGAAGTTTGGTTTCTGTTCTTATCTTTGTATATTAATTCCTTGCTATTCTGCTTTACTCCATATTCTCTGCATTCATCTGTGTTCTCTACTCTTTCCGTGTCATATTGCACGTTCCTTTGGCCTCTTCACAGCTCTGATTAAACCAAGGGCTCTCTCTCTGTGTCTTGACTCTTCACACCTCCTGTCAGTCACAAACCTTAAAAAATAAAAAAGGAACAATACCGTGACTGGAACAATACACAAATAACCCTACAACGTTTCGGTCCGACTTAGACCTTTTACAAAGTAGTGTGAGTTTGTAAATGATCCAATTCGTACCCAAAATGTCGTCGCAATTTTCTCTTTCTTATGTGCGAGTTATTTGTGTGTTGCAAACCTTGCTGTTACCTCCAGGTATTTTCTGGTGAGGACCTTCATCATCTCATGGGTCGTCTGTCAAGTCAATTACTTGCCCCACCAGATGACATTCAGAAAATCTCTAATTCCTGTATAGTTCCCTCTTCTATAATCCGGTTTATTATTTGTACCTCTTTTAATCATTTCCACCTCCTCTACCAAATATTCAAAGCGGTCAATGGCTACTCCTGGTATCCCATATTCAATTTCATTTTTTGTCAGATATAGTAGTGGCTTTTTTGACATGATGGAGCCATGAAAATTGTTCACTGCTGCGTCTATCAGTTTTACTCTCCATGTTCCTGGCCTCTGTATGAATCATGTTTCACCCAGTCGGTATCCTTGTGGTTCAAACCACTTAAAACCAATAGCTTCGAATTGATCTTTCTTGCTCTCTGTCCACTTTCGAGAGAGAGCGCGCGCGGTTCCAGGGGTCGAGTCACAGCTCCTGGCCCCGCCTCTTCACTGGTCGCTACTAGGTCACTCTTCTGCTACATGAGCTTTATCATACCTTTTCTTAAAGCTATGTATGGATCTTGCCTCCACTACATCACTTCCCAGACTATTCCACTTCCTGACAACTCTATGACTGAAGAAATACTTCCTAACATCCCTGTGATTCATCTGAGTCTTCAACTTCCAACTGTGTGTGTGTGTGTGTGTGTGTGTGTGTGTGTTTGTGTGCGCGCGCGCGTGTAATCTCAGCTCCTGGCCCTGCCTCTTATCATACAATAATTAGGTTCATTCCAGTTTAACTCCTGCAAATCAAACCTTTTATCTCCAATTCCCTTTTTTTTTTTTTAGTCAAAAATTCAATAAACATTTTTTTTTTTTTTTTTAGAATTCATTTGGAGTGATTGTCGACCCCACTCACACAAGACTTGGTTAATTGCTTTTCTGAACTGTCTAATATAAACACAAACTGGTTTACCACGACTGGCAGAGTTAATGACTCTGGTTGTTACATTCCAGGTCTGCCTCAGTGACAACCTCACACACTATAATGTAACATAGAAACGCCAGTTTTTCTGTGTCTGCGCAACTTTTGTGTTGCAAGTCTGTGTCAGACAGGAGTGGAAATTGTTCCGGTTCTCGCGGTTGGCATCCCTCTAGTACTGAGTCATTCAGGCTTGCCACTTGTGGCGCTGTTATTATCTTTTTGGGGTAATCCAGGTACTGTACCAGACTGGTACTGTACCAGACTGGTACTGTACCAGACTGGTATTGTACCAGACTGGTACAGTACCAGTCTGGTACAAGGCTAAACCAGGTTTAGTTGTGATCTCAGAAATTTTCTCTCAACTTCATGACCAAAATTATCCCATTTTTCTTTCTCAAAATCTCTTAGATGGGGGGAGGGGAGGAGGAGAAGAGGAGGACGGGAAGAGGAGAGAAGAGAAATGAAATAGGAGGAACATAATGGAAATAAATGGTATAAAATACCGACACAATGGAAAAATAAACACTTAAGCAATATAATGTGATTCTTTATTGACAACGTTTCGCCCACGCAGTGGGCTTTATCGAGTCTCAAACAGATGTCTGTGACTCGATAAAGCCCACTGCGTGGGCGAAACGTTGTCAATAAAAGATCACATTATACTGCTTATGTGTTTATTTTTCCGAGGAACATAACAACATGTACTATATATATTAAGTGATACATATACACATTACATTGAGCACATATTGTTTATATAGTGTGCTCATACAACATAAGAATACTTCATACAACATAAGAATACTTCATACAACATAAGAATACTTCATACAACATAAGAAAACTTCATACAACATAAGAATACTTCATACAACATAAGAATACTTCATACAACATAAGAATACTTCATACAACATAAGAATACTTCATACAACATAAGAATACTTCATACAACATAAGAATACTTCATACAACATAAGAATACTTCATACAACATAAGAATACTTCATACAACATAAGAATACTTCATACAACATAAGAATACTTCATACAACATAAGAATACTTCATACAACATAAGAATACTTCATACAACATAAGAATACTTCATACAACATAAGAATACTTCATACAACATAAGAATACTTCATACAACATAAGAATACTTCATACAACATAAGAATACTTCATACAACATAAGAATACTTCATACAACATAAGAATACTTCATACAACATAAGAATACTTCATACAACATAAGAATACTTCATACAACATAAGAATACTTCATACAACATAAGAATACTTCATACAACATAAGAATACTTCATACAACATAAGAATACTTCATACAACATAAGAATACTTCATACAACATAAGAATACTTCATACAACATAAGAATACTTCATACAACATAAGAATACTTCATACAACATAAGAATACTTCATACAACATAAGAATACTTCATACAACATAAGAATACTTCATACAACATAAGAATACTTCATACAACATAAGAATACTTCATACAACATAAGAATACTTCATACAACATAAGAATACTTCATACAACATAAGAATACTTCATACAACATAAGAATACTTCATACAACATAAGAATACTTCATACAACATAAGAATACTTCATACAACATAAGAATACTTCATACAACATAAGAATACTTCATACAACATAAGAATACTTCATACAACATAAGAATACTTCATACAACATAAGAATACTTCATACAACATAAGAATACTTCATACAACATAAGAATACTTCATACAACATAAGAATACTTCATACAACATAAGAATACTTCATACAACATAAGAATACTTAATACAATCTTAAGACAGATTCGAGGCACTTTTCACCTATCCACCAAGGGAAAGAGGGGAGAAAAAATGGTACGCGAAACGTTTCCAGATAAAAAATTCTAAAGTTAAAGACGTTTCTCTCACACACAAGACTTGAGCGACCGTAACTAAGGACGAGAAACGCACACTGCAGAGTTAGTTAATTAACAGCGTTTTAAACATAATGTTTAACATAAAAATTAAATGCCAATTTAAAACTTCAATGAAATCCACTAAAAGAAAAGCTATTGTTTATTTAAATAATGAATAGAACAGAAATACTTAAATTCTATGATGTAACGATGGTTCAGTTTCTAGCTGACATTAACACACGTAAAAATATATAATAAAGGCATTATTAAAACTATATGGAGAGTTATAGACGACTTGACCTGACTAGGTTGGGTCATTGGCTTAAGCCGGTGGGAGACTTGGACCTGCCTCGAATGGGCCAGAAGGCCTGATGCAGTGTTCTTATTTTCATATAATAGATGTTGAGACAAGACAGAGTTTGAGACAGTGTTGGGGACACTGTGAAGGGTTACAGATAACACAAACACCAGAGAAAGGAATTGTCGCTACTTAGAAGGGATCGTATGGGCAATCGACTTCCCTGTTTTGCTTTTTGACATTTCAATAGTAATTTGTTCCCTTGTTTATTAAAATACCTGAAAAGCATATGGGATGGATGTCATGTTTTCAGCTGTTACTTAACTGTTTCCTTGAACCTTGAGACTTATCACTGGCAAGTTAGCTGAGGGGCGAAGGAGGGAGGTGGACGACACTTTCTGTCCTGGCTAATATGCTTCTACAGACACATCCCTCTTGTGCTGACCTCCATTTCCGATTTCTTGTTACTTTGCTCCTGATAAATCGCTGATTTCGAGGTAAAGGTTCCTGCCGCATGTAATGAACTGTGAAAGAGATTTCATGAAATATTTTTGATGAAATATCTTTGTACAAGCATGGTGCTCCGGGGTATGGGAGAGTGGCCGTCTGGCTTCCGCTTGGCGCCCATACCTGTCGGGAGTCTGCCAGTGTGGATAAAGTACTGTGTACTCTGATGCCGAGTTTGCAGGTTCGAATCCTGTTGTGGACCGAGAGATAATGTTTGTAAATAAATTCAAATGGGAGGTGCTGGAAATTAGCCTTGAGCTTACCACTACCACGAGTGTCCATGGATCATGAATAACACCTAGCTCTGCTGGGTGCATGGTCTTTGTAGGATCGCTGGTTGAGTGGTTAAGGCGATGTGAACGTTGTTCTGTCTCTCTTTTTATATATAATATTCAAATCTGCACCAACCCACTTCAATTTTACTCTAGTCTGTCGTCAAATTAGATATCTTTTATGAACGTTTGAAGCTTTGATTACTATGGTTTTGGAAGTTATCTGAGCCATTCCATGATGCTGGGAATGGCTTCAATAACTTTAGCAATAGGGCATCTGCACATGCCAGTCATTCCCAGAATGTGGTCCTCGCTGCAGTACACAAGAACTCAGAATTAGAATCGCCTAGGATGAGGGAGTCTGTAGTTATGAGGGAAAAAGAGTACAAAGGAGGAAGAAAAATAAAAATAAATCAGGCACCAACACTCTTATATGGGTGTGAGGCATGGGTGGTGAATGTTGCAACAAGGAGAAGGCTGGAGGCAGTGGAGATGTCATGTCTGAGGGCAATGTGTGGTGTGAATATTATACAGAGAATTCGTAGCTTGGAAATTAGGAGGAGGTGCAAGTATTATCCAGAGGGCTGAGGAAGGGTTGTTGAGGTGGTTCGGACATAGAGAGGATGAAACAAAATAGCATGACTTGAAGAGCGTATAAGTTTGTGGTGGAAGGAAGGCAGGGTAGGGGTTGTTCTAGAATAGGTTGGAGGGAGGGAGTGAAGGAGGTTTATTGAACAAGGGGCTTGGACATCCACAAGCGTGTGTGAGTCTGTTAGACAGGAGCGAGTGCAAGCAAGTGGTTTTTATGACCTAACGTGCTGTTGGAGTGTGAGCAAAGTAACATTTGTGAAGGGATTTGATTAACCGGTTAGCTGGATTTGAGTCCTGGAGGTGGGAAGTACAGTGCCTACGCCCTGAAGAAGAGTTGGAGATATATTGCTGTTTGGAGGGGCATCTGAACTGTAGTATCAGCGTGCCTCTGGCAAGACAGTGATGGAGTGATGGTGAAAGTGTTTCTTCTTGCATTGGGTCACCCTGCCTCTGTGGGAGACGGCCTATGTGTTATAAACAATAATAATTGCAAATCAGTTAATATCAATCATATTAAATGAAAGATGTATGGACAGGTCATACTATACACTGAACTGTATTTCTCTTAGCGTATACATGCTGGGGATTACTTTAATCCTTGTGGTATTACGGTATTCTTCTCTGGTAATGAAAAGGTTACGTGCAGCCTTAATGACCCTAGTGTAGTAGATCGGCTTTAAACTCCATAAACACCTGTATCACGCTGGTGTTATCCCTTAAAACACCTGTATAGAGCAGGTGTTATCCTCTAAAACTTCTGCATAGCGCAGGTGGTATCCTCTAAATCAACTAGGTCCTGCTTTTAGTGTCCTCAAAAACACTTGCATCTCGCTGGTGTTATCCTGTAAAACACCTGTAACTCGCTGATGTTATCTAAACACCTGTATCTCGCTCGTGTTATCCTGTAAAACACACGTAACTCGCTGAAGTTATCTAAAACACCTGCATATCGCTCGTGTTATCCGCTAAAACACCTGGTGTTATCCTTTAAGCCATGGTGGTAATCAGCGGCCCATGGTCCTCCCTGCTTCAGTGGCAGGAAGTTCTGTTGTGTCTAATCTGGTTAAGCTTCTATGGGAAAGAGGAATTTAGTCTTTTCATCTTTCAGTGGACTGGTAACTTAAGCCACGTCAACATGCCTACTGAGGTAATCCGGGCAGTGAGGGGTTTTTCTAACCCCCGGATAATGTGTGTTCCATTTCATGGTATGGGGGAGGGGGATTTAATAGATGAGCATGAAGACTTTTAAAAAGCTGGCTTCAGTGAGACATTCCACGCATGTCTGCGTACCACGTAAAATTTCCCAGCTCAGGTTTTTAAATGACTTAATATTGGGATGTTAAGAACATAAGAAAGAAGGAACACTGCAGGAGGCCTACTGGCCCATGCGAGGCAGGTCCAAGTCTCCCACCGGCTTAAGCCAATGCCCCGACCCAGCCAGGTCAGGTTACATTCACTTAAGGAAGGAGCACGGCATCTGACCTAGTAGCACAAACTAGTCAGGTTCAACTCACACCCACCCGCACCCACTCATATATTTATCTAGCCTATTTTTAAAACTACACAACGTTTTAGCCTCTACAACCGTACTCGGGAGTTTGTTCCACTCATCGACAACTCTATTACCAAACCAATGCTTTCCTATATCCCTCCTGAATCTGAATTTATCCAACTTAAAGCCATTGCTACGAGTCCTGTCAATACTAGATATTTTTAGCACTCTATTTACATCACCTTTATTTATTCCTGTTTTCCATTTATACACCTCAATCATATCCCCCCCTAATTCTACGCCTTTCCAGAGAGTGCAGATTCAGGGCCCTCAGTCTATCCTCATAGGTGATGGGGAGTGACTGGGGAATTACCCCGTGTGATGGGTGTTTTAGGTAAACAAACAAATCAAGATGCTTAAACAATGCTTACTAATTGATTATAAAATACGGAGAGCAAAATACCTCTGTGTATATATGCTAAGAGATGCACACCTCTTGTGGTATGTTCACTGAGAGATACACAACTCATGGTGTATATTCACTGAGAGATAAATACCTATCGGTGTTTATATGATGAAAGATGCATACCCCTTAGTGAATGTACAGCGAGAAATATATTCTTATCAGTGTATATATATATATATATATATATATATATATATATATATATATATATATTGAGAGATACGTACACATCTTGTGGTGTAAATACACTTGAGTTACCCTGGGTTAACCCTATGATGAAGGAGAGGGGAAGCGAGAGGAAGAGAAGTTATGGTGGTTCTTGGCATCCTGATTTTCCCATTAGCTTGACCTCTGCATTTTTAGCTTAACCCACCACGTGCAGCTACCCAGTAATGCCACGTGTTTCTCTACTTTCAACCTCTAACTCCCTCTCTCTCTCTCTCTCCTCTCTCTCTCTCTCTCTCTCTCTCTCTCTCTCTCTCTCTCTCTCTCTCTCTCTCTCTCTCATCTTTTTTAACCTCAGGGCTCCAACGGGAATGCCTCAAAGATGTATGTTATCTAAACACCTGTATCTCGCTCGTGTTATCCTGTAAAACACACGTAACTCGCTGAAGTTATCTAAAACACCTGCATATCGCTCGTGTTATCCGCTAAAACACCTGGTGTTATCCTTTAAGCCATGGTGGTAATCAGCGGCCCATGGTCCTCCCTGCTTCAGTGGCAGGAAGTTCTGTTGTGTCTAATCTGGTTAAGCTTCTATGGGAAAGAGGAATTTAGTCTTTTCATCTTTCAGTGGACTGGTAACTTAAGCCACGTCAACATGCCTACTGAGGTAATCCGGGCAGTGAGGGTTTTTCTAACCCCGGATAATGTGTGTTCCATTTCATGGTATGGGGAGAGGGGATTTAATAGATGAGCATGAAGACTTTTAAAAAGCTGGCTTCAGTGAGACATTCCACGCATGTCTGCGTACCACGTAAAATTTCCCAGCTCAGGTTTTTAAATGACTTAATATTGGGATGTTAAGAACATAAGAAAGAAGGAACACTGCAGGAGGCCTACTGGCCCATGCGAGGCAGGTCCAAGTCTCCCACCGGCTTAAGCCAATGTCCCGACCCAGCCAGGTCAGGTTACATTCACTTAAGGAAGGAGCACGGCATCTGACCTAGTAGCACAAACTAGTCAGGTTCAACTCACACCCACCCGCACCCACTCATATATTTATCTAGCCTATTTTTAAAACTACACAACGTTTTAGCCTCTACAACCGTACTCGGGAGTTTGTTCCACTCATCGACAACTCTATTACCAAACCAATGCTTTCCTATATCCCTCCTGAATCTGAATTTATCCAACTTAAAGCCATTGCTACGAGTCCTGTCAATACTAGATATTTTTAGCACTCTATTTACATCACCTTTATTTATTCCTGTTTTCCATTTATACACCTCAATCATATCCCCCCCTAATTCTACGCCTTTCCAGAGAGTGCAGATTCAGGGCCCTCAGTCTATCCTCATAGGTGATGGGGAGTGACTGGGGAATTACCCCGTGTGATGGGTGTTTTAGGTAAACAAACAAATCAAGATGCTTAAACAATGCTTACTAATTGATTATAAAATACGGAGAGCAAAATACCTCTGTGTATATATGCTAAGAGATGCACACCTCTTGTGGTATGTTCACTGAGAGATACACAACTCATGGTGTATATTCACTGAGAGATAAATACCTATCGGTGTTTATATGATGAGAGATGCATACCCCTTAGTGAATGTACAGCGAGAAATATATTCTTATCAGTGTATATATATATATATATATATATATATATATATATATATATATATATATATATATATATATATATATATATATATATATATATATATTGAGAGATACGTACACATCTTGTGGTGTAAATACACTTGAGTTACCCTGGGTTAACCCTATGATGAAGGAGAGGGGAAGCGAGAGGAAGAGAAGTTATGGTGGTTCTTGGCATCCTGATTTTCCCATTAGCTTGACCTCTGCATTTTTAGCTTAACCCACCACGTGCAGCTACCCAGTAATGCCACGTGTTTCTCTACTTTCAACCTCTAACTCCCCTCTCTCTCTCTCTCTCTCTCTCTCTCTCTCTCTCTCTCTCTCTCTCTCTCTCTCTCTCTCTCTCTCTCTCATCTTTTTTAACCTCAGGGCTCCAACGGGAATGCCTCAAAGATGTAGAGATGTACTCAACGGAGCCTCTGGGCTCTCATGGGCAATATTTATGGATATATTAATCATCACTGACCCCAGTGGAACACTGCTTGTGACTCATCGCCACTCTGATTTTCTCCCATTGATACAAGTCAGGGAAACTGGCTCCCTTTTAGGAAAATTAATATGACTGGAAAATAATATGGTGAACTTAATTAAAATGGGGTACAATAAAGAAAATTAAAAATAAAAGACAATATATAAATAATACCAAGAGAAACACACAGGTGTTGATGGAGTAGACAGGCTTACATAGAAGGCACAAGAGTAGTTGGAACAGGCCGTTCACCGTTGAAAGCACTAACTTTACAAGTACGGTGACGATGATGGTGGAAAGGTGACCTCTTGATAATGACCTCATAATGGCTGTCTCCAAGAGGTCATCTAGCAACACTGTCAATGTGTAGAGTTCTGAGAAAGAGATAAGTGGATGTGGCTGAAGAATTCCTTCCAAATGCGAGACTGATTCCTCAGTTGGTTGGCCAGTCTCTACTAGGCTCTAAAGTTTAGAGCCTAGTAGAGACTGGCCAACCAAGCGCCTTCCGCGACTGACCAGACCGCAGTTAGTACTGACAAAGAAACAGGTCACTAGATGGTCACACAAAACAACGAAAGAAAGAAAACCAAAAGGGAAAGAAACTTTACTTTTTATGTTAAGGAAAGCCAGTTCTGGTAATTAATAACACTAATTATAAACAACCCAGCCTTGAGGATCACGGGTGCCATAAACCAAGCCAGTTCTGGTAATTAATAACACTAATTATAAACAACCCAGCCTTGAGGATCACGGGTGCCATAAACCACAGTGTAAAACGCACAACCCAAACACTGCATAAATAGTTTAAATGTTAAATTACCATTACCTGGTCTGGAGGGAGTTGAGGGTGAAGTTCCCTTCATTTTTCCAGTCAAACTCCAGGTAACGTACCATGATGCCACAGCTTAACCATTGCCAGAACCCTCTATGTTGTCTATCGGTCAACCACGCCTCCGCCAGGAAAATAAAATTCCCTTCTATTCCAACTTTCTTCAATAGTCTCTTATGTGGAACTCTATCAAAGGTTACCGAAGTCCATATACCACAATACTGTTTTATTATCAAGATCCACTACTTCAAACACCTTAGTGAAAAGGTGTTATTAAATTCATAAGATAAGAACTCCTTGTAAAACTGTACTGAGACGCATTAATGTCTTCCAGAATGGCTTGGAATTACTTCACCAACTATTGATTCCATCAATTTTCTCGCAGTGAAGGATAGGCTAATTGGACAGATGTCGCATTTGCCATTTTCCATTTATCTTGCACTATACCTGTTTGTGGTGATCTGTTGAAAAGACTAGTTAATGTTTTGCTACGTTATTCCATATATTCTTATATAAACCTTGAGAACAGTTCATCAGGGCCCGGTGATTTGTTTGGTTTTAATCTATCTGAGAGCCATGTCACTAGTGACTTTAATCGTACGTAACTTATTTTCGTCCTGACCCACATACTTATTGATGTTCGGAATTTTGATAGTATCTACCTGGGTGTAAACAAAGGAAATAAGTGTTAAAGACTGTACATATTTCTTTGTTGGTGACAGTAAGCTGACTTGAATAACTTTTAAGTGGACCTATCATATCCTAAATCTTTCTGTGTACCCGAAAGAAACCTGGGTTGCAACTTTAATTTCAAGATGTTTCTTATTCCCTATTTTAAGGTTCTGTCTTTAAGTGAATACATTGGTTACTTAAGTATCCCTCTTTTGATTCGCCTGTAAATGCGTATCTGTAAATGTAGATAGATATAATGGGAAAGGGGATGGAGTTGCATTATATGTACGAGAAAATATAAATTGCTGCATAAAAACAGGCATAAAAATAGATGGATCATTAACAGAATCTGTTTGGGTAGAGTTTCTAGAAGGTCAAGAAAAACTGATTCTAGGTGTAATATACCGACCTCCAGGCTTGGATCACGATAGAGGGAGACTTCTTTGGGACGAAATTGTTAGGGCTTCTAGACACAATAACGTAGTGATAGTAGGGGATTTTAACTTTAGTCAAATTGACTGGACTTCTTTGACCGGTAATCTGGAGTCCAGTGACTTTATGGAAGTAGTTCAGGACTGTTTTCTGAAGCAGTGTGTGACGGAGCCTACCAGAGGTAATAATTTGCTCGACCTAGTCTTGTCAAATAAAGAAACCCTTGTAAATAATCTGGAGATCACTGAAGAGCTTGGCGCAAGTGATCACAAATCCATTACTTTTAATATTACCTGGGAGTACGAGAATAGGGATAATACTGAAAAAGTTCCTGATTTTCGTTCTGCCGACTATACTGGACTTAGAGAACACCTGTCTAATCTCGACTGGGGTAATCTAGCTAACGATTACGATGGGATCTGCGTTTATGATTTTTTTCTTAATAATGTACAACGTGCACAGAGTATATTTATTCCCAAGAGAGAATTTAGGTCAAATAATAACGATCCCAAATGGATTAACAGGAGGCTAAAACATCTATTAGGGGAGAAAAGAGGAATTTATAGGCGCATCAAAAGAAGAGATGTTAACCTTATTGACCAATATGTTCAGTTGAAAAGAGAAGTAAAAAAGGGATTAGAAAGGCTAAACGTGACTATGAGATTAAGGTTGCTAATGAATCAAAGACTAATCCAAAAGGGTTCTTTCAAGTGTATAGGACGAAGGTGAGGGAAAGGTAGGACCTCTGAAAATTGGGAATGGACAGCTGACGGATAACGAACTGGAAATGTGTTCTCTATTTAATGACTATTTTTTGTCAGTCTTTACACAAGAAGACGTAAATGAGATTCCAGAAATTAACAATTATTCAGTTCCTGAAGAATTCAAGTTAACTAATATTACTGTCACGAGGGACATGGTTATCAAACAGATAGATAAACTGAAGCAAAATAAGTCCCCGGGACCCGACGAGTTGTTTTCCAGGGTACTTAAAGAATGCAAGATGGAACTTAGTCAGCCATTAACGAATGTGTTTAATACTTCCATCCTAACTGGTATTGTGCCAGAGATGTGGAAGATAGCTAATGTAGTTCCTATATTCAAATCAGGGGATAAGTCAATTCCATCAAATTACCGTCCAATAAGCCTCACATCTATAGTAGGCAAATTATTAGAATCAATTATAGCTGATATTATTAGAAGTCACCTTGAAGAACATAATTTGATTAATGAATCTCAGCATGGGTTCACGAGAGGTCGTTCCTGCCTAACAAATTTACTGACATTTTTCAATAAAACATTTGAGGCAGTAGACAGTGATAAAGAATATGATATAGTTTACTTGGATTTCAGTAAGGCCTTCGATAGAGTACCTCACAAGAGACTCTTAAGAAAGGTGGCAGCTCATGGTATAGGAGGTAAAGTTCTAGCATGGATAGAGGCATGGCTTACCAATAGAAAGCAGAGAGTTTCCATTAATGGGGTCAAATCTGAATGGGGATTAGTCACTAGTGGCGTTCCACAAGGATCAGTTTTAGGCCCGTTGTTGTTCATAATTTACATAAATGACCTTGATGAAGGAATTGCAAGTGACATGAGTAAATTTGCTGATGATACAAAAATAGGCCATATAATTCATTCTGAGGAGGATACCAGTGAACTCCAGGAGGATTTGGACAAATTAATGTCTTGGTCTGAAAAGTGGCAGATGAAAATCAATGTGGACAAGTGTAAGGTGCTAGTCCTTGGTAATGAAAATATCCCTCGAATTTATAAACTAGGTGAAGTAGAGCTTGATCATACAGAATGTGAAAAAGACTTGGGAGTCATGGTAAGCAGGAATCTAAAGCCAAGACAACAGTGCCTAAGTGTGCGCAATAAGGCTAACAGATTACTAGGATTTATTTCAAGAAGTATAAGCAATAGAAGTCCAAAAGTTATTTTACAGCTCTATACATCACTAGTGAGACCTCATTTGGATTATGCAGCTCAGTGTTGGTCTCCTTACTACAGGATGGATATAGATTCATTGGAGAACATACAAAGAAGAATGACTAAAATGATTTACAGTATAAGAAATCTCCCGTATGAAGATAGACTTAGAGCGTTGAATCTCCACTCTCTGGAGAGACGTAGAATGAGGGGAGATATCATCGAGGTGTACAAGTGGATGATGGGCATAAACAAAGGAGATATTAATAAAATACTGAGGATATCGAACCAAGTAAGAACCAGAAATAACGGATTTAAATTGGATAAATTTAAATTTAGAAAGGACATAGGCAAGTACTGGTTTTCGAACAGAGTTGTAGATGCGTGGAACAATCTTCCGAGTACTGTGATAGAGGCTAGGACCTTGGGTGGCTTTAAAAAGAGATTGGACAAATATATGAGTGGGAGGGGCTGGGTTTGATTGGTGTCGTGAGTACGGGAATAAATTCTTAGGTAGTGGTGGTTTTGATATGGACCTGCCTTGTATGGGCCAGTAGGCCTTCTGCAGTGTTCCTCCTTTCTTATGTTCTTATGATCTTAAGTATTTTTTTTAAATTTTGGCTATGTCTCATATCCAAGCAAGGTCAATAAGGTGTTGATCCTACACGCCCAACTCACTGATGTTGCCATTCCTAATCTTATAGAAATTTTGTTCTTCAGGCTATGTATAAATTCTAGTACCTCTGTATTAGCACTTGCAACGTACAGACCTCAATGGCTGCAAGAAGATCCAATCAACTTCTCGAAAATATGGATTCTCTTCTGCTTCGACATTAGTATCAACATATAACTATTGACTTCTTCAACTAAGATCTTTTAGAGAACAGCTGGTTTTTATGAACTTTTTGCAGTGTTTGTTATAAACAGTGTAGACTTTCCTACATACCTCCCAGGCTGCGCCCTCCACCCAGTGATGAGTGATCTATTGGAAGTTAGTTACGTGCAAACCTCTGGCTTATGTTGGCTCATCTGATGGAAGTATAAACACTGATCACAAGGCTGTATTTACTACACTGTAGATACCAACACAACTAAGTGAAGAATCGTTTCCCTCAACCTGGATGCAGCAGAAAGAAAACTGGCCGGTGCTCTGCTCGGAGCTTCTCGCCCCAGACAGTCATCATCACTCCACTGTGATGGAAATAAATGGTATAAAATACCGACACAATGGAAAAATAAACACATAAGCAGTATAATGTGATCCTTTATTGACAACGTTTCGCCCACGCAGTGGGCTTTATCGAGTCACAGACAGATCTACCTGGAAAATGAGCAACATGGAGATATATATAGGGTACAGTCAGGTGGAGAATGCTGGGTCAGGTGGAGAAAGCTGCATGTGACAGTCTTAAAAGTAGTGTGATAGTTAAAAACATAATGTTTTTAACTATGTTTCTTAAAAGTAGTGTGATAGTTAAAAACACTATGTTTTTAACTATGTTTTTAACTATCACACTACTTTTAAGACTCACATGCAGCTTTCTCCACCTGACCCAGCATTCTCCACCTGACTGTACCCTATATATATCTCCATGTTGCTCATTTTCCAGGTAGATCTGTCTGTGACTCGATAAAGCCCACTGCGTGGGCGAAACGTTGTCAATAAAGGATCACATTATACTGCTTATGTGTTTATTTTTCCACTCCACTGTGATGACTATGTGATCGACTTTCCTAAACATACCTTAAATCTCCAATACAAGAATATCCCTCGCCAGCATTATGTAACGAAGCCATCACATTAGTTTGGTTTTCGTTGTTGAGAGGTCGCTATTGCTAAGTACAAGGCTTGGAGAAGGTAAAAGAGGCAGCCCACTACCTACAACAAGAACCTCAACAGGCACGTCTGTCGGCAAATGGAGGCAGTCCAAAATTTAACCATCACTTGATGAGTGGCTGACACGAAAAGAAAACTTATATTAGGAAGAGTGGGCACCAAAACCTGGTGATCCTTGATCATGGACCGACAAGGTTATTCACCTGATAAAATTGTTCCACCTCTAAATCAGCACGATGGGGCTGTCACTACAAGAATCAAGAAAAAGCTGACCGATGTGCTGAACATTTTTCTGCCAAGATGTGACTGATCCACTTAAGAAAATCTATACTAGTAGCAAGAACTGTTTCTAATATTTCAGAGGTGACAGTAAGTCAGGATGGAGTATTTCCCTCCCTAAATATTTCGACTAAGAAAGGGCTGTGGGCCCGGACAAGTTGGTCCCAGACTTGCTGAGATGTGCAGACCAACTCGCACCTCTCTACTCGCATCAATCAACGCTGCCTAGCAAAGTGTAAACGACGTTTGTTGTGGAAGGCAGAACGATAATCACCAACTACGGACCAGTGTCATTCCTGTCATTCACTTGTAAAATTATTGAGACAATAATCTTACGACAAATGACAGCCGTTTTTTAACAGTCACTTGTTTCTTTGTGACTGTCAACACTACTTCAGAAGAGGTCGCTCTGCAGCTGATCTATTAAACCTCTCCACCAAATATGGCATCAAGAACTCTTGACAAAGCTGCAATCACTTGGAGTGAAACTTAGACACAAGTGCAACGTCGGTATTGTATGTCATACATGTACAAGCATTTGGAGTCTCTGCCTTCATTATAGATCTGTAAGAGTAGTTCTCAGTGTTGCAGCGTCTACAAGACAATCAGTGCAAGTATTCCACAAGGACAAGACAGGAAAGTGGGGTGAGCTGGGAAGACGGGACAGACGAAGAATAGCGTTGGAGAGGAGTGTCCACAGTAGTAGAGAAAGTCCCAGGGCTTAACCGAGCAGCTAGGTGATCGTGGGACAGACTGGAGAATCAGGAAGAGTTGGCTCTGTTGCAACGGTCTTGTGGAGGTCGGAGGTCTTCAGTCTTGACAGGCTGGCAGCAGGTTAGGTCGCAGGCAGGTAGGAACATCAGAGGGCAGGCAGGTAGGAACATCAGAGGGCAGCATACTGGTGGTGTTATTTGACGTGATTAAGGTGGCGGGTTTGTAGAAGAGCCATTCTCAAATTTCTTGAAGCTGCTCCTAAAGAGGTGGTAAAGTTTTGTATTGTTTCCAAAGGTGAATCGTAGAGGTTTGAGGAATTCCAGAACTTGGGTGAGTGTGAAGTGATGAGGTTGTTCGCAGGCAAACTTGACAGTTCCTTCACCGAGGTCTTTGTAGAGTTCAGTGCAGGTCATGGTGTCAGCGTTTGATCAGGCAGTGCTGGAGTCGTCAATATCTTCTTCTGACGTGGATTCAGTAGACGAGTCTGCCATGGTGCTAGCAGGTAACTGAGGGGTCGACAAGAGCAGTAGAGAGGTGTATTAGTGGTGTGTCAGCAGGCTGGGAGACGTGAGAGGTGTATTAGTGGTGTGTCAGCAGGCTGGGAGACGTGAGAGGCGGTGGTTGATGCAGAATGATCAGTGTTGACGACTGTGGAGGTTGTGGAAGTTTCTGGAACAGTTGCTTGGGCAGGAGACAAGTCAGCAGGTGTAGTGAGGTTTACAACGTTAGGAAGAATCTTGAGAATGTCAGCTGAAGGTGTGGAGTCAGGGAAAAGGAGGGCAGGCATGTTGTTAAGACGGAATACTTCATTGATAGTGGTGTTGAATGTGCCTGGGTTGGCTGCATTCGCAAGGTGCACACACACCATGCAATACAGCACCTTGGAGGATGCAAGGTGCGCACACACCATGCAATACAGCACCTTGGAGGGAGCCGCGGAAGTGGAGAGAGGGAGGTGCTGGATAGAGATGACTGTTGTGTAGCTTGAAGAATTTTCTTGGTATCAGACTGTAGTTCTGTTATGGCGGCATATGTCTGCGATTTGGTGGTGCTCTTCTTAGCTAGTTCTTTGATTTTTTTTAGTCAGCACTTCCTTCCATAGTGGGCATTTGGCTGCAAGGGTATGATGCGTGCCCTTGAAGTTGAGACACGTTGGAGTGGCATTGTTGGTGGAACAGGCTTTGAAATCGTGACCTTTTCCGTAGTTGGAACATAATTACTTCTCTTTAATGGGACAGTCGGTTGTTGAGTGAAGGTAAGAATAACAGTTCCATCAGGGTGAGGCATGAGCAAAACGTTCTGGTTCTATGTGTCGTGGATGAATATGGTAGTAGGAGATGGTTAGGCCATCAGAAAGTGCTCTGGTAGCCATATCGATGTTGGAAAAGGCGAGCTTGACCATTGAAGAAGCGTTCGGAATTTTGGTGATGTCAATCGAGGCCCAAGTGTTTTGTTCCTCGGTAGAGGTCTTCAGGTCAGCAGTTGATAGGGATGTTATTATCTTGTCCAACCCTCTGACAAAAACAGAACGTTTCTCCAGCAGGAAAGGTGAAGGAGATACGTTGAATTGTGGGTCACTGAGTGTCTTCATTGCTGTGTCGTTCTTGAGTTTTGATGCTTCATTGTTGTCAGTACAGACGACATTTGCTGTGAATTTGACCAGCAAGCAGGTCCTTACAGCGGCAGTAAGGGCTAGTTTGGCGGAGTCATTTATGACTCCACTGGCTGGTTTAATCTTTACACGATACGAAAGCATTGTGAAAGGGTAAAGGAGACGGTGTGAAGGTTACAAATTCCCCTCCCCAACGGGGATCGAAGGGATACTTCTTGAGGTAGAGCGACTGTGACTTGCCAGTAACAAGGTCAGCAGTGGAATGCCTCATCCCAGAATTCCATGACTATTCAGAATATTGTACTGTAACGTTCACGCAAGAGAGGAAATACCATCTGCTTTCCGGCACATTATTCACCAGCTAACTGCTATGTCATCCAGAAAACAACGATGGCAGGTTATATTTGCTTATAGGAAAAGGCGAATGATGATTTCCTAGGCAGCATGATGGTAATACTGGAACAGTAGTAAGAATGAATGGAAAAGTGTAGCAGCCTGGGTGAAATTTGACTGCATAATGCCAATAACGAATCTCGTGAAACATTTTGCAAGCAAGGCTTGCAACATTAACACGCACGAAATACGCCATAGTGCTTGCAGCCCTAAGGCCTATATCGTACCTGCTCGACGTTACTGGCACAAGTGCGCTAATATATTACGTATGCACCACTTTCTTGGACTGCCTGCTCCTTGTCCCATCTACGACTATTGAGCAGAATAGAGAATAGTGTAAAACAACTCATGTCTTCACCTTCCCTGGAGGATCTGTCACTTAAGCAGAACATTCATCACCGGAAAGACGCGGGTGACCTTACTGTTATGTACAAGACCAATATTGTCAAGGTACCACACTTGGCTCCACTTCGAGTAAGGTGAGAAGGCAGTTTCTATACTACAAGACCGACAGCTAACCACAAATACATTCTTGCCGTACCGTTCTCAAGATTATTCATTCTTAGAATGACTGGTGTCTAGAACAAGTTCGTACATCATTACAACCTAGACGATGTTAAGTCAAGTAACCAAATAAAATATCTGGCCCACAGCTGGCACCAGCTTCGTTATGTTCCCACAGCTGGCACCAGCTTCGTTATGTTCCCACAGCTGGCTCCAGCTTCGTTATGTTCTTTGTACATTTTATAACAATAAAATAATTATATTGATAATGCAAGGGAAGACTTTCATGAGAGTTAAGGTAAATAATAGCTATTATCTTGCAAATAAAGATAGGAACTCTTAATGTAACCTCCGTAAATACCGTTGTATGAGAGAGAGAGAGAGAGAGAGAGAGAGAGAGAGAGAGAGGTGGGGGAATGGAAGTCGCATAAGTGACAGTGGAACAGGGTATTAAAAACTAAGAGTGAAAGTGGACTAGAGTGCAGGAGAAGGTTATCTGGGAGGTGGGAGGGAGAGGTATCCCTCCATCCCTTCCTCACTCCTTCCCTCATTCCCTCACTTCCCTCAAGGAAGCATGAGGGATATAACTCACCTGGAGTCAAAAGAGAAATATCTGAATATATTTCTAAGGTAGTAGGTTGGTAGACAGCAACCACCCAGGGAGGTACTACCGTCATGCCAGGTGACTGTGAAACAGAAACCTGAAACTGTTTTACATGATGGTAGGATTGCTGGTGTCTTTTTTCTGTCTCATAAACACGCTGGATAACAGGTATATCTAGCTACTTCTACTTACACTTTAGGTCACACTACACTGGCATACACATGCATATATATACATACACACATCTAGGTTTTTCTTCTTTTTCTTAATAGCTCTTGTTCTTTTTATTTTCTCTATTGTCCATGGGGAAGTGGAAAAGAATCTTTCCTCCGTAAGCCATGCGTGTCGTATGAGGCGACTAAGATGCCGGGAGCAATGGGCTAGTAACCCCTTCTCCTGTACAAATCTACTAAAAACGAGAAGAAGAAAAACTTTATAAAATTGGGGTGTCTGAATGTGCGTGGATGTAGTGCGGATGATAAGAAAGAGATGATTGCCGATGTTATGAATGAAAAGAAGTTGGATGTCCTGGCCCTAAGCGAAACAAAGCTGAAGGGGGTAGGCGAGTTTCAGTGGGGAGAAATAAATGGGATTAAGTCAGGAGTATCTGAGAGAGTTAGAGCTAAGGAAGGGTAGCAATAATGTTGAAGGATCAGTTATGGAAGGAAAGAGGGAATATAAATGTGTAAATTCAAGGATTATGTGGATTAAAATAAGGGTCGGATGCGAAAAGTGGGTCATAATAAGCGTGTATGCACCTGGAGAAGAGAGGAGTGTAGAGAGAGAGAGAGATTTTGGGAGATGTTAAGCGAATGTATAGGAACTTTTGAACCAAATGAGAGAGTAATTGTGGTAGGGGACCTAAATGCTAAAGTGGGAGAAACATGCAGAGAGGGTGTAGTAGGTAAGTTTGGGGTGCCAGGTGTAAATGATAATGGGGCCCTTTGATTGAACTTTGTATAGAAAGGGGTTTAGTTATAGGTAATACATATTTTAAGAAAAAGAGGATAAATAAGTATACAAGATATGATGTAGGGCGTAATGACAGTAGTTTGTTGGACTATGTATTGGTAGATAAAAGACTGTTGAGTAGACTTCAGGATGTACATGTTTATAGAGGGGCTACAGATATATCAGATCACTTTTTAGTTATAGCTACAGTGGGAGTAAAAGGTAGATGGGATACAAGGAAAATAGAATCAGTAAGTAAAAGAGAGGTGAAGGTTTATAAACTAAAAGAGGAGGCAGTTAGGGTAAGATATAAACAACTATTGGAGGATAGATGGGCTAGTGAGAGTGTAGGCAATGGGGTCGAAAATGTATGGGGTAGATTTAAAAATGTAGTGTTAGAGTGTTCAGCAGAAGTTTGTGGTTACAGGCGAGTGGGTGCAGGAGGGAAGAGGAGCGATTGGTGGAATGATGATGTAAAGAGAGTAGTAAGGAGAAAAGTTAGCATATGAGAGGTTTTTACAAAGTAGAAGTGATGCAAGGAGGGAAGAGTATATGGAGAGAAAAAGAGAGTTAAAGAGTGGTGAAGCAATGTAAAAGAGAGCAGATGAGAGAGTGGGTGAGATGTTATCAGCAAATTTTGTTGAAAATAAGAAAAAGTTTTGGAATGAGATTAATAAGTTGAGGAAGCCTAGAGAACAAATGGATTTGACAGTTAAAAATAGGAGAGGAGAGTTATTAAATGGAGAGTTAGAGGTATCGGGAAGATGGAGAGAATATTTTGAGGATTTGTTAAATGTTGATGAAGACAGGAAGCTGTGATTTCGTGTGTAGGGCAAGGAGGAATAACATCTTGTAGGATGTGGAAGAGCCAGTTGTGGGTGTAGGGAAGTTCGTGAGGCAGTGGGTAGAATGAAAGGGGTAAGGCAGCTGGGATTGATGGGATAAAGATAGAAATGTTAAAAGCAGGTGGGGATATAATTTTGGAGTGGTTGGTGCTATTATTTAATAAATGTATGGAAGAGGGTAAGGTACCTAGGGATTGGCAGAGAGCGTGTATTGTTCCTTTGTATAAAGGCAAAGGGGACAAAAGAGAGGGCAAAATTATAGGGGAATAAGTCTGTTGAGTGTACCTGGTAAAGTGTATGGTAGAGTTATTATTGAAAGAATTAAGAGTAAAACAGAAAGCAGGATAGCAGATGAACAAGGGGCTTTAGGAAAGGTAGGGGTGTGTAGACCAAGTGTTTACAGTGAAACATATAGGTGAACAGTATTTGGATAAGGGTAAAGATGTTTTTGTGGCATTTATGGATTTGGAAAAGGCGTATGATAGGGTAGATAGGGGGCAATGTGCAGATGTTGCAGGTGTATGGAATAGGAGGAAGGTTACTGAAAGCAGTGAAGAGTTTTTATGAGGATAGTGAGGCTCAGGTTAGAGTGTGTAGGAGGGAAGGGGACTATTTCCCAGTAAAAGTGGGCCTTAGACAAGGATGTGTGATGTCACCGTGGTTGTTCAATATATTTATAGATGGGGTTGTAAAGAAGTGAATGCGAGGGTCTTGGCAAGAGGTGTTGGGCTAAAAGATAAAAGCAAATACAAAGTGGGAGTTGTCACAGTTGCTTTTGCTGATGACACTGTGCTTTTGGGAGATTCTGAAGAGAAGCTGCAGAGGTTGGTGGATGAATTTGGTAGGGTGTGTAAAAGAAGAAAATTGAAAGTGAATATAGGAAAGAGTAAGGTGATGAGGATAACAAAAAGAATAGGTGACGAAAGATTGGATATCAGATTGGAGGGAGAGAGTATGGAGGAGGTGAATGTATTCAGATATTTGGGAGTGGACATGTCGGCGGATGGGTCTATGAAGGATGAGGTGAATCATAGAATTGATGAGGGAAAAGGGTGAGTGGAGCACTTGGAGTCTGTGGAGACAAAGAACCTTGTCCATGGAAGTAAAGAGGGAATGTATGAGAGTATAGTTATACCAACGCTCTTATATGGGTGTGAAGCATGGGTGATGAATGTTGCAACGAGGAGAAGGCTGGAGGCAGTGGAGATGTCATGTCTGAGGTCAATGTGTGGTGTGAATATAATGCAGAGAATTCGGAGTTTGGAAATTAGGAGGAGGTGCGGGATTACCAAAACGATTGTTCAGAGAGCTGAGGAGGGTTGTTGAGGTGGTTTGGACATGTAGAGAGAATGGAACGAGACAGAGTGACTTCGAGAGTGTATAAATCTGTAGTGGAGGGAAGGCGGGGTAGGGTCGGCCTAGGAAAGGTTGGAGGGAGGGGTAAAGGAAGTTTTGTGTCGAGGGCTTGGACTTCCAGCAAGCATGTGTGAGCGTATTTGATAGGAGTGAATGGAGGCATATGGTTTTTAATACTTGACGTGCTGTTGGAGTGTGAGCAAAGTAACATTTATGAAGGGATTCAGGGAAACCGGCAGCCGGACTTGAGTTCTGGAGATGGGAAGTACAGTGCCGGCACTCTGAAGGAGGGGTGTTAATGTTGCAGTTTTATAACTGTAGTGTAAAGCACCCTTCTGGCAAGACAGTGATGGAGTGAATGATGATGAAAGTTTTTCTTTTTCGGGCCACCCTGCCTTGGTGGGAATCGGCCGATGTGTTAATAAAAAAAAAAAAAAATATTTCGACCTCTAATTACAGCCCTTTTCAACACAAACTTGATAAATATTGACATGTCTCTTTTCCATTATCTTGTATTTTCTGAAGGGAACCAATTAGATCACGAATGACAAGCTTTTTTCCACTTTTCTCTGTGAGTTTTACCCTAAAAGAAACATATTTTTAGTATATTTTTTTTGTCTACCCACATGTGTTCAAACTTAGTTGTTTCATTCTGCTGACGAAGACACTAGGCCTACACCTCTAAAAGGTACCTAAGATTAAGCTCCTTTGTTCTTCATGTTCCTTATGTGGATCGTAGCATTGTGGGGGGTGAAGCCGTATGGGCAAGTCTCCTAACACCTACTACCCCTATTTAGCTATCAGTAAATAGGTACGTACGTGTTTGCCGAGTGACGGTGATCGCATCACAAGCAAGGCGAGGCGAGGCGTATGGGCAAGTCTCCTAACACCTACTGCTCATGTTTAGCTATCAGTAAATAGGTACGTACGTGTTTGCTGAGTGATGGTGGTCGCATCACCGGCATGGCGAGGCGTATGGGCAAGTCTTCTAACACCTACATTCCCTTTCAACCGTGCTGTGGCTTTAATAATAGGTAAGTGTTTCTGAGGACCCACCAGAAATAGCCACACGACTTGTACCTCTTGGGTTATCCTGGAATTTGCCCTCCGAGGTTAGTTATCTCATGAAACACATCTGGCAAAGCGAACTTCAAGAAAGGAAGTTGTTATTTATAGTTGGGATGAAAGTAGATCACAATGCAGTGGCTGGAACAATTCGCAGCCAACACACAAATCACAAATAGCCATTTAAATGACGTTTCTGTCCGTGACTTGGTAGCGGTCCAGGTTGGACAGAAATATTACCTAATGATTTGGATGTAATTTGTGGGTTTGTAGTGAATTGTTCTAGCACAGTTGTTGTGACATTTTCGGTTAGTTGCAAGTTATTCCAGCCACATCATTGTGATGTTTACGTTAATTTGCGACTTTCTCCAGTCAGAGCGGTATTGTGACTTTATGGTTAATTGTAAAGTGATGCATCCACGGTACTGTGAATTTGCTGGTAAGTTGTGAATTGTTCCAGACACTGTTTTGTGACTGAGTTAACTGTACACGCAGGGATATCTGGAGACCTGACTGTAGAAGAGAGAACGCAGGCAAGTCGTGCAGACAATCGTTCAGGTATCTTGCACCTGCAACTGCTGCACCCACCTCACAAAACGTGAATACAAAAAAAAGCAAACATACGTTCACCTGATGCTCCCTCGACTCTGAAGAAATGCCTCTGAGATCCCTTTAAGGCAGAATACACAGCATCCCAGGTAGCTTCCAATGCTTCACTTGTATCTTACCCAACCAGAGGAAGAGGTAAAAAAAATGCTAAGGAATCTATGGGGTTGAACTTTAGAGGGAATGCAGGAGATGGCATCAGAGAGGCAAGACGGAGAAAGGTCAAATGAGAAAAGGTCAATCATGTGCCACAGGTGGACTGTGACTGGGCAGGTTTAGAGTCAAGAGGAAAGCTTAGCAATATTGATGAAAGTGTTGGAGAAGGTGAAAGGAAGAGGTTCCCTTAATTCGCATCGAAAGGGCTAAACCCTTAGAGATATGTGGATATATAACTATAAGCCTTCAAATAGTGTCCTAAAAGAGATCCTCTTATTTACATTACCTAGCATGGGCCAGTAGGCCTGCTGCAGTGCTCCTTCATTCTTATGTTCTTATATGTAGCAATTTACTGTACGGCTGCACTGTTGTATACAGTAATGTTGTGGGAACACCAGTGTTCTGATAATTACATTGTAGGAACACCAGCAGTGTTCTGCTACACTATTCTATGATAATTACATTGTAGGAACACCAGCAGTGTTCTGCTACACTATTCTATGATAATTACATTGTAGGAACACCAGCAGTGTTCCGTTACACTTTTATGTAAAGTAGTTGTACTGTAGGAACACCAACAGTGTTCTGCTACTCTATTCTATAAGATAGATTGTACTACACAGTGTTCTGTGCTCTATTCTACGTGATAGTTACATTGTGGGAACACCAGCAGTGTGGTGTTACTTTATTCAATATAATAAAGTGGGGGAACACCCAGAGTGTGCTGCTATACTATTCAACATGATAGTTACATTGAGGGAATACCCCCAGTGTGTTGCAACACTATTGGAGCAACCAAACCCATTCTGCAGGCACTATATGACCCATACGAGTCTATCGTTTCCGCATTAATTTAATATAATAATCATTATTTATAATAATCTCCTCAATCTCCTACCATAAGTAAAGAAACATGGAATCAACTGACCTATCAAAGCATCGGGCGTTAAGCGGACGGGGAATCGAGCCTTCACTCCTTCCTAAACTTATTGACCCACACGCGTAAAGTGCTTCACTTTAAGTGTGACGTATGTAAAACCTGCGCATATATATATATATATATATATATATATATATATATATATATATATATATATATATATATATATATATATATATATATATACGCAGGACAAGCCACTAGGGGTGGAAATCTTTAGCTCAAGTACTTTCACACTTCTCAGTGCGTCATCAGGAGCCGAGCAATGTTTGCAAGAGTTGCAACAGGAGAAATTAGGGCAAGTTTACTCAGAGTACAGTAGCGTATGTGACACCCGCTATAGCTTCTCCCTGAACGGGTGTCACGCCTCGGAGAAGTGGATAAGAAGGCTTTGAGGAAGAATATTTGGATTTCTACCTGAAGCCATTTGAATATTCCACTTCCCCTACAACCCCATATATAGTGTATTTGTGAATACATATACAGATAGTCATAACATATAGCTTGGGTTAGGAGTTATTATACTCTTAATTAAAAAAAACACATGAACTGCATGGGGACTGCTCTCTGGGGCGGTCCATCTGGTTGGTACACGATACTGCTCTGGGGCGGTCCACCTTCTGGTTGGTACACCATACTGTTCTCTGGGGCGGTCCATCTCCAGGTTGGTACACGATACTGCTCTCTGGGGCGGTCAACCTCCTGGTTGGTACACGACACTGCTCTCTGGG
Organism: Cherax destructor; assembly: GCA_009830355.1. Classification (NCBI taxonomy): domain Eukaryota; kingdom Metazoa; phylum Arthropoda; class Malacostraca; order Decapoda; family Parastacidae; genus Cherax; species Cherax destructor. Next base: position 151,894 of record WNWK01000976.1, read on the forward strand.
GCGGTCCATCTCCTGGTTGGTACACGATACTGCTCTCTGGGGCGGTCAACCTCCTGGTTGGTACACGACACTGCTCTGGGGCGGTCCACCTTCTGGTTGGTACACCATACTGTTCTCTGGGGCGGTCCATCTTCTGGTTGGTACACGATACTGCTCTCTGGGGCGGTCCATCTCCTGGATGGTACACGATACTGCTCTCTGGGGCGGTCCATCCCCTGGTTGGTACGACACTGCTCTCTGGGACGGTCCATCTCCTGGTTGGTACACGACACTGCTCTCTGGGACGGTCCATCTCCTGGTTAGTACACGATACTGCTCTCTGGGGCGGTCCATCTCCTAGTTGGTACACGACACTGCTCTCTGGGGCGGTCCATCTCCTGGTTGGTACACGATACTCCTCTCGGGGGCGGTCCATCTCCTGGTTAGAACACGATACTGCTCTCTGGGGCGGTCCATCTCCTAGTTGGTACACGACACTGCTCTCTGGGGCGGTCCATCTCCTGGTTGGTAAACGATACTCCTCTCGGGGGCGGTCCATCTCCTGGTTGGTACATGACACTGCTCTCTGGGGCGGTCCATCTCCTGGTTGGTACACGATACTGCTCTCTGGCGTGGTCCATCTCCTGGTTGGTACACGATACTGCTCTCTTGGGCGGTCCATCTCCAGGTTGGTACGACACTGCTCTCTGGGACGGTCCATCTCCTGGTTGGTACACGACACTGCTCTCTGGGACGGTCCATCTCCTGGTTGGTACACGACACTGCTCTCTGGGACGGTCCATCTCCTAGTTGGTACACGACACTGCTCTCTGGGGCGGTCCATCTCCTGGTTGGTACACGATACTCCTCTCGGGGGTGGTTCATCTCCTGGTTGGTACATGACACTGCTCTCTGGGGGCGGTCCACCTCCTGATTGGTACACGATACTTCTCTCTGGGGCGGTCCATCTTCTGGTTGGTACACGATACTGCTCTCTGGGACGGTCCATCTCCTGGTTGGTACGAAATACTGCTCTCTGAGACGGTCCATCTCCTGGTTGGTACTCTGTACTGCTCTCTGGGGCGGTCCATCTTCTGGTTGGTACACGATACTGCTCTCTGGGACGGTCCATCTCCTGGTTGGTACGAAATACTGCTCTCTGAGACGGTCCATCTCCTGGTTTGTACACGATACTACTCACTGGGGGGGTCCATCTCCTGGTTGGTACTCTGTACTGCTCTCTGGGGCGGTCCATCTCCTGATTGGTACACGATACTTCTCTCTGGGGCGGTCCATCTTCTGGTTGGTACACGATACTGCTCTCTGGGACGGTCCATCTCCTGGTTGGTACGAAATACTGCTCTCTGAGACGGTCCATCTCCTGGTTGGTACTCTGTACTGCTCTCTGGGGCGGTCCATCTTCTGGTTGGTACACGATACTGCTCTCTGGGACGGTCCATCTCCTGGTTGGTACGAAATACTGCTCTCTGAGACGGTCCATTTCCTGGTTTGTACACGATACTACTCACTGGGGGCGGTCCATCTCCTAGTTGGTACTCTGTACTGCTCTCTGGGGCGGTCCATCTCCTGGTTTGTACACGATACTACTCACTGGGGCGGTCCATCTCCTAGTTGGTACTCTGTACTGCTCTCTGAGACGGTCCATCTCCTGGTTGGTACACGACACTGCTCTCTGGGGCGGTCCATCTCCTCGTTGGTACGCGACACTGCTCTCTGGGGCGGTCCATCTCCTATTTGGTACACGATATTCCTCTCTGGGGCGGTCCATCTCCTGGTTGGTACACGACACTGCTCTCTGGGGCGGTCCATCTCCTGGTTGGTACACAATACTGCTCTGAGGCGGTCCACCTCCTGGTTGATACACCATACTGCTCTCTGGGGCGGTCCATCTTCTGGTTGGTACACAATACTGCTCTGGGGCGGTCCACCTTCTGGTTGGTACACCATACTGCTCTCTGGGCCGGTCCATCTGCTGGTTGGTACACGATACTGCTCTCTGGGGCGGTCCACCTCCTGGTTGGTACACGGCACTGCTCTCTGGGGCGGTCCATCTCTTGGTTGGTACACGACACTGATCTCTGGTACGGTCCATTTCCTGGATGGTTCACGATACTGCTCTCTGGGGCGGTCCATCTCCTGGTTGGTACAGGCCACTGCTCTCTGGGACGGTCCATCTCCTGGATGGTACACGATACTTATCTCTGGGGCGGTCCATCTCTTTGTTGGTACACGACACTGCTCTCTGGGGCGGTCCATCTCCTGGTTGGTACACAATACTGCTCTCTGGGGCGGTCCATCTTCTGGTTGGTACACAATACTGCTCTCTGGGGCGGTCCATCTCCTGGTTGGTACACGATATTGCTCTCTGGGGGCGGTCCATCTCCTGGTTGGTACACGACACTGCTCTCTGGGGCGGTCCATTTCCTGGTTGGAACACGATACTGCTCTTTGGGGCGGTCCATCTCCTGGTTGGTACACAATTCTGCTCTCTGGGGCGGTCCATCTCCTGGTTGGTACACAATACTGCTCTCTGGGGCGGTCCATCTCCTGGCAGCAAACCAGGTTTTTGCCCAGTGATTGTGATAATTTAAAGTTATCTGTCCGTGAAGATAACGTATGTCTTCGTTACTCGTAGCGTTGTTGACGTTGTTATCGCTGTAGCTGATAACGATAAAAGCTGTGTATGAATACTGGTTGGCAAATAATCGCGATAAAATAACAGTGATATGGGTAATGATATGGAGGGTTAGTGTGACGTGGGTAAGTGATAGTGGCACTGATGGAGACTCAGGGGCACCATGACGTGGCTGGCCTTCTAAATGACACTCTATAAAGGGCACTCTTTAAAATGACACACTGTAAATGAGGCTCTTTTAAATGAAACTCTATAAATGACACTATAAATGACACTCTTTAAATGGCACTCTATAAATGACACTGTAAATGATAATCTTTTAAAATGACACTGACTTAGACGATGGTTTGAGCCTTGCAGACACTTCTAGGTGTAAGTAGGTTCATTAAGGTACAGGTACACGAAAGTACAATTAACATACATATTAACATATGTGAAAATTACTTAGGATAACCCTCAAAAAAAGTCAGTGACTTATTTCTACTTAGGTCCTTGTAAAATCTTATTTTTGTAACCTTAGAAATTGAAATCAGTTACAATAAAGGAGATATATACTAGGAATAAGGTAAAATGAGTTATTTACATTAACATTAAGAGAGGGGTGAGTATACACAAGTATTCCTCGTGAACCTTTAGAAGTATGATCAAATAATAAGAACCAAGAAAACAATCACAAGGATTTACAGCAGTGTCTTGTATAGTCGAGGACTCAAGACTGTCCCTGTCTAGCACAGGCCAGTAGGCCTACTGCAGTGTTCATCCATTCTTATGTTCTAATTAAAAGCGCAGGCTAGGGTAAAGTGAAAAAAAAAATATTAACAAGGAATTAACTGTAATGGAAATTGGTGATCTTCACAAGGTTGCTGGCAATACTCTATTACCCTTCCTAGAGTTATTCCCTTTCCCTTCCAGGTTAATCTACGATAAACCCAGGTTATTAACACAGGTTTACTTAACACTAATAATATTAATAATACCAATAATAATAAAAATAGTAGTAGTAGTAGCAGTAATAGTAATAATAATATAATAATAATAATAATAGTGCTACTAGACCAGCCTACATCATAAGTGCAATCATTACAGTAATAATAATAATTATTATTATTGTAATTATTATTGTAATATTATTGTAATTATATTATTGTAATTTTGATTGTAATTATTATTATTATTGTTATTATTATTGTTGTTGTTGTTATTATTATTATTATTATTGTTGTTGTTGTTATTATTATTATGATTATAATTAGGAAGTAGGCTGGTCTGGTAGCACTCTACTTTTTGGGTGAATGAGTGGGTATGGACTCCTTTGATGTGGATGTATAGATATCCAGACGGGTGTCTGACTCTCAGAAGAGGGTAAATAAGCATCCAGGCGGGTACGTAACACTCCGAAGCGGGTATGTAACTCCCTGCAACGGGTATATAGGTATCCTAACGGGTAACTAACTTCCTGCAGAGGATATATAGGTATCCTGGCGGGTATGTAACTCAGAAAAGAGGGTAGCTGCCCACTGGACGGGCAGGGAAGTACGGACCATTGCCTTCACACAATGCCCATCTCCTGGTGTCGATACCACTGACTCAACACAAAAAAGGACTCGGACCGTGGTCTTTATGGTCTTTCTGTGGTCACCGGTGGACCAGAGGGATTTACACTTTTCAAATGACTTCCCAAAAATATTCTTAACAGAATTTAAGAAAGATTTTTTCTTAATGTATTCAAGAATTAAAAGAAATGAATCGTATTTTTAAAATTGTTGTGGATTTTTTCCCCTAAAGTTTTTGAATTTGAAAAAGAGTAACATTGCAAACATGTGAGATAATTTTAAGGAATATCCAGCATCCTCATCCTTCCTTCGTGGTGCCTAATCCTTTGTTGCAAAAGGATAGGTGAAAAATGGTTCCAATACCTTTGCTGGAACAACTCATAACTAACCCACAAACTAACAGTACCGTTGGTTAAACAATTTACATTTAACTCGCAAAGTCACAATTTCGTTACTGGAACAATTCACATCTTACCAAGTTATAATAATTTGACTGCAACAATTCACATGTAATCCATAAAAGTCACAGTTCTGTGAATGGAACAATTTGCAATTAACCCACAAAGTCACAATACCGTGGCTACAGAAGTTTACAATGAAGCTATGAAGCCATGATACCGTGTTTGGAATAATTAAAAACTAACCCACAATCACAATACCGTGGCTGGAACTGACATATAAACTGCAAAGTCACGATACAATTGCTGGTACAATTCACTTCGAATCCACAGTCAAAGTAACCTGGGTGGAACAATTCACGTTTCGCTCACCAGGAGCGAACAAAGCTCCTGGAGAGCGAAACTTTGCCATAATAAAATATGACATTAGTTTCATGAGTGTCCATTTACCTAACATATTGTCGGTAATTCTACTATTATTACTAGTTCCAAAGTTACAATGCCTTATTGTTCACCCTCAGGATGAGAGTGAACAATCTATTACAATACTGTCTTTATGGCGGTATGTTCACTCACAGAATGAGTGCCACTGTCCACGTGATAAGTGGCACTGCCTAATTCATTGTAAAATCGAAGATCAAATTTCTGAGTGGTTCCTCCTATTTCTGGTGAAAAGGCAAAGGCTTGACCTAACTGGATTTACACCCTGCAGTAAATCTTCATTTCGGGCCTAAACCAGCCTAAAACATCTCAGTCAAAAGCCCAAACTGGCCTAAAACATCTCGGTCAATAGCTCAATCTTCTTCCGCCCCATAGAACATGTTTGGCGTCCTGACCCTCTCGAATATACCATAACTTAAGCAGCTTTCCAACTTTAAAGTTCTTTGTTGCCCTTACTCAGAACCGGAATTTGGGGGGATTTCTTCTTTAGACCGACGTGGTTAAAAATACGTGTAGAAAATAGATTTGGGTTTGAAAAGCGTAATCCTTGACGTTCGTACGTAATAAGTGGCTTATTGTAGCGTGTTATGGATGCTTACTACAAAGTACTTTTGCGGTTAGCGATTCAAGAAAGTCTTCCAGAGAGGCCGGCCGCTGACCAGCTCCTAGGTGGGTCTTACAGGGTGAATATGATATTTGTATGCAATACCGACAAGTTGATAGGTAAGAAACATGTGCAACAGTTAGGTTTCTTTATTCGGAAGCGTTTCACATACACCGTAGGCTTCTTCAGTCCCCTGGACCACTCTTAACCCTACTGGGTTAAGCTCATATATGACAGGACGCTGGTTCAATTATCATGTGATGCGAGACACGTTGGCAAGTTTGCAGTTACCCGCTTGATTCACAGTAATTAGGTGCATTTGTATTGGTCGACTGAAGGCGTCATAAGTGCGGGTTGTGTGTATATTGTTCCATCCACTGTAGTGGGATATTTTTGTACTTTAGGTACCTGAGTGTTAGTGAATTGCTCTGTGTTGCATCCTGGGGCACAGATCCGATGGTCACTATTATTAATATTATTATTTGGGTTGTAAAAGAAGTGAACGCTAGAGAGTTGGGGAGAGGCGCGGGATTAAAAGATAACTATTGATATCTTTTAATCCCGCTTTTTGCCGCGACACTGTACTTTTGGGAGACTGTAAACGGAAGATGCAAAGGCTGGTAGACCAATTTGGATGGATATGTAAAATAATGAAATGAAAAGAGAGCGTTGGAAGGAGTAAGGTGGTGAGGGTAACAAAAATTTAGATAATGAGAGACAGGGAGGTATTAAAGGAAGCAAATGTGCTCAGATGTTTCCTAGTGGACTTGTCGGTGGACTGGTCTATGAAAAATGAGGTGAACCATAGATGAGGAGAAGGGAAAAGGTGAGTGGTGTTATGAGGCATGAATGGAGACAACGTTGTCCATTGAGGCAAAAAAGGGGAATGTACCAAAGTATAATAGTACACTCTTATATGGGTGAGAAGCATGGGTTTTAAACATTGCAGAGAGGAGGGTGAGTTTGGAGGCAGCGAAGATGTCGTGTCTGAGGGCAGTGTGTGGTGTGATTATGTAGAGAATACATAGCTGGAGATAAGAAGGTGTTGGAGTTATGAAGAGTATTATTCAGAGGTTGAGAAGGGGTTGTTGAGGTAGATTGGATATTTAAAGAGGCTGGAGCAAGATAGTGTGACTAGGAGGGTGTATAAATCTGTGGTGAAAGGAAAGGGTACGGATCGTTCTAGGAAAGATTGGAGGGAGGGGGATAAAGGAGGTTTTTTGTGAGAGTGGCTTGGGCATCCAACAGGCTTGTGTGAGAGTGCAAAATGTGAGTAAGTGATTGCAATTTTTTTTTTAGGATTTGACGTGCTGTTGGAGTGTGAGCAATGTAACATTTATGAAAGGATTCAGGGAAAACTGGTTAGACGGACTCGAGTCCTGGAGGTAGAAAGTGCAGTAACTGCACTCTGCAGCAGGGGTGAGGATGCTGCGGAATGGGGGGTAATCTCAACTGTGATGTCAGCAGATTTCTGGGAAGATAGTGACTGAATGAATCATAGTGAAAGTTTTTCTTCTTTTCTTGAGTCACCCTTCCTCTGTTAAAAAATATTACCATTAAAATTGTTTTATCATTATTTTGTATTATTATTATTATTATTATTATTATTATTATTATTATTATTATTATTCATGGAATGCTCTAAGACCGTAGGGGTATTTAGTGCATGGTGGATGAAACGTAATCAGGTTTAATACATGTGGAGGGTAGCTCCATGTCCTTGAATGTAGAGCCCATCCCCACACTTCTTGACTTCTTTGGATAATCAGAATAAACTCAAGAGGATAAAAATTCGTCAACAGTTTTCTTCTCTGGGTGAAGCCCATAAAACAAGCTGACCTGACCTGTTGACCTAGCCTCTTGACCTGACCTGTGACCTTCAGTGTAGTGAGAGTCAGGTTTTTCCCCAACCACCAACACAATAGATCAGGTTCCTGGTTCATGCCGGCGGAACACATTAAAAAAACTTATCTTTGATAAAAGTGGCGGCCTCTGGTAGGTATGGAGTCAATGCCTGACCAGACACCTTCACCCTCGACCAATAACCTCATTAACTTTTTTAAATAGACGCTATTGTATTATTGATGCCATGAATCAGATATCTTTCCTACGAGACTACATTGATGACATCGAATCTCCATTCACTGGAAAGGCGTAGAATTAGGGGGGGGGGGGATATGATTGAGGAGTATAAATGGAAGATAGGAATAAATAAAGGGGGTGTAAATATCGTGCTAAAAATATCTATAACTGGACTCGCAGCAATGGGTTCAAGTCGGAAAAAATTTAGATTCAGGAAGGATATAGGATTGCACTGGATTGGTAATAGAGTTGTAGATGAGTGGAAGAAGCAAATATATGAGTGAGAGTGGGTGTTTGTGAGTTAGACCTGCCTAGTGTGAGCCAGTAGAATATAATAATGGTATACAATAACAAGAAGTTGATAAGAGAGACACATGCAACTGTGAGGTATCTTTATTCCGAAACGTTTCGCCTACATAGTAGGCTTCTTCAGTCGAATTAAGAGGAGGCAGCAGAAGCTGTATAGACGATGTAATCTTAAAATATTCTTTATTTAAAAAAAAAAACTTACTATATCCTTCGCCTATTAAAATACGAGAAAATATTTTATGGGTAGAGGAATACCACAGGGACCTTGGTAGTGCTTGTCTCCGCGTCTGATTTCACTGAACGAGGTCTGGTGTCCTGTTCCCTTGCCGGGAAGGTCGGACTAGGTCGCATGACCCCTGACCTGACCTCGTTTCTTCCACTAGGAAGAGCCTTCTAAATAATAAACGAGTTGGTAAAAACGATGATATTTGTGTTAAAAAAATTAAGCAAGAAATATTTTGTTTTATTAGTGTTTATATGTCTGTAACTTGGCGAGGTTTATATGTTTGTTGGCGAGGTTTATGCGTCTGTTGGTGAGGTTTATATGTCTGTTGGTGAGGTTTATATGTGTTGGTGAGGTTTATATGTCTGTTGGTGAGGTTTATGTCTGTTAGTGAGGTTTATATGTCTGTTTGTGAGGTTTATATGTCTGTTTGTGAGGTTTATATGTCTGTTGGTGAGGTTTATATGTCTGTTGGTGAGGTTTATATGTCTGTTGGTGAGGTTTATTTGTCTGTTGGTGAGGTTTATTTGTCTGTTGGTGAGGTTTATTTGTCTGTTGGTGAGGTTTATTTGTCTGTTGGTAAGGTTTATTTGTCTGTTGGTGGGGTTTATGTCTGTTGGTGAGGTTCATATGTTTGTTGGTGAGGTTTATATGTTTGTTGGCGAGGTTTATTTTATCTTGAAAATTGAAAATTGTATAAAATACCTACAGGTTGATGATTAAAACACGTGTGCAACAGCTGGGTATCTTTATTGACGAGACGTTTCGCCTGCACAGTAGACTTCTTCAGTCAAATGGTAGTAGTAGAGCTGAGCTCTTCTCCAGAAAGCACAAAAAGGCACAAGGAACAATACACAACTAACACACACGTTGGAGAGGGGAGCTTATGACGACGTTTCGGACCATTTACAAGTCACACTGTGACTTTGTAAATGGTCCAAGTAGGACCGAAATGTCCTCGTAAGCTCCCCTCTCCTATGTTCGGGTTATTTGTGAACTCTTCTCCAGGTTGAGGGACTGACCACCTCAAATATTTTTTTCTGCTGCCTCTGTATTTGACTGAAGAAGCCCAGCTGTTGCACATGTGTCATAATCTTCAAGGTTTATCTTATTGTTGAATTACACACACACAGGCAGGATCCACACATAGCTTTAAGAAGAGGTATGATAAAGCTCATAGAGCAGGAAGAGTGACCTAGTAGAGGCCAGTGAAGAGGCGGGGCCAGGAGCTGTGACTCGACCCCTGCAACTACAACTAGGTGAGTACACACACACACAGGTAATGTACTCGGGGATCAAAGTACTAAGCTGAGGGAAAGGAAGGGAAGAGTGACTGTCAGAAAGACGTCAGAATGAGAGAGAATATTCGTGCAAATAGTTTTGAAAACTAACGAGTTAATGAGACACATGTGTAACACTTGGGTATCTTTATTCCTGGAACGTTTCGCCAGCCAGTGGCTTCCTCAGTCCAGTGCAAAAGAAGAGCGGTGGAAGACGAGGGGTAGTTTGAGGTAATCAGTCCCTGAGCCTGGAGTCAGTGTTCAGTACAACATATGCGCAGAGAAGTGACTTATAAACTACATATGGAGGCAGTATATAAACCCTTTTTCCTTTCGACTCCAGGCTGAAGGACTGATCACCTCAAACTCCTCCTCATCTTCTATCATTCTTCTCTGTATTGAAGAAGCTAAAGGATGGCAAAACGTTTCCAGACTAAAGATTCCCAAATGATGCACAAATGTCTTATTATGGGAAAGTGTAACTAGCGGGGTTCCGCAAGGATCAGTACTGTTTTGATTAATGTAAACAACATTCTAGGTGTTATTCGTTCGGATATCCTGTTTGCCGAAGATGTGAAACTAATGATGAATGTAAAAACAGGTGAGGACAAGGAGTCTGCAAAGGGATCTGGACAAATTGAGAGAGTACCCAGGTAAGTGGCTGCTTGAAATCAACCCTAGTAAATGCAAAGTCGTGAAGATTGGGGAAGGAGCAAGAAGATAGGAAATGGAGTATAGACTTGGGGGACAGGCTGCAGACTTCACTCAAAGAGAAAGACCCGGGGGTGGACATAGTGCACAGTATAACACCAGAGGCTCACTTCAGCGGAATAACCTCAGCAGTCAACGCTCGTCTGGTAAATCTAGGAGTAGCTTTCAGGAATCTCAACAGAGAGTCATTCCAGGCCCTTTATACAACACATGCTAGACCCATCCTGGAGGATGCAGCACCAGTATAGAACCCGTACCTGTGAAAAAGCATGTTAAGAAACTGGAGAAAGTGTAGAAGTATGCTACAAGGCTTGTTTCTGAGAGAAGCTACGAGGAGGACCTAACGGAAGTGGACCTAACGACAATGTAGGACATAAGAATCAGGAAGGACGTAATAACAATATTTAAAATTCTCCGTGGAATTTATAAGGTAGACAGAGGTAACCTGCTTGAGGGGCGAGAAACGGAAGTTAGTCACATATGAGTCACAGCGATGCTAGGAAGTATTTCTTCAGCCTTAGAGCAGTCAGGAAGTGGAACGAGTAAGAGAATGAAGTGGAAGAGGTAGGATTCATGCATAGCTTTAATACGAGGAACGAAAAGGTTTTCGGAGCCAGGAGTGAACCTAGTAGTGACCAATTGAGACTCGACCCTTGCAACAACATGTAGGTGAGTGCGCGCGCGCGCACACACACACACACACACACACACACACACACACACAGACACGCACACGCACACACAAACAGGCTGATAGTTATTGATACAGTGCAAAGGGACAGAATGTTAGAAAGGTGGGCAACAGGTACACGAGGGCACAGCTGGAAGTTGAAAACATTGATGTGTCACAGGGACGTTAGGGAACATTTATTCAGTCTTAGAGTAATCAGGAAATGGAATGACCTGGAGAGCTGATTGGCTTAGGCAGGATTTATAGAAAGCTTTAAGCAAGGGTACGATAAGGGTCTCGTGGTCAGGACAGAGTGAACCTAGTAGCGACCAGCGAAGAGATGGGTCCAGGAGCTGTCTCTCGACCCTTGCAACCACATATAGGTGAGTACATATAGATCCTTACTCACAGAAAAAAAAACACCAGGCAGATTGTCTATCGACAAGAGCCTGTAAAACACCACACACACACACACACACACACACACACACACACACACACACACACACACACAGACACACACACACACACACACACACACACACAGTCACTAGCCACAATCTTCAACAAGTCAGTTAACTCAGTTCCACTGCCGTATGTATGGAAGACAGCGTGGAACTACAGTCCAGTGTCTCTGGAAGACATGGTATGTAGGGTTGTAGGGATATGAAGATTATCTGAAAAGCAGTGGGGCACGTAGAGAGAAGTAGGATCATAAACAACAGCCAAGCCAACCATATCACGGGTGGGGTTAGAACCCGCGATCAGTCTCAAAACTCCAGACCGTCGCGTTAGCCACTGGGCCAGCTAGCTTCAATAAGATTAATCCAACTAGGTATATTTCTACACCATAGGAAGGTTAGCATAGGCTGCCATGCTAGCGGGAGATTCGTCTGTAAAAACTTGCATTTGTGGTCACAGTGGTGCCTATGCTAACCTTCCTATGGTGTAGAAATATACCTAGTTGGATGAATCTTATTGAAGCTAGCTGGCCCAGTGGCTAACACGACGGTCTGGAGTTTTGAGACTCTCTGATCGCGGGTTCAAACCCCACCTGTGGTATAGTTTGTTTGCAATATTGTCATTACAATTTCGTGAGTTCACAACATCCAGCTCGGCTTAAGAGAGTAAATCCTGTCCCACAAACCTACTAGAGTTCTACGGCAAGGTGCGGCAGGGAAGAGAGAGGTGGGGGAATGGGTACATTTTATATTTTTGGCTGTAGAAATGTTTTTAACATACTACCACATAGACTGGGACGAAAGTAGAGAAGTAAGCAGGAATAGCAGGGAAAGATATATTTAACATGAGGACAGCAACGAGTGACTGTCAGTCAGAGGGGTGGAAGCACTTGCCAACTCGATCGAGAGGGCCATTGCTGACATGCCTAGAATATATTGCCTAGGATTTTAAACTGATAGAGGATAGAGGTATGGGTGTGTGTGTGGGAAACAGTCAGTTTGCAACACTAGGGCTGAAAACAGTAAGTGTATAAAAGACATTCATCATAAAGTTACAAATAAAGACAATGGATCAGGTCAGCAAACAAAGGGAGACAGCAGGGGGAAACAAGAGACTAGCTCCCTTGTGTAAGAAATAAGATAGATGAGCTAAGATTAATTGCAAGTGTAGGAAACATAGATATTATTGCTATAACAGAGACCTGGCTCAATCTGAAAGATAGAGAGTTGCCTTCTGAATGTCACATACAAGGCTATAAATTATTCCACACTGATAGGGTCAACAGGAAGGGTGGTGGAGTAGCGATGTATGTCAGAGACAATTTAAATTGTTGTGTTAGACAAGATATAAAATTAGAAGCGTCAGCCACTGAATCTGTTTGGTTACAGCTTCTTGAGGGCCGTGTAAAACTTATCTTGGGTGTGATTTACAGGCCCCCAAATCTTGATAGGGAGTGCAGTAAACTTCTATGGGATGAAATTCGTAAGGCATCTACATATGAAAATGTTGTGTGTATGGGAGATTTCAACTTTAGACAAATTGACTGGAGCAATTTGACAGGAAATTTAGAGTCAATTGACTTTCTTGATACGATTCAGGATTGTTTTTTGAAACAGTTGGTGACAGAACAAACTTGAGGAAATAACCTGCTAGACTTGGTTCTTGCCAGCAGGGAATCGCTAATTAATAATCTTGAGGTTAATGATGAGCTTGGGGAAAGTGATCACAAATCACTCAGTTTTAATATATCATGGAATTACCCTAATAATGGCAATCAAGTCTCTGTCCCTGACTTCCGCCTGGCTGATTTTAAAGGACTGAAAAATTACCTGGGTAGGCTGAACTGGAATGACCTGACAGTGGGTCAGGTAGGTGGTGATTGCCAATATGACGTTTTCCAGAGAATAGTTCTAGCTGCTCAGACAACTTATGCTCCTAATAGGGAAATCAGATCAAACAAAAATGATCCTAAATGAATGAACAATAGATTAAAACATCTCATTGGTCAAAAGAGAGGCATATATAGACGGATCAAAAGAGGAGAGGGGCAATTGAGTAATCAATATATTCAGTTAAAGAGAAATAAAAAAGGGAATAAGAAAAGCAAAAAGAGACTATGAGGCTAAAGTTGCAGTACCTGCTTCGTACAGGTACGACTGCAGTCTGGGTGGTACCTACATAATGCAAAATTAGCTGTAGACTGGACAGCACCTGCTTAATACAGGTAAGACTGTAGCCTAGGTAAAAACCTGAATAATACAAGATGAACTGTAGCCTAGAAACTACCTACTTGCCTGGGCAGTACCTACTGAATATAAGAAAAACTTTAGCCTGGACAGTACCTGCCTACATAGGCAGTACCGCTAAGTACAATTAGGTCTTTCCAGGCCACAGAGTTACGTGAGGAAGGGAGGTAAACAATCACTTGTTTACTCCGGTAACTAGGTCAGGTATCAGCAGGTAACCCCTCACTAGGGAAGGTAATACGGGACTCTGCTGGTAAACATCCTTCTCCATACCTTCGCCTCGTTATGTATATATTGTGTATATCTCAGTATGAATGTACACTTTAAGCAGCAGTGTATATATAACTATGGGTGTATGAGGATATATGCACTGAGAATACTTTAATACCTGTTTTGGGAAGTAAATTATCTTCATGTATTTCCCTAGATATACGAGTATATACACTGACAGCAGCATTGTTTATACTTTATTGTATATACATTAATTACTATTTTTAAGTATCCCCTAAGGGAAAACTTTGAAAAGTTTACAAAAAAATTCTCCAATGTTTTAGTTAGTACTTTAGCTTGAGAACTCTTGATCCAGTGGGCTTCAAATTTTCAACTCTGGTGTAGTGTAACTAGGGAAAGATTCTTGCTTTGAAAAGAGATTGGACAAATATATGAGTGGGAGGGGCTGGGTTTGATTGGTGTCGTGGGTACTGGAGTAAATTCTTGGAAAGCTTTGGGTAAGGGTGGTTTTGATAAGGACTTGCTTTGTATGAACCAGTAGGTCTTCTGCAGTGTTCCTACATTCTTATGTTCTTAAATACTGGCATGCGCATGCGGGTTGGTGTCAATTGGACATAACTAGGTTGTGCTAATAGGTCTGATGCAGTGCTCCTTCCTTCTTGAGTGGATGTGACTTGGACATGACTATCTTAGACCAATAACTTAGGCCAGTAGGTAACTTGGACCTGCCTAGCATGGGCTAATAGGCCTGCTGCAGTGATTCTTCTTTCTTATGTTCTTAAGTGCTCTCTGGTCAGTCTTATATACACAATTATTGACGTTGGTTACCGTGCAATTACTCGAGAATGTCTCCTCTTGTCGGCTTCAAACTATGAATACTGATGTATCCTTCCTATAAGGTTGGGGTGTGTAAGTGTCCGGGGCCCAAGACTGTTCTACAGCCTCCTACCAGATATAAGGAGAATTACTAATATACCCCTGGCTGCCTTCAAGAGGGAGCTGGACAGATACATAGTCAGTACCCGATCAGCCGGGCTGTGGTTCGTACGCTGGACTACGTGCGGCCAGCAGTAACAGCCTGGTTGATCAGGCCCTGATCCACCGGGAGGCCTGGTCAAGAACATAAGAAAGGAGGAACACTGCAGCAGGCCTGTTGGCCCATACTAGGCATGTCCTTCACAATCCATCCCACTAACATAGCTACCCAAGAAATAAGCTTTGATAATTCTATTTACTCATGTGCGAGTCCCACTCAAATCCAACCCCTCTCACTCATGAATTTATCCAACCTAAATTTGAAACTACCCAAGGTCCCAGCTTCAATAACCCTACTAGGCAGACTGTTCCACTCATCAACTACCCTATTTCCAAACCAATACTTTCCTATATCCTTTCTAAATCTAAACTTATCTAACTTGAATCCATTATTGCGGGTTCTCTCTTGGAGAGATATCCTCAAGACCTTATTTATATCCCCTTTGTTAATACCCATTTTCCACTTGTATACCTCGATCATGTCTCCCCTCATTCTTCGTCTTACAAGTGAATGTAATTTAAGGGTCTTCAATCTATCTTCATACGGAAGATTTCTAATGCTATGTATTAATTTAGTCAATCTACGCTGAATGTTTTCTAATGAATTTATATCCATTCTGTAATATGGAGACCAGAACTGAGCTGCGTAATCTAGGTGAGGCCTTACTAACGATGTATAAAGCTGTAATATAACCGCTGGACTTCTGTTGCTAACACTTCTTGATATAAATCCCAGTAATCTATTTGCCTTATTACGTACGCTTATGCATTGCTGTCTTGGTTTAAGGTTGCTGCTTACCATAACCCCCAAGTCCTTTTCGCAATCTGTATGGCTAAGTTCTACATTATTTAACTTATAAGTGTTAGGGTTATATACGCTCCCTAGCTTCAGAACCTTGCATTTATCCACATTGAACAAGAACTGGGCCGCGGGGGCGTTGACCCCCGAACACCCTCCAGGTAGTAGTAGTCACTGCCACAGTGAAAAACGCTGTTCCCCAAGGCTCAGTCAGTACTTGCCCCAATTATCTTTAACATCATTATATACGACAAAGATACAAATCACAGCACTGTATCACCCTCCACAGATGATACTAGATACTGTTACAACCTGGTTAATCAGGCCATCAACTAGTAGGCCTGGTCTGGGACCAGAGGCGGTACCCACTGAGATAACATTCCCGATTAACCCGTAGAAAACAACAGATTGCTTATAATACCCTCCGTTACCAACAGACTTGACAACATACAACGGTCTCTGACCTGACTGACACTTCCCCAAGAACCCTATCACCATTTACTCTCCCACAGATTCCTCCTTCGCTATTTTGCCCTATTTTTGCGCTACTGACCACGCGGAATGGGTTACCTGTCAGCATACCACCCTGAGGCAAGGTTAGGGAGGGAGGATAGGAAGGTATGGCTACCCTAGAGAGAGAGAGAGAGGTGGGAAAAGAGGAAGGGAAGGTAGAAGAATCCATAAAGAAGGGAGGGAGGGAGGTAGGAAGGTGGGAAGGGAGAGAGGTACTGTCTTTAAGTAAGAACGAGGGTGAGAAGGGAGGTCGGCAACAATCCTCTTTCCCACCAGGCCACCATAACAACACTCTAGAACGTTATTTGCTGGAACCCCTGTGGGCTCGCGACTCCTTTCTCTTTTCTCGCTCCATGGGGATCCTCCAAATGGCCGTTTCTGCTAAAGGTAAAATCAATGTCTATAGTTTTTCAGAAACAATGAAATTTTACAGATTATTTTTGTTTATTTGTTTGGTTAGGTATATATTCACTGAGATACGCACCCTATGTATCAGAAATCTTCACTATGAGGCCTGGTCAAAGACCGGGCCGTGGGGGCGTTGGCCCCCGGAACTCTCTCCAGGTATGAGGATAGAGTGAGGGCCCTGAATCTGCACTCTATAGAAAGGCGTAGGATTAGGGAGGATATGATTGAGGTGTATAAATGGAAAACAGGAATAAATAAAGGGAATGTAAATAGCGTGCTAAAAATATCCAGCCAAGACAGGACTCGCAGCAATGGTTTTAAGTTGGAAAAATTCAGATTCAGGAAGGATATAGGAAAGCACTGGTTTGGTAATAGAGTTGTGGGTAAGTGGAACAAACTCCCGAGTACCGTCATAGAAGCTAAAACCTTGTTTCGTTTAAAAAATAGGTTACGCAAATACATGAGTGGGTGTGGGTGGGTGTGAGTTGGATCTGACTGGCTTGGGTAAGTGGGCCTGATACAGTGCTCCTTCCTTCTTAAGTGGATGTGACTTGGACCAATAGGTGACTAGGACCTGCCTAGTATGGGCCAGTAGGCCTGCTGCAATGCTCTTTCTTTCTCATGTTCTTATATACACTGAGATATACACCTCGGGAATATTCGTTGAAAGTTACACAGTGTATATACACTGAGATACAGATCTGTGTGTATATACAATAACTTGCACACATCTCAGAGTAAATACTCTGACATACACCTTTTCAGAGTATATACACTGAGTCATACACTTCTCAGTATATTATACACATACTTGACACTATTTCCACAGTGTTGGAACGCGTACAATGTAGCATAACCAAACCTGAAAACATTTCTCAATGGATTCCTAGTTTTTTCCCCATCTCATGCCTCACTGATTATCTCTAACTGCCTCCTACCTTACCTCACCTCTCACTGCCTCCTACCTAACCCCACCTCTTAGTGTCTTCAACCTTACGTTGTGTGCTTCGACTATATTCTTTATTTGTAGTAATGATAACTAACTACAAATTCAGTAGTCATCTTAACCAGCAGGAAGCATAGAGAAACAGAGCCATCTAGTGGTGGTATGCACTCCTAGATCGTCTGGTGACCGACAGGTGTGTGCATTCTGACTAGTTAGGGGACAGGTTCGATTCCCTCGTCTGTTACAGCCAACTTCTCTCAGGCTGTAAGCTGGCGAATATTTTATTGTGATTTATGGTCGTCACTGATTTTTTTTTACTGTATTCAGTGTTTATATTGTTTTGGCTTACGTTGAAATCCTTGTTCATCTTAAATATTGTACCCAGAATCTAACTTCTGATCTCAGTACTGCAGACCTGCAACACACACACTAGAGTTATTGAAACTGGCAGCAATCCTTGTAGGTATATCTCGTGTCTAGTTTTCAGCACAGCTGCTGTGCAAATGGTAATTCCAACGGTGAGACCTACAAAGGTGGTAACATCTCTATTTCTGAATGTTCTTTCTAATTTGTTGATTTAGCATTTTTTGCCTTTGACACATGCTAGTGGGGTCATTTATCGGTACAGCTGGGGAAACATGGCCATTTTTCGTACACAACCAATAATGTTCCAATTAAGCAATTACAGAAGGGTCTCTCTTCTTTATGGCTGACGATTTGCAAAGGTTTCGTGATCATTCCATTGGTGTCTTCCACGATCGCTCCTGTGATTGTTCCCTGACTGTGACTAAAAAGGTGCAACAGTTGGGCGTCTTTTATTGCTGAAACGTTTCGCCCACACAGTAGGCTTCTTCAGTCAAATGCAGAGGCAGCAAGTGTAGTGGTAATTATGCATTAAATGAGTTGAAAATCATCAGCAACTTAAGCTATATTGAGAGGACTGGAGTTAGCTTAATATAGACGTTTATTAGTGATAATATAATCGGGAATGGAATGAACGCCTCAGTGTTAATGAGACGAATCATCCGTTTAATGAAAAGGAAATGAATATAACTGTGAAATAAAAACACTTGAAAAATTATAGACAAACTTTCTCTAAAGTTTTCCCAGAACTAAAACACATAAACACGAAACAGTGGAAAAGTACAACAAAATTAAAAATATGAAGCAAAGCTAAAATGTGAACATTGAATCGACTTGAATTCAAGTCGTAATGAACGACTGTCGGTGAACAGAGAGGTGAACGGGAGGCTGGAACCTCCAGCGGTACTGAGGTACAGCTGAACTCTTTTTGTATTAATATAATTTTTAGAGATGCGATGATAGCAGCAGAGGAGTCTACCACCTCGAATTAAAGTCTGTGATCGTTACACCCTTGGAAGAATAGACATGAGTTCTAATGAGTAGTGCATGTCAACACCACTCATAGCGCAGCGGAACAGCTCTAACCTAAGTGAAATACACTAATGACGACGTTTCGGGGCATGTCGTACTGAAACGTTGCATTGTTCCTACCGCGGTATTGTGTTTTTATTCTTTACGTAAGTCGAATGACAAACGCTGATCGCAGCGGACCGTGAGGTCTCGAGGACACAAGGTAGTGATGGTGTGACTGACCGTGAGGTCTCGAGGACACAAGGTAGTGATGGTGTGACTGACCGTGAGGTCTCGAGGACACAAGGTAGTGATGGTGTGACTGACCGTGAGGTCTCGAGGACACAAGGTAGTGATGGTGTGACTGACCGTGAGGTCTCGAGGACACAAGGTAGTGATGGGGTGACTGACCGTGAGGTCTCGAGGACACAAGGTAGTGATGGGGTGACTGACCGTGAGGTCTCGAGGACACAAGGTAGTGATGGTGTGACTGACCTTGAGGTCTCGAGGACACAAGGTAGTGATGGGGTGACTGACCGTGAGGTCTCGAGGACACAAGGTAGTGATGGGGTGACTGACCGTGAGGTCTCGAGGACACAAGGTAGTGATGGTGTGACTGACCGTGAGGTCTCGAGGACACAAGGTAGTGATGGGGTGACTGACCGTGAGGTCTCGAGGACACAAGGTAGTGATGGGGTGACTGACCTTGAGGTCTCGAGGACACAAGGTAGTGATGGGGTGACTGACCGTGAGGTCTCGAGGACACAAGGTAGTGATGGGGTGACTGACCGTGAGGTCTCGAGGACACAAGGTAGTGATGGGGTGACTGACCGTGAGGTCTCGAGGACACAAGGTAGTGATGGGGTGACTGACCGTGAGGTCTCGAGGACACAAGGTAGTGATGGGGTGACTGACCGTGAGGTCTCGAGGACACAAGGTAGTGATGGGGTGACTGACCGTGAGGTCTCGAGGACACAAGGTAGTGATGGGGTGACTGACCGTGAGGTCTCGAGGACACAAGGTAGTGATGGGGTGACTGACCGTGAGGTCTCGAGGACACAAGGTAGTGATGGTGTGACTGACCGTGAGGTCTCGAGGACACAAGGTAGTGATAGGGTGACTGACCGTGATGTCTCGAGGACACAAGGTAGTGATGGGGTGACTGACCGTGAGGTCTCGAGGACACAAGGTAGTGATGGTGTGACTGACCGTGAGGTCTCGAGGACACAAGGTAGTGATGGGGTGACTGACCGTGAGGTCTCGAGGACACAAGGTAGTGATGGTGGGACTGACCGTGAGGTCTCGAGGACACAAGGTAGTGATGGGGTGACTGACCGTGAGGTCTCGAGGACACAAGGTAGTGATGGTGTGACTGACCGTGAGGTCTCGAGGACACAAGGTAGTGATGGGGTGACTGACCGTGAGGTCTCGAGGACACAAGGTAGTGATGGGGTGACTGACCGTAAGGTCTCGAGGACACAAGGTAGTGATGGGGTGACTGACCTTGAGGTCTCGAGGACACAAGGTAGTGATGGGGTGACTGACCGTGAGGTCTCGAGGACACAAGGTAGTGATGGGGTGACTGACCGTGAGGTCTCGAGGACACAAGGTAGTGATGGGGTGACTGACCGTGAGGTCTCGAGGACACAAGGTAGTGATGGGGTGACTGACCGTGAGGTCTCGAGGACACAAGGTAGTGATGGGGTGACTGACCGTGAGGTCTCGAGGACACAAGGTAGTGATGGGGTGACTGACCGTGAGGTCTCGAGGACACAAGGTAGTGATGGGGTGACTGACCGTGAGGTCTCGAGGACACAAGGTAGTGATGGGGTGACTGACCGTGAGGTCTCGAGGACACAAGGTAGTGATGGGGTGACTGACCGTGAGGTCTCGAGGACACAAGGTAGTGATGGGGTGACTGACCGTGAGGTCTCGAGGACACAAGGTAGTGATGGTGTGACTGACCGTGAGGTCTCGAGGACACAAGGTAGTGATAGGGTGACTGACCGTGAGGTCTCGAGGACACAAGGTAGTGATGGGGTGACTGACCGTGAGGTCTCGAGGACACAAGGTAGTGATGGGGTGACTGACCGTGAGGTCTCGAGGACACAAGGTAGTGATGGTGTGACTGACCGTGAGGTCTCGAGGACACAAGGTAGTGATGGGGTGACTGACCGTGAGGTCTCGAGGACACAAGGTAGTGATGGTGGGACTGACCGTGAGGTCTCGAGGACACAAGGTAGTGATGGGGTGACTGACCGTGAGGTCTCGAGGACACAAGGTAGTGATGGGGTGACTGACCGTGAGGTCTCGAGGACACAAGGTAGTGATGGGGTGACTGACCGTGAGGTCTCGAGGACACAAGGTAGTGATGGGGTGACTGACCGTAAGGTCTCGAGGACACAAGGTAGTGATGGGGTGACTGACCGTAAGGTCTCGAGGACACAAGGTAGTGATGGGGTGACTGACCGTGAGGTCTCGAGGACACAAGGTAGTGATGGGGTGACTGGTGAAGAACCACGGTCAGGGAGCCAGAAATTTCAGTAGAGTTGACCTCTACAATCATGTACAGACAAGTGTCAGTGAAGGCAGAAGGCCTTCAAGGACTTGGGTGCGAGAAATAAAATATAAAACTTTACAGTAATAAGGCACTGTAAAAATCAAGGCAGGTAACAGATCCAGGAAATGAAAGATAAAATAAAAAATAACAAAGGAAGGTTACTCACGACTGTCATGGATACAAGTGGTCAAGTGACTTCATTTAACTCGTTGCTCCACACATCACCTACCATCCCAAAGAATAGTGTGAAGAAAGGCTGGCAGGTAGCATTGAGGTCAACATACCTCTGAAGCAAGCACTAATACACTAAAAAAAAACACACACAGTTACACATGCACACAGAATTAAGTATGCTCATGTGAACTTCCCTTCATAGTAATGCTTAGCAAAGTTCAAGTGAATTTTGTAAAATAAGGACTCCAAATCCCCAACAGTAAATTGTGAGAAAAGATTGTGTACCACTCTCTCATTTTATCCCCATATTTGCAAAAATGGCGTATTCCCTTCAGTCTCATCATAACAATGGCTGTGTTGCAGTATTATTGTATCCTTTGGGGAAATGACGTCTTTCACATGATGTCATTCTTCTCAGCAAAACTAAAAAAAACAGCCATACACCACTATCAGTGAGGTGAAAATTTAGACACGTGTGCAACATCTGGGTATCTTTATTGTAGACGTTTCGCCCTCCAGTGGCTTTATCAATACAAATTCTAGGACATAACTTGAAGACAGTAGAACTATATACAGTGGTGTTGGCACTAATATTAACATTGAGGCATTTCCACATCTGCCTCTCATCTTCCCAGTCTACGATACAAATCTACGGCTGCCATAACCTACTGATCTTCATAGACAGTAAGTGGTGCAAGAATGTCTGACTAATGCAATGAGCATTGCATCCGCAGTCAATTAAGGTGCATTTTACATATTTTGGGTGAGGACATTGTTATTGGTGACGCTCTCTCCCGACTTAGCTAGGTACGTGTAGGATGCATTTTATTTTTATTTTCAGTTGGGACACTAAGCAAGTTCCTGTTGTTCCACTACGGTGGCATCTTTTGTTCCACTACGGTGGTATCTTTTGTTCCACTACGGTGGTATCTTTTGTTCCACTACAGTGGTATCTTGTTCCTCTGCAGTGGTATATTTTGTTCCACTACAGTGGTATCTTTTGTTTAACTACAGTGGTATCTTTTGTTCCACTACAGTGGTATATTTTGTTCCACTACAGTGGTATCTTTTGTTCCACTACAGTGGTAGCTTGTTCCACTGCAGTGGTATCTTTTGTTCCACTACGGTGGTATCTTGTTCCACTACAGTGGTATCTTTTGTTCCACTACAGTGGTATCTTTTGTTCCACTACAGTGGTATCTTTTGTTCTACTACAGTGGTATCTTTTGTTCCACTACACTGGCATCTTTTAGTGCAGTCACCAGTATCTTAGACCTTCGTTAGCCATAAATGTCCACTGTCTCTCCACGTAGTAGTGTTCTGAATGGAGACTGACACTAGATCATGTCTATATCATTTACCTCCTATGGTGGACTGTTAGCTGGGCTGGGTAGTGGAGAGGACGGCGACCTTATTACCTATTATACTTATGCTACGTAGCTTCTTGCTATTAAAATACACAAATAACCCACGTATGGGAGAGAGGAGCTTATGGCGACGTTTCGGTCCGAGTTGAACCATTTACAAAGTCACAATGTAAATCCACAGTCATTACGATTTCGTGAATCACAGTGCGATTTTGTAAATGGTCCAAGTCGGACCGAAACGTCGTCGTAAGTTTCTCGTATTAGTGGGTTATTTGTGTATTGTTCCAGTCACGGTATTGTGCCTTCTTGTTCTCCCTTTTAAGATGACTGCTGTTAAACATAGCAGTGTTCTGGAGGTGTTTTGCGTGCTACGTATGCTATGTATTTATTCTGTACATGCAAAATCAACAACATATCCCGTAATTACATATTTATTTACTTATATTTAAGCAACATGGGTAGAGCTACTGTCGTTGAAGCCCCTCTTCATTTTTTTCCCATAATAAAATTAACAAAAAGAAAAATCCAGACGCATGTAATGGGAATCTTGATTCTCACAACAGTTAGCATGAGTAATAATCTTGACCAGGTGTAAACACAGGGAGCTAGAGCCATCTAGTGGCTTCTGGGAAAAACTTTTATTACCCGCAGCTGACTGATGTTACATCTCAGACGAGAGGTAAATAAATCGTTTTAAGTGGCTAATTAACCAAATAGGTTTGAACTGACCTGCACTGACCTGGGTCACACTCCCTTCAGAGTGTTTTGATGATGCCGGTGAAGGATACTTGGTCTTAGGAAGTGGAACTAGTCTTCTCTTAAGTCACTCGGGGCGAAACGTTTCCTTAAATAAATGTCCTGAACTGTTCATAAGTGTTTTTTTCCACATTCTCTTCTCTAATTTCTCTTCTCTAATTCCCCCCACGTACGTTTCACCACGAAAATAATAATAATAATAATAATAATAATAATAATAATAATAATAATAATAATAAATAATTTATTGAGTTATTAATATTTATTGTGATTATAGGGATTTCACACTATGGATTCTTGTAATTTTCAGTTTTATATTAAAATTTAGGAAAGCGAGCAGAGGCCATTCATGTCTTCAGAAAAGACACTGGTTGCAGAACAAGCATTTATTGGGACAATGTTTCCCTCTACACAGAGCGAAACATCGCTCCAATGAAAGCTTGTTTCACACCCTGTGTGTTTTGTTTACTATTATCGTCAGAACGACATTTGGATGGAAAGTCAAATTGTATTTGCAGATATTGTATACGAGTAGAATAAGACACATGTGCAACATCTGGGTATCTTGTAGACGTCTACAAGATACCCAGATGCTGCACATGTGTCTTATTCTTCATTTGTAGAAATGTTATGATTTTGTAATTAGGTACAGAAGGTCAGAAAGTAATCAGTGCTTATAGATACAAAATCTCAACTGTTGTAACCTTGAGCTTAAACGGTTCTTTGATTGGAGAATTTTTTTTCTAGTTAACTTAATGATGAAGTTGTTAATGGTTAGGTATTTTAATGAGGCGATTGTTAATGATCAGTTAGGTTCGTTTATTGCTTCTTAAGACTAGCTATGATGAGTGGAACACTTGTTCTAGATAAGGTAGTAAGGTCTATTGTTCTAGTTTCATGGTGGTACTAGCGTAGTAGCAGTTGTTGAGGCTGTTTTATTGACACTTGAAGGTCGTCAGCTGGTCGGTGTCTGGAGGGGCTTACCCTGTTTCCTGACTGACAAAACACCGTCAGCTATTGACCGCGCGAGGGGCTGTATCGTTTTAGCCCTTATGTGCATTACATGAAGAAAACTCTTAGTGTATATACTCTGAGATACACACACACACACACACACATACACACACACACACACATACACTCTCACATACACTCTCGGGGCCAGGAGCTGAGTCTCGACCCCTGCAACCACAATTAGGTGAGTACATACACTCTCACACACACACACACACACACGTACACTCTCACATACACACACACACACACATACACTCATATACACTCTCTCACACACACACACACACACACACACACACACACACACACACACACACACACACACACACACACACACACACACACACACACAAAAGTAAAAACTTACTTATCTATTATAATATAACAGGGGATAGCAACACCTGACTCACCTCCGTAATTAATTATATTCTTGTGTCGTACACCTACTCCCTCCTCTCCCCTCACCCTCTTCCCTTCCCCTCACCCACTTCCCCTCCCCTTGACGTTGTTCGCAAGCTATATAAAAGAAGTCTTTTTTTCTCTCAACAGATGGCGGGGCAACCTTTAACAAATCATACAAGCGTTAAAGATGTGAGGCCACGCCTCACTGCCAATAAAATCTGCCTAGCATAGGCCAGTAGGGCCTGCTTACCCTAGGCCAGTATGACCTGCCTAGCATTCGTCAGTAAGATATGCCTAGCATAGGCCAGTAGGACCTGCTTACCCTAGGCCAGTAGGACCTGCTTACCCTAGGCCAGTATGACCTGCCTAGCATTCGTCAGTAAGATATGCCTAGCATAGGCCAGTAGGACCTGCTTACCCTAGGCCAGTAGGACCTGCTTACCCTAGGCCAGTATGACCTGCCTAGCATAGGTCAGCAACATCTGCCTAGCATGGGCCAGTAGGACTTGCCTGGCATGGGGCAGTAGGACGTGTCTAGCATGGGCCAGTATACCTCCCGCAGTGCTCATCTACTGTCATCTTCTTATAACTAGTTAAGTGTCTGTCCGTTTCGTGAGGTGAAAATTGGCGTCTAGAAGAATAACACTTGTTATTGTGTGTTCCACAAGTGTTCTTTCCGTGTGCCAGAGGTCTCTGTTCTTTTACCTGTAATCATTCACGAAATAGCAGCGGTTAACGCACTGGCCTGAGTTTTAGGACTTACTAGCCATGGGTTCAAACCCTACCCGTTTTGTGATTTGTTTCCCTATGTAACGTTTGTTACGCCCATTGCAAATAATGTTGCAAATTCCTACTTTTTTTTGCATTATGATTGCAATATTACACTCCAGTCAGGTTGAAGAGTGACATGTGCAAGAGCTAGGTATTTCTATTGTTGACTGAGACGTTACGCCTACACAGTAGGCTTCTTCAGTCAATTACGGAGGCAGCAGGTGTAGTAGGAAGGTAAAAAATGTAATCAGTCCCACTTTAGAAGAATAGTTTTTGAGGTGGTCAGTCCCTCAGCCTGGAGAAGCAAGTTTGAGGTGGTCAGTCCCACAGCCTGGAAAAGCAAGTTTGAGGTGGTCAGTCCCACAGCCTGGAGAAGCAAGTTTGAGGTAGTCAGTCCCACAGCCTGGAGAAGCAAGTTTGAGGTAGTCAGTCCCACAGCCTGGAGAAGTGATCGGCTTCATACTTTTCAAGTCAGGTTCTTGATTGTAGTGGAAGTGATGATTGTGATTGTAGTGGAAGTGATGATTGTGATTGTAGTAGAAGTGATGATTGTGATTGTAGTAGAAGTGATGATTGTGATGTTGCTTCTGGATAACATCTTGACGATGTTAGTGAGAACACTACAGGTGGGAAAGAGATGTACGTAGAACATAAGAACAGAGGAGGACAGAAACAGTAATAAATAATGGTAGAATTACCGACAATATGTGACATATGTGACACAATGTGACATTTTATTGCACAATAATATAACATCATAGTAAACAGGTGATATCACAATGTGCAGAACATCCACTTTTGAAAAAAATAAAAGAGTTCCAAGCGCTTTCGTGATTTCTCACATTATCAAGGAACAGTTCCTTGATAATGTGAGAAATCACGAAATCGCTTGGAATTCAAATTTTTTTCACAGTGGTGTCTTATTCTTATTCTGGCGGGACATGTAATAGACACAGAAGAATTTGCATTAATGGGCAGAAATCTGAATGGTGACCTTCTCTAGAAGATGTCAGTGTTGCCTAGTAATGTATGGAGCTGAACCTTCTCTAGATGTCAGTGTTGCCTAGTAATGTATGCAGTTGAACCTTCTCTAGACGTCATTGTTGCCTAGTAATGTATGCAGTTGAACCTTCTCTAGACGTCATTGTTGCCTAGTAATGTATGTAGTTGAACCTTCTCTAGACGTCAGTGTTGCCTAGTAATGTATGGAGCTGAAACTTCTCTAGATGTCAGTGTTGCCTAGTAATGTATGCAGTTGAACCTTCTCTAGACGTCATTGTTGCCTAGTAATGTATGTAGTTGAACCTTCTCTAGACGTCATTGTTGCCTAGTAATGTATGTAGTTGAACCTTCTCTAGATGTCAGTGTTGCCTAGTATTGTATGTAGTTGAACCTTCAGCCTTCTTGTCTAGAGTTCGAGCACAGGTTTGCCTGTTTTAAGACTACCTTGCCATAGGTTCGAGTCCTGAGATCAATCTCCTCCGGCTGTGAAACATCACAAACATCATTTTCTCAAAATATATTAAAAACAAGTACACTTTCAATACTATAATAAAACACTAGCATGATTAATCCATTATTCAGTAATACAATATAAATAATTTTTTATCAACTCAAACAAGTTTTAACGACGCTTTCACATTAGTCTTTAACTATCTAGCAATTTTTAAATTACTTCGACAATAAAATATGATGGAGCAGAAATTATGCTTATACAACGGAACGATTTACGACATATAAGACTTAATTACCTTGTTGCATGTAAGATTACTGAGATTACTATATAAGACTGAGTAATGCAGGTTAATGATTATTATTATTATTATTATTATTATTATTATTATTATTATTATTATTATTATTGCTATTATTATTATTATTATTATTATTATTATTATTATTGTTATTATTATTATTATTATTATTGTTATTGTTATTATTATTATTATTATTATTGTTATTATTATTATTATTATTATTGTTATTATTATTATTATTATTATTGTTATTATTATTATTATTATTATTATTGTTATTATTGTTATTATTGTTGTTATTATTATTATTATTATTATTATTATTGTTATTATTATTATTATTATTATTATTATTGTTATTGCTATTATTATTATTATTATTGTTATTATTATTGCTATTATTATTATTATTATTGTTATTATTATTGCTATTATTATTATTATTGTTATTATTATTATTATTATTATTATTGCTATTATTATTATTATTATTGCTATTATTATTGCTATTGCTATTATTATTATTGCTATTATTATTATTATTATTGTTATTATTATTATTATTATTATTATTATTATTATTATTGCTATTATTATTATTGCTATTATTATTGCTATTATTATTATTGCTATTATTATTATTATTATTATTGCTATTATTATTATTATTATTATTATTGCTATTATTATTATTATTGCTATTATTATTATTATTATTATTGCTATTATTATTATTGCTATTATTATTATTATTATTATTGCTATTATTATTATTATTATTATTGCTATTATTATTATTGCTATTATTATTATTGCTATTATTATTATTATATGGTGAGATGATTATGATGATGATAAGAAGAAAGAAAAAAAAAAGAAAGTTTAAGAAGAAAAAGAAGAAAATATCAGTAAAAGAAGGGGGAGGAGGAGAAGAAGAAGAAGAAAGTATCAGGAGAAGAAGAAAAAAAGTATCAGTATAAGAAGAAGCCAACGAGGACGAAGGAGGAGGAGGAGGAGGATGACAATAACAAGTGAAATATAATGTGTGAATCTGGGAGGAGGTGTAAAGTGGGAACTTAAAACAGAGGAACACATGAAGGAGATGAGGGTAACAAAATGTGCAATAAGAATACAGCAACAATAACAGGAACCTTTCACCGAAATACAGCACAGCTACAGGAACCATGTAGCAGAATACAGCAACAGCTGATGCAGGACCAAACTATCTCGGTACAGATGGAGAATAATTCTTGAAAGTGGAACACGGAATTAAAAAAAAATTAACCAGGAAGAAGCAAAATGTTGAATTGTTTAAGATAGAAAATACGAGGGGAAAAATGAGTAATGAGTCGTGGAAGATTGAGCTTTATGTGCTCAGGTGTCTGTGACGACTGGTGTTGATTTGAGCAGGTGTTGATGTGAGCAGGTGTTGATGTGAGCAGGTGTCGATGTGAGCAGGTGTCGATGTGAGCAGGTGTCGAAATGAGCAGGTGTCGAAATGAGCAGGTGTCGAAATGAGCAGGTGTCGAAATGAGCAGGTGTCGAAATGAGCAGGTGTCGAAATGAGCAGGTGTCGAAATGAGCAGGTGTCGAAATGAGCAGGTGTCGAAATGAGCAGGTGTCGAAATGAGCAGGTGTCGAAATGAGCAGGTGTCGAAATGAGCAGGTGTCGAAATGAGCAGGTGTCGAAATGAGCAGGTGTCGAAATGAACAGGCGTTTAAATGAACAGGTGATAGGTCCGATCTTAGACAAAACCCTCCAGGTCAGTGTCCACAAGCTGCCAGAGAGGTCCTCATGTCTAAAGTGTCAACATATATAAGTCACACTTGTTATCTCTCAAACCTCAGTTTCACACTATTATCACATCAGATGACTCGACGAATTCAAAGTCTTGGAGACACCGGTGGTTAGTCTTATCATTTTTTTCAGACTTTTTTCTTGTGTGACGAAGCCTTGGAAGTTTCTTTACGATTTAAATAAAAAATCAGAGAAAAGGACTGAGTCAGTTCTGCTCCTTGCATACGCTAGTTACTGGTAAGCCAGTGGAAGGTCTAGGTCAGATGACCAAGAGCTCCGGTGGCGGGGTTACAGGAAACACTTGTCCTGTTTCCTGGCAAACTTTACCTAGCCTAGTCAGCTCACCTACAGAATGGGTATGTAGTGGCTACTAGCCACAGGATGGGTATGTTGTGACTACCACCCACATCATGGGTATGTAGTGAGTACAACCCACAGGATGAACATGCAGTACAACCCACAGGATGAGTATGCAGTACAACCCACAGGATGAGTATGCAGTACAACCCACGGGATGAGTATGCAGTACCACCCACAGAATAGGTATGTTGTGAGTACCACCCACAGGATGGATAAGTTGTGATTTCTACCCACAAGATGGGTATGTAGTTACTACCCACAAGAATAGTATATAATGATTACTACCCACAGAATAGGTATGTAGTAACTACTACCCACACAATGGGTATCACCTATATGTACTCACCTATGTGTGGTTGCAGGGGTCGATTCACTGCTCCTGGCTCCTCTTCACTAGTCGTTGCTAGGTCACTCTATCCCCACTCCAATAGCCTTATCATACCTATTCTTAAAGTTATGTATGGATCCTGCCTTCACTACTTGACTCTCCAGATTGTTCCACTTCCTGACAACTGTATGACTGAAGAAATACTTCCTAACATCCCTGTGAATCCTCTGAGTTTTCAACTTCCAATTGTGACCCCTTGTTACTGTGTCCCATCTCTGAGACATCCTGTCTCCGTCCACCCTGTCAACTCCTCTCAGAATTTTGTATGTCATTATCATGTTCCCCCTATACCTTTTGTCTTCCAGTGTCGTCAGGTCGATTTTCCTTAACCTCTCCTAGTAGGACATGCTCCTTAACTCCGGGACTAGTTTTTTTGCAAACCTTTGCACTTTCTTTAATTTCCTGATGTACTTGACCAGATGTGGGTTCCAAACTGGTGCTGCAAACTCCAATTTGAGCTTGACGTACACTGTGTACAGAGTTTTGAATGATTCCTTACTGATGTGTCGGAACGCTGTTCTTAGGTTTGCTGCAGCAGCTATTTGACTGATGTGCACCTCAGGGGATGTGCTCGGTATTATACTCACCCCAAGATCCTTTTCCTTGAGTAAGGTTTGGAGTCTATGGCCCCCTAGCCTGTACTCTGTCTGCGGTCTTCTTTGTCCTTCCCCGATCTTCATGATTTTGCACTTGGTGGGGTTAAACTCCAGGAGCCAGTTTCTGGACCAGGCTTGGAACCTGTCCAGATCCCTTTGTAGTCCTGCGTGATTCTCTTCCGAATGAATTATTCTCATTAACTTCACATCATCTGCTAACAGGGACACTTCTGAGTATATTCCTTCCGTCATGTCATTTACATATACCAGAAACAGCCCGGTCCTAGGACCGGGCTCACTCTGATACCTCGTTACGTACGTGTGTGTGTGTGTACTCACCTATATGTGGCTGCATGAGTCGAGTCACAGCTCCTGTTCCCGCCTCTTCGCTTGTCGCTACTAGGTCAACTCCCAGCTCCAAGTGCTTTATCGTATCTTTTCTTAAAGCTATGTATTGATTTTGTATCTGTGTGGGGCTGTAGGACTCGAGTCTCAGCTCTTGGCCCAGCGTCTCTGATGGCCACTACTGGTTTCACACTTTCCTGGCTGCGTGAGCACTATCATACCTATTTTTAAAGCTAAGTATGAATATTGTTTCTATCTCTAAGGCTAGATAAAGTATTTCCTAACATCTCTGTGACACAGTAGTGCTGTCAACCTGGAGCTGTGATCTCAAACACTCTTCCTGTCCACCCTGTCAGTTTCTTTAACTATTTTGTACGTCATAATCACCTCATTTCTGGTCTTTCTGTCCTCTTGTGTCGTCAGGTTTAGCTCTTCTAGCCTCTCCTCATAGTTCATATCCCTCAGCTCTGGGACTAGTTTCGTTGCAAATTTCTGCACTTTTTCCAGCTATTTTTGCATGCTTTACCAGATGCTGGTTCCAGTTGTGTTTTGTTGCGTGTGTGTGTGTGTGTGTGTGTGTGTGTGTGCAGTAGTCCTGACCAGTTCTCGGTGTGTGTTCGTGTATGAGAGTATGTGTATATGTATTAGCGTGCGTGAGTGTATCCTGTCCGTGTAGGTGTGGAGAATGCTGTCTGCGGTGATGGGTGTGCACAGTATATATATATATATTATGTATATATATATATATATATATATATATATATATATATATATATATATATATATATATATATATATATATATATATATCAGTGGATTCACTTACACGCTGCTTGTGTATCAAAAACAGTTTCACTTAAGAGACATATTAGTGTTTTGATGAGTAAGACACATGTTCATCGGTTGGGTATCTTTACTGTTGAAACGTTTCGACTATACGGTAGGTTTCTTCAGTCGAATACAGAGAGAGCAGGTGTCATAGTGAACTGAAGTTGATGTAATCAGTCCCTCTACCTGGATAAGAGTTCAGCTTCATGGTCTGGAACGATATATGGAGCTGAACTTTTCTCCAGGTTGAGGGACTGACTACCTCAAATACTGTTTATCACAGGATGATGGACTGATTACATCATCTTCATTTCACTACTACACTTGCTGTCTTTGTATCTGACTGAAGAAGCCTACTGTGTAGGCGAAACGTTTCAACAATAAAGATACCCAACTGTTGTACCTGTGTCTTACTCATCAACTTATTTTATACCAATTTCTAATTACTCTCTAGCCAGGGTTCTAACCCGGTTAGTTACCTGAGTAACGTTACCTACTGCCTGCGTCGCACAGGTTTGGAAGGAGTGATCTTTCACAGTCAGCTCAAGGCAGACTCCAAAAAAATTCAAGACAGCTGACCGGGTTGGACCACATTAGGGAAGTATCGTACGTCTGAGTGTGTGTGTGTGTACTCACCTAGTTGTGGTTGCAGGGGTCGATTCACAGCTCCTGGCCCCGCCTCTTCACTGGCCGCTACTGGGTCACTCTTCCCGCTCCATGAGCTTTATCATAACTCTTAAAGCTATGAATGGATCCTGCCTCCACTACATCGCTTCCCAAACTATTCCACTTCCTGACCACTCTGTGACTGAATAAATACTTCCTAACATCCCTGTGATTCATCTGAGTCTTCAACTTCCAACTGTGACTCCTTGTTGCTGTGTCCCATCTCTGGAACATTCTGTCTCTGTCCACCTTGTCAATTCCTCTCAGTATTTTATATGTCGTTATCATGTCCCCCCTATCTCTCCTGTCCTCCCTTAGCTCTGGGACTAGTCTTGTTGCAAACCTTTGCACTTTCTCTAGTGTCTTTACGTGCTTGGCTAGGTGTGGGTTCCAAGCTAGCGCTGCATACTCCAGTATGGGCCTAACGTACACAGTGTACAGGGTCCTGAACGATTCCTTAATAAGATGTCGGAATGCTGTCATTAGGTTTGCTAGGCGCCCGTATGCTGCAGCAGTTATTTGGTTGATGTGCGCCTCAGGAGATGTGCCTGGTGTTATACTCACCCCCAGATCTTTTTCCTTGAGTGAGGTTTGTAGTCTCTCGCCCCCTAGACTGTACTCCGTCTGCGGTCTTCTTTTCCCTTCCCCAATCTTCATGATTTTGCACTTGGTGGGGTTGAACTCCAGGAGCCAGTTGCTGGACCACGTGTCCAGCCTGTCCAGATCCCTTTGTAGTTCTGCTTGGTCCTCGTCCTGTTGAATTCTTCTCATCAACTTCATATCATCTGCAAACAGGGACACTTCGAAGTCTACTCCTTCCGTCATGTTCACAAATACCAGAAACAGTACCGGTCCCAGGACTGTGTGTGTGTGTATGTGTATGTGTGTGTGTGTGTGTGTGTGTGCTCATCTATTTGTATTCACCTGTTTGTGGTTGCAGTGATTGATTCTCAGAGCCTGGCCCTGCCTCTTAATTTGCTACTCAGCAAATTTACTCCCTCTCAGCCCAGTGTATGGAGCCTACCTTCACCACTTCCTCACCACGATCATTGCACTTCCTGGCCACTCTGAGACTGAAGAAATACTTCCTGGCCACTCTGAGACTGAATAAATACTTCCTGGCCACTCTGAGACTGAAGAAATACTTCCTGGCCACTCTGATACTGAAGAAATACTTCCTGACCACTCTGAGACTGAAGAAATACTTCCTGGCCACTCTGAGACTGAAGAAATACTTCCTGACCACTCTGACACTGAAGAAATACTTCCTGACCACTCTGACACTGAAGAAATACTTCCTGACCACTCTGACACTGAAGAAATACTTCCTGGGGTTCAACTGTGACTTTCATCGGTGTCCCCGAGTTATCGTTTCTCGCCTCACAAACAGCCTTTTAATGTTTACCTTTTATCAATTCCATCTGAATATTTTGTATGTTGTTATCATGTCCCTTCTGGTTCTTGTGTCCTCCATTGTCGTTAGATCTAATTCCGTTAGCTTCTCTTAGTAGCTTCGTATCCCGTAGCTCAGAAATAGGCCTTGTTGCATACGTCTGCACTTTCTCCAGTTTCTTAACATGCTTTTTCAGGTGCAGCTTCAATACTGGTGCTGCATCCTTCAAGACTGACCTTATATGTGCTGCATCCTTCAAGACTGACCTTATATGTGCTGTGAAGGCTCTCTGTACATTCTACAGATCTGCAATTTCGTCTGTCTTAAAAGGGGCCATTAATGTGAGAACAAGTTGATGAGGAGGCAGCTCTGAACTAGACTACTCCATTACTATTACATGGTTAATCCAGATTCTCTTTAACCACTCTAGTGTAAGTTACTTATGATAATAGCTGTGTCTATTAGGCGACACTGGGTATGCGGTGTAAAGTACCGCCAGTGAAAAGTAGGGGCACCATTGGTACACTAAGAGAAAATAACGTAAGTGTCCGGGGCCCAAGACTCTTCAAGAGCCTCCCACCATGCATAAGGGGAATTACCAATAGGCCCCTGGCGGCCTTAAAGAGGGAGCTGTCGGTGCCGGATCAGCCGGGCTGTGGTTCGTACGTTGGACTACGTGCGGCCAGCAGTAACATTCTGGTTGATCAGGCCCTGATCCATCGGAAGGCCTGGTCGTGGACCGGGCCGCGGGGGCGTTGAACCCCGGAATGCTCTCCAGGTAGACTCCAGGTAGGTAGACACTCACAGAAGTGTAAGATGCTCCTAGTTCCCTGGACCTCAGTACACTATTCCCATTTGTTTTGTCTGAATTACTGGTTTTTGCTTAATTAGTTGAGAGAAGTGTAGAGTTTCACTTCACACGTTCACTGCCACAGCTTCCTTGTTCCCAAAGCAAGGATGTCCTTCAGAAATCCATTGGAACTTCAGAGGTGACACACGGCAGGACTCCCTCTATCCTTCCCACTCCATTTTTTTTCAGTTTGCAACTTTGACCTCTTGTTTTCCCTGTTGCAGGTGCTAGGAAATCATCTTTGTCTACTCAAGTCCTCTCGTGTGATTATCATGTCTTCTTTCTTCCTTCCGTTACCCAGCTTTAACATCTTTGTTTCAAGCTTCATCACAGCTCATACTGTTCAACTCTGTCACCTGTGGACATATTCTAATTTACCTATTTATTTTTTAAGGTGTGGGCACCACGAAATGTTAGCCAGACATAAGTTATAAACAACTTCTTTAACATTTCACCATTCTTATATTTGAAATCTAATTTATAGTTTGCCAGCATAATAGATCAATTTTCCACAAATTCATTTATTTGATTTTCCATTAATAATAATTTTTTGTTAACTCCTAGATCTCTCTCTCTCTCTCTCTCTCTCTCTCTCTCTCTCTCTCTCTCTCTCTATCAATATATCTGTATCTCTTGCACTAATGCTTTCAGTATCTTGTCACAGAGTCTATGCTCTTCATGTTGGCTGATTTCCCTTTCTTCCATTTTCATTATATATTATTTATCTACATTACTTTTCATCATCCGTCTATCACTCCATGTGCTCAATTTTTCCAGATCCTCTCGTAAAGCTTTACTTTCATTTTTATTATTAATTTTGCATAAGATGTTTGCTATATCATTCCTTTTCTCAAATAATTTTCATAAATTATAAACGTTGTTAGGACTAGTACAGACCCTTGTTGCACCCCACTTGTGACATCCTCCCATGCAGACATTTCTCCTCTTAAAACTGGTCGTATTTTCCTCTCAAACAAAAAGTATCTCACCCATTGAAATAATATAACATTAATTCCTCCTATTATTTTTTTTTCAATTTCCAAATTAGTCTTTCCTGGGGAACTCTACCAAAAACTTTCTTGATGTCCAGGTAAATACAATCTGCCCATCTATTTCTTTCTTCAACTGATTCCAAAACTGTCATAATAACTTGGCAAATTTGATTTACATGAATGTGAAGAATTTGAATTTGGCTTAGAAAACCAACAAGTTGACAAATGAGACACTTGTTCATCATTTGGGAAAATTTATTCTGGAAACCGCAAACTCATCTTCCACTGTCCTCTGTATGGGACTGAAGAAGCCACTAGCTGGCGAAACGTTTCCAGAATAAAGATACCGAAACGTTACACCAGTGTCTCATTCATCATGAATGTGTAGACAGTCAACCAAACTGTTTACCAGTTAGTATGTTATTATTCTCTAAGTGTTGAATCCACTTTACTCTGACAGTTTTTTTTTCCAATAATTTTACAGCGAAACCTGGTAACGAAGCGGCCTTTACTTAAAGGGTTTCTCTTTGTCATCTTTTCTTAAATATAGGCATAATATGTCAGTATATGTACGTGCCTATATGTGGTTGCACAGTCGAGTCTCAGCTCCTGGTTCCGGTTCTCCTCTACCCGCAACGGGGTTCACTCTCTCCTCTGACTTCGAGAACCTTGAGAACCACTAGCCAGGTCTTTTCGCTTCCTGATTACGAGGAATTAAAGTTATATTATTTCAATGGGTGAGAGACTTTGAGAGGAAAATACGACCAGTTTTAAGAGGAGAAATGTCAGCATGGGAGGATGTCACAAGTGGGGTGCCACAAGGGTCTGTACTTTTCTACCAAGAAAATCATAGCATGTTGAACTGTTCTACTGGAGGCATGATGGAGAAGGAAGGCATGGTGGGGAAGGAAGGCATGGTGGGGAAGGAAGGAATGGTGGGGAAGGAAGGAATGGTGGGGAAGGAAGGAATGGTGGGGAAGGAAGTCAAGCGTAGTAGCAGCACAGTGGTAACAGTACCGTTGCTCCTACATCACACTTCTCTAAACACCTCCATGGAACATTCCTAATTACCGTCATATATCTACATGGTGATCCAGCGTTCACATGAACCTCCAGGTAACCTCGCAGGTCATGCTTCCTGGCACGCTACTGGTCCACCTAGCATGCTTTCTGTTGTCCAGTAAATAAACAAACATCGCCCCTGGATGTCCGATTCCTTGTTATCAATGTCTTTTAGAGTGAAAACTATTTTACTTATTTCTAAGTAATTTGAAGTTTGAATTTGTTGATAGGTTATCGGTGTTGTGTGTGTCTTTACGGATAATTGCATTTGTTTCTGTATTGGGTGATGAGTTTGCAAAATAAGTTCGGAGTTGATTTTCGTGGATTCGGATGAGTTGTAGGCGTGGCCAGGGGCGCGGAACCACGTGGGAGAAATTATGTTGGTGCCGCTGATGTAAACATTAACCAGCTGTTGAGTACCAAACACTTCACCATACTGCCACTAATACTACCACCACTACTACCACTACCTACACCACACCTACTCCACCACACCACCACTACTACCACCACCACTCACCACCACTCCACCCACTCCCAGCTCCACCAACACTACCACCACTACTCACCACCACAATGCTACCACCCACCCACTCACTATTACCACCACTGCTACCACCACCACCACTATTACCACCACTGCCACCACCACCACTACTACCACCAATGCTACCACCACCACCACTACTACTACCACCACCACCTCTACTACCACCACCTCTACTACCACCACCTCTACTACCACCACTGCTACCACCACCATTACTACCACCACTGTTACTACCACTGCTACCACTACTACTACTAAAACCACCACCAGTATTACTACTACTACTACCACCACCACTACCACCAACACTATCACAACCACAACTACCACCATCACCACTGCTACTATCACAACCACCACTACCACCATCACTATTAGCACCACCACTACCACCCCTAGAAACTCCACTAATACCAATGTTAACAGCTCCACTACTACAATGTAACTAGTTACTATCTCCACTACCACCACCACTACCATTACCAGCTCCACTACCACCACTTCTACCACAACTACTACCACCACCAACATTAACACCACTCTACTACCACCACTACTACTACTACTACTACTACTACTACTACTACCAACACTACCACCACCAAACCTATAAGACCACTATTATCACCACCACCACTACTACCATCACCACCTACCACTACAAGCTCTACAACCACCACTACAAGCTCCATTACCACCACTACTGCCAGCTCCACTACCACCAACATTACCACTACCATCACCACTACTACTACTACTACTACCAGCTCCACCACCAACAACACAAGAACTACTACTACCACCACCACTACAACTACTACAACCACTACCAGCACCACTACAAGCTCCACTACCACCACTACTACCATTACCACCACCATTACTACTATCACCACTACTACTAATACTACTATCTCCACTTCTATTTCCACTACTGCCCACCCACCACCACTACCACCACACCCTCCCCATCACTAACACATCCTGCCCACCACTACCACACCCTGCCCACCACCATCACACCCTGCCAATCATCCCC
This sequence comes from Cherax destructor, assembly GCA_009830355.1. Classification (NCBI taxonomy): domain Eukaryota; kingdom Metazoa; phylum Arthropoda; class Malacostraca; order Decapoda; family Parastacidae; genus Cherax; species Cherax destructor. Next base: position 190,485 of record WNWK01000976.1, read on the forward strand.
ACCATCACTACCACACGCTGCCCACCAACCAATACCACACCCTGCCCACCACCACCACACCCTACCCACCACCTCACCCTGCCCACTACCACACCCTGCCCACCACCACAAACTGCCCACCACCACTACCACACCCTGCTCACCAACCACCACCACACCCTGCCCAACCACCACAACCACCATACCCTGCCCACACACCACCACACCCTGCCCACACACCACCACACCCTGTCCACCCACCACCACCACACCCTGCCCACCCTGCTCAGTTTTTCACATTTTAAAGTTGTACATTAATGTTTCACCTTAATTTATGGACTGACTGCCCTTGTTCTCCCTCTCCCTTACCCTCTCCCTTCCTTCTACTACCTCCTTCACCATCAACTCTTCCTTCTTCCTTCTCCTCGTTCTCCCAACTCTCTTAAATTTTGTTCAGTTGTTTCACTAGTATGTCTTCTCTCTCTCATTTTTTGCTCCTCTTCCTTTTCCCCCTCTTTCTTTCTGTCTTCTTCCTTTTCCCTTCCCTCCTCTTTCTCCTTGATTGCTAGAGCGCCCAGCTGACATACTGAGGTTCGATACCCGGTATAGGAACCTGAGAGTAGTGGACTGGTGTGGGTCGCATCCTGGGACATAATTAATCTAATCTGCGGGAAATGCTCAGCATAACAAGGGTCTTTCTACATAGATTGATGTCAGCTATGGTCTGTATACCTTGTACATGTACTTGTAGAAATAAAGGTATCATCATGATTATCATCATCATCATCATCATCATATATATTATTATTCTTTTCTTTCTTTTTTCTTTCTCCTTTTACTCTTTCTTCACATACTTTCCATTATTCTCTTCATATCTCTTCATTTTCTTCATATCTCTTCTTCTTCTTCACATATCTCTTTCTTCTCTCTACATATCTCTTTCATTATTCTTCATATATCTCTTTCTTCCTTCTATACTACTTTCATTTCTTCATAATTCTTCATCATTCTTTCATAACTTTTCATTATTCTTCTACATATTCTTTCATATCTCTTCAATATCTCTTCATCCTTCTTCTACATACTTTCTTATCATTTTCTCTACATACTCTCTATCATCTCTTCAATATCTTTTTTATCATTCTCTACATATCTCTTCTATCATTCTTCTACATTACTCTATTATCTCTCTACATATCTCTTCTCATTCTTCTACATACTCTTCTCTTCTCTACATATTCTTCTTCTTCCTTACATACTCTCTATCATTCTTCACATTACCTATCATTCTTCATACTCTTCTTATCATTCTTACATACTCCTTATCATCTTCTTCATAATCTCTTCATTCTTCTCTACATACTCTTCATCATTCTTCATATTCTCTTATCATTCTTCATACATTACTTCATCATTCTTCTAATACTTTCATTCTTCTACATATCTCTTCATCTCTTCCTACATACTTCCTATCATTCTCTTCATACATTACTCATCATTCTTCACATACTTTCATTATTCTTCACATACTTCTCTATCATTCTCTTCATATCTCTCTCATTCTTCTTACATACTTTCCATTATTCTTCTACATACTTTCATCATTCTTCATACATTACTTATCATTCTTCATATACTTCTCATCATTCTTCATATATCTCTTTCATTATCTTCATCATATCTCTTGCATCTTCCTTCACATTACTTATCATTCTTCTACATTACTCTATCATTCTTCTACATTCATTCTTCTCTTACATTCACTATCATTCTTCTACATTTACTATCATTCTTCTACATATCTCTTTCATTATTCTTCATACATTACCTATCATTTTTTCAACATTACCTATCATTCTTCATACATTACTCTATATTCTTCTACATATCTCTTTCATTATTCTTCATATATCTCTTTTTATTATTCTTCTATAATTCTTGTATCTTTCTCTACATTACTTCATCATTCTTCTACATATTTACTTATTCTTCATACATCATTTCCATTATTCTTCTACATTATCATTATCTTCTTTTACATACTCTTTCCATTATTCTTCATACATTACTTATCATTCTTCTATATACTTTCATTATTCTTCTTCATATCTCTTTCATTATTCCTTTACATTCTCTTCATTCTTCTCTACATATCTTCTCATTCTTCACATACTTCTCTATCATTCTTCTACATTACTATCATTCTTCTCATCATCACTTCATCATTCTTCATACATTACTCTATCTTTCTTCTACATACTTTCATATCTCTTCATAAATTTTCCATTACCTTCTACATACTTTCTTATCATCTTCACATATCTCTTCATCATTCTTCACATATCTCTTGTATCTTCTTACATTATCATATCATTCTTCATACATTACTATATTCTTCTACATATCTCTTGTATCTTCTCATACATTACATTCTTCTCATTACTTCATCTTCTACAATTACTTATCATCTCTACTACATTACTTCATTATTCTTCATACATTACTCATATTCTTACATATCTCTTCATTATCTTCTACATATCTTTCATTATTCTTCATACATTACTTCATTTCTCTTCATACATTATCATATATCTTCTACATTACTTCATCATTCTTCTACTATCTCTTTCATTCTTCTTCTATATCTCTTCATTCTTCTTCACATATCTCTTCATTCTTCTTCTACACATTACTTCATTCTTCCTACATTACTATCATTCTTCTACATTACTTATCATTCTTCTACATTATCTTACTATTCTTCACATATCTCTCTCATCTCTTCTACACATTACTATCATTCTTCTACATTACTCAATATTCTTCACATATCTCTTCATTCTTCTTCACATATCTCTTCATCTCTTCACATACTCTCTTCATTTCTTTCATACTACTTTCATCATTCTTCAACATTACTTCATCATTCTCTACATTACTTCCATCATTCTCTCATACATCTCTCATCTTCCTCCACATAATCTCTCATACTTCCTCACCATTTTTCCCACCCATCATCAACACAAAAAGGTCGCTCCATGGATCGCCTTCCCTCCCAGTGTCCTTCAAAGGCTCGTGACGAGCTTTTTTCTCTTTTTAAGTAGTCAATGTTGTGGCACGCGCCCTTACATCACTCTGATACCCTCATCTTTAACCCACGACCCCGGAAAATGGGCAGCACGTGGCCATTTTCTTGCGCTGCCTTTTTTTTGGGGGGTTCCGCGGTGGGTTGGGTATGTGGCAGGAGGGAGAGGCAGCTGAGGGATAGCTGAGGGACGGTGTTCATCCTGTAGGATAGACGTGAGTTGCTAGGATAGGTGTTCAGCTAGGAGTCTTGGTGAGGGACGGTGTTCATCCTGTAGGATAGACGTGAGTTGCTAGGATAGGTGTTCAGCTAGGAGCCTTGCTGAGACACTATACCGCTGGTATAAACAATAAAGTCACAATACCGTGACTGGAACAATACACAATAACCCACACATGGGAGAATGACACTTATGACGACGTTTCGGTCAAACTTTCACCATTAACTATTCGTGCAACTGGTTAATGGTCCAAATCGGACCGAAACGTCGTTTCATTTTCCCATGTTTGTGTTATTTATGTACCGGTGGTACAGTTGTGTTCTGTCCTCGGATACACTTGTACTGTCAACATGACACACCTTTGTTAAACAAGTGTTTAACATGACCTACTTTCACTAGTGGGCCACACTCACTTGTGACACCACCTCCAGCTGGTGCTTTACCTCTCTTCTGCTTTAGTTTATATGTTAGGTAAAACGACACAAGTGGAACTAATATGACATTTAATTGTGGCAACGTTTCGCTCTCCAGGAGCTTTGTCAAGCAGTTACAAACAATACATGGACACAGAGGTATAGAGTGAGGTGCAAAGCATAATATAATCGTTGTAGGTAGTAGTACTCGTGGTGGTACTAGTAGTAGTTGTAGTACTTGTGGAAGTAGTAGCTTGCTGGCCCAGTGGCTTACGCGACGGTCTGGAGTTTTGAGACTCTCTGACCACGGGTTCGAACCCCACCCGTGGTATGGTTTAGTAGTAGTAGTAGTCGTGGTAGCAGCTATGTGATGGTGGGGTTTATTGTTTTGAGGATAATTCTTGCTAATACTTCAGAAATGACGAAGCTGATTTTATTCTGTTTAATTGTTAGAAATAGCAATTAATGATGGTTCAAGGCATTTACGTCTACATAAATTAGGTTCTTTAATCACTAGGTGGGCATCTTTGAATTTCATTAGGTGGTTGGCGGAATTCCGGTGTTGTATGCAGGCATTCTTCAAGATATCATTCCTACATTCATTAATGTGTTCCTTTAGACGTGTTTTGAGGTTTCTTGCTCTTTCACCCATGTATATTTTATCACAGCCTCCACAGGGGATAGTATAAACCCCTGCGTTGATTGGTTCAATGTTCTTCAGTTTCGTCCTAGTCAGATCTTTTCTGGAAGTACTGGTTGAGATGATGACTCTAGTGCTAGCTTGTGTGAGCTCTTTAGAGACGTTCAATGCAACCTGGCGTCATCATCTCTGAAGTATTAACAAGAATTCTCCTAAAAAACAATAAACCCCGCCATCACATAATTGCTACTACTACTACTACTGCTACTACTACTACTACTACTACCACCACCACTACTACTACTACCATCGCAAGTACTACAACTATTAAAGCTACCACAAGTACTACAACTACTACACCTACCACAAGTACTACTGCCACTACCTACAACGATTATATTATGCTTTGCACATTTATTCCTATATATATACCCTCCGTGTCCCTGTGCTGTTTGTAACGACTTGACAAAGCTCTTGGAGAGCGAAACGTTGCCACAGTAAAATGTTACATTAGTTGCACTTGTGTCCTGATACCTTATATATTGTTGGTAATGCTACCAACATTACATTTAGTTTATATGCTTTTGATCTGAGGGACTGACCACCTCTAACCATTACTGACAGACTGATCACGTCAACGCAGCTTCTACTGTCTCTATTGTATTCGCCTGTATTCGACTGAAGAAGTCTGTTATAAAGGCGAAATGCTTCGGCCAGGCGCGGGATCGTTGACCCCTTTAACAGCTTCCAGGTAAGTATTGCACATGTTGCTTATTTATCAACTTCCTGGTGTTGTATATCAACAATAATATGATATATAAGTACATGTTTTGGTAGGCAGTGATGAAAACAAACATGACGTAATGAAGACACTGGAAGCAGACAATAGTTTTAATATAACGATTCATCCAAGGTTGAGGCCTCATCAAGTATACAGACATGATCACATACACAGCCTTTATGAGGCAAGCGAGCACCATGAGGTCATGCTCGGAGAAAGACAGGTCACATATGAGGTCATGAGATTGTGAGAACATGTATATGTTGGGTCAGACATTGGTGAGTAAGGGCAGGGTTGGGGTAAGGTGACTAGTTATTATACTTGCACGAATCATTGATAATGAGAGCAGCAGGTTCAGCCAATACGTACATTACATTATTTTGTTCAGTGGTACTGGTGATGTGAATCACTGCTGTTTCCAAAATTCTCTGTCTGGTCCTGTCGTTTTCGTTGAGCTCTTCTTCAGTCCTGGTGAGTGAAGGAAGGCTCCGATGGACTACGCAGGCGTCGTTACTTTTATCCCTCCTACAAGCATATTTATGTTCTTGAAGGAGTATGTTGTATACTCCTGTGGTGCAAATACTTCTGGGTTTAGGGCTTCTGGTGATCTCTTACATAGTTTTGAAGGTAAACACTGTCAAATGCATATTGTCTTTTCGTCGTCTGTCTCTATTGTTATCTTGTATTGTCTGTGGATGTAAGCAGGAGTCTACTGGCATGGCTGCAACTGCTCTTGTTGCCCTAGATAACTATAGCAACCATGTTGAGTTAGGCATAAAAATTAACAACCTGGCTTCTACACTGCTAACTGTATTCTTTACCACCTTATTGACACTAAAGTTAACTTATTTAACAAGTCTTGATTTATTGAGTATTACCGATACTATTGGGAAGAATATTAAGAGAAATAAATAATGAGTGTGATTGTCATAGGAATATCAGTTGGAAGACGGAGTTGTTCTACAATATTACTATGATAACATGAACTAAGATAAGCATATTGATAGAGCAACTGCTATGTGAACAGACTGGCTGATGTTGTAGTAGCCAGACTTAGTCTTGGTTACGAGTACTTCTGGCAGTCTGGCAGACACACAGATGATGATCAAACTAAATGCAAAGTGTGTGGTCAGTCCTAAGATTTCTTGAACACTATGTGCATGATTGTCCACTTGTTGAAGAATATAGAGATAGAATAATAACCTATGTGATATGTGGAGGTATGTAATTAATGAAAACATGATTCCAGACATATTCAGCAAATATACTACCTTTGCTTGCAACAGATAAGACAACTATAGACATAAATCCAAATGTACACCTGTTAACCCTTATGGGGTCTAGTTCCTAGGCCTTTTGTGTATCCATATGCTCTTGCGCTACTTTCCACAGGATGGATATATGGATATGAGGTGAACAATAAACTAGTCGCTTCTGTTGTAGCATTTAATCTTCTGTAAAAAGCAAAAGCCCAGACTACAGAACAATCTTTATTTGGGATGATGGTCCATACTGTGTGGAGCTTAATCATTCCTTAGTAAAGCTCTAACACAGAGTGACACATGACTCTCGATATCGTAATGACGCGATTGCAAACAAACCATACCACGGGCGGGGATAGAACCCGCGGTCAGAGAGTCATGAAACACCAGACCGACGCGCTAGCCACTGGACCAGTGGCTACAGTGGCTAGCGAGTCGGTCTGGAGTTTTATGACTTTCTGACCGCGGGTTCTATCCCCACCCGTAGTATGGTTTGTGAGACACGATTTTTTTTAAAGCTCTACACAGAGTGGAAAATTATTTTTTAAAGCTTCACACTTGAGTGAAATGTTAATTGATAAAGCTCAACCCAGAGTGAAATATGCTTTGATAAAGCTCCACACAGAGTGAAACATAACATGATAAAGCTCCACACAGAGTGAAACATAACATGATAAAGCTCTACACAGAGTGAAACATAACATGATAAAGCTCTACACAGTGAAACATAACATGATAAAGCTCCACACAGAGTGAAACATAACATGATAAAGCTCCACACAGAGTGAAACATAACATGATAAAGCTCCACACAGAGTGAAACATAACATGATAAAGCTCCACACAGAGTGAAACATAACATGATAAAGCTCCACACAGTGAAACATAACATGATAAAGCTCCACACAGAGTGAAACATAGCATGATAAAGCTCCACACAGAGTGAAACATAACATGATAAAGCTCCACACAGAGTGAAACATAACATGATAAAGCTTTACACAAGAGTGAAACATAAGATAAAGCTCCAAACAGAGTGAAACATAACATGATAAAGCTCCACACAGAGTGAAACATAACATGATAAAGCTTTACACAAGAGTGAAACATAACATGATAAAGCTCCACACAGAGTGAAACATAACATGATAAAGCTCCACACAGAGTGAAACATAACATGATAAAGCTCCACACAGAGTGAAACATAACATGATAAAGCTCCACACAGTGAAACATAACATGATAAAGCTCCACACAGAGTGAAACATAACATGATAAAGCTCCACGCAGAGTGAAACATAACATGATAAAGCTCTACGCAGAGTGAAACATAACATGATAAAGCTCTACGCAGAGTGAAACATGACTACATGAAGTTCTAAACGGGGCAAAACGTTGACCCACAGAAAAACCTCCAGAACCTTGCCAGTTATTTTCATTTTGTCCAGTAATGTACATTTCATGGACATATTACACCCAAAACTGACACACAGCACTCAGCACCCAGCACCCGGCACCCAGCACCCGGCACTCAGCCCCTAGCACCAAGCCCCTAGCACCAAGCCCCTAGCACCAAGCCCCTAGCACCCAGCTCCCAGCAAGAGAGAGATCATCTTTGCAGTTTTCCACTACACTAGTACATTTCCTATCTCCAGGAACATGTTCAAAATCATTGCTATAGGCTCACACAGTTCTTCCACATCTTTCAGTGGCCATGGTGATTTGCTGTCAGGCCTAAAAAACTTTTACAGTGGTTTCAGTGGTTTCAGTACCCCCACCTTTGATACATAAATTCAATCCAGTATACAGATTAGTCACTTCACCACTGCACTCCAGTACCAACCTTGTTTCCTAAGTGGTTACCTTCCTAAATCTGCTAATACCTTCAAAATCTCTCTATGTTCTTCTGTGTGTTCCCATCTCTCCATCATCCTGATTACATGGTCCTTTACGGTCATCTTCCTTCTTATATAACTATAAGGATTGGGTGGTCCTGTGGTTCTCGCTTACAATGATGGGCCAGTACAACATGGGTTCGAACCCTGGCTAGCGCAGTGTTGTTATTGATCAATACCACTCGTTCGTGGTTACAATAATTTATGTGACTATGTAGTTGTTTCTGCTCTGATTTGGCCTTAGCTGCTATGCCATCCTTAAATTGACATTCTGCTTATCTTCTTATCCTTCCATAGTCATTCCTTGCTATCCTCCTTGCCTCCCCTTTCTCTATTATCCTCTGTGTTCTGTACTTTTTCTATGCTATTTTCCTCTGCTAGGTAAAAGGACACAAATGCAACTAATGTGACATTGTGGCAACTAAGGGTTCTTTATCTATCTTCATTTCCCACATCTCCTGTCCTGTCTTGGACGGACCGAGACAGCCCGGAACAGCCCTGGACGGATCCCTAAATCTTTGAGCAGACCATTACTTTACTAGAGCCTTAATAAACCTCTAAGAGACACAAACGGAACCCCTCCTCCTGGGTATTAGGCTGTCGAATAATTTCAACGAGATTCAGGCAGATTCTTTTGGGCCGTATTTGTTGAAAATGTATCTTTAGGGTCGTGTCGCTTGGGTAAATGTATCTTTAGGGTCGTATCGCTTGGGTAAATGTATCTTTAGGGTCCTATCTCTTGGGTAAATGAATCTTTAGGGTCGTATCGTTTAGGTAAATGTATCTTTTGGGCATTATAAAAGATATGAAGTAAGAGTGTGAGTTATGTGAGCATTGTAATGGTTAGTGAGAGGGGTAGTGATGAGAGAGGGGTAGTGGCGAGAGAGAGGGGTAAGGGTGAGTGAGAGGGGTAGTGGTGAGAGAGAGGGGTAGGGGTGAGTGAGAGGGCACTGGTGAGAGAGAGGGTAGTGGTGAGTGAGAGGGGTATTGATGAGAGAGAGGGTAGTGGCGAGAGAGAGGGTAAGGGTGAGTGAGAGGGGTAGTGGTGAGAGAGGGGTAGGGGTGAGTGAGAGGAGTAGTGGTGAGTGGGAGGGGGAGGGGTGAGAGGGGTATGGGTAAGAGGGGTAGAGGTGAGAGGGGTAGTGGTGAGTGAGGGGTAGTGGTGAGTGAGGGGGGTAGTGGTGAGAGGGGAAGGAGTGAGTGAGAGGGAGTAGTGGTGAGAGAGTGGGTAGTGGTGAGTGAAAGGGTAGGGGTGAGTGAGAGGGATTAGTGGTGAGAGAGATAGTGGTGGTTGGGTTTAGTGGTCATCTATCGTGGCTTTAGTGGTAGTGGGTGTTTGGTTGCATATAGTGGTAATTATGGCGATGGTGGTAGTGGCGGTGGTGATTGTGATAGTAAAGGTGGTGGTTGTCGTGATGGTGGTAGTGGAAGCAGTGATGGTTGTTGTGGTGATAGTGGTAGTAACAATATTACTGAAGGACACAAGTGCTTGGGGAAACTGAGCACAAGGAACAGTGGAGGCTCGATCCTCCGTCCACTAACCACAAGGCAGAATACAGCACAAGGAACAGTGGAGGCTCGATCCTCCGTCCACTAACCACAAGGCTGAGTGTGTAAACAAACTAGAAAACACTTTTTTGTACTTATAGCAGAAGCGCTAAACCCACAGGGGTAACAAGAGCTGCAAGAGGCTTCAGTCCTTCACATAAATCACGAATCAGCTTCTATATAAAGCACTGTTCCATTGCCTTGGAACCAACAGCTGCTGGAACCACCAATGGGATGGTTCCATTACCCTCCCATCCACTGTTCCATTGCCTGGGAACCAACAGCTGCTGGAACCACCAATGGGATGGTTCCATTACCTTCCCATCCACTGTTCCATTGCCTTGGAACCAACAGCTGCTGGAACCACCAATGGGACGGTTCCATTACCCTCCCATCCACTGTTCCATTGCCTTGGAACCAACAGCTGCTGGAACCACCAATGGGACGGTTCCATTACCCTCCCATCCAATAATTACAACACATACAGGAAAGGGGCGGGGTCGAGATTGATAAAAAATGGAGTATCTCCCTTTCTGGCGTCTGATTGGATAATAGAAGTTGATGATAAAAAGGAGTGTGTTTGATTGGCTGAGTGTTCATGTGTGTGTGTGTGTGTGTAGACCTATCATACCTCCTCTTAAAACTATGTCCCGATCTTATCTCAACTACTTCACTGTTCAGGTGAGGGATCATGACAGTATGAAGGTGAGGGATCATGACAGTGTGAAGGTGAGGGATCATGACAGTGTGAAGGTGAGGGATCATGACAGTGTGAAGGTGAGGGATCATGACAGTGTGAAGGTGAGGGATCATGACAGTGTGAAGGTGAGGGATCATGACAGTGTGAAGGTGAGGGATCATGACAGTGTGAAGGTGAGGGATCATGACAGTGTGAAGGTGAGGGATCATGACAGTATGAAGGTGAGGGATCATGACAGTGTGAAGGTGAGGGATCATGACAGTATGAAGGTGAGGGATCATGACAGTGTGAAGGTGAGGGATCATGACAGTATGAAGGTGAGGGATCATGACAGTGTGAAGGTGAGGGATCATGACAGTATGAAGGAAGACAGGACGTGCGATGACAGTCAGGTGACAGCCAGGTGACAGCCAGGTGACGGGCAGTGACGATACCTGTGCTGCTGGAAACACAATAACTGAACATTACTAAATAAAACATTGAATAATGTGAGGCTTGTCAGTCGCCTAAGGAGAATTTTAAGTGGAAAATCTCGTTACTATGACAACGGAATATAATACCCACAACTTGGTACCTAAGACACATGTACAATATTCTGGTCGCTTTATTACCAAACGTTTCGCCTACACGGTAGACTTCTCAGTTGAACACATAGATGACAGGGGATGCAGTGGAGGTATAGAAACTATGTACATATTTACATCACCCTCGAAGTAGTTCTGAGGTAGTCAGTCCCTCAACCTGGAGAATTCTGCTTCATAGTCTGCAATATATATATATATATATATTTATATATATATATATATATATATATATATATATATATATATATATATATATATATATATATGCAAAAAGATCACAGTAAACAGGTGATATCAAAATATGCAAGACAACCACTATGAAAAAATATAGGAATTCCAAGCGCTTTCGTGACTACTCACATTATCAAGGAACTATGATATATATATATATATATATATATATATATATATATATATATATATATATATATATATATATATATATATATATACGTAATCAATGAGAAGAAATCCGTGATTCAGAACGTGGGTTTAAGCATAATTAGCGTAGTTTGGAGGTCACTACGCCCTCGTAAGTAGTTTGGCGGTCGTACGCACTAAGGGGGCGCATGCCCCCTTTCCTGCTAGCTTTGGTATGCGTCGGATGCGCCCGTTATAAGACATCTTTGAGTCGCTACAGCGGGGTTGAGTAAGAATGCGCTTCTTTCATTTCGTTATAGCTTTCCTTTCTCTGCTTCTCTGGTTCCTATTGTTACATTAGTAAAAACTAGTGAATTGGAGGCATGGGACCAACCGTTAAACCCGTAGGGGCACAGCAATTATAACCCTTAAATTTGGAAGCCATAAAGGCCATCACCATCACTCTGTTACTGCCAGTATAAGACCTTTAAGCACCTTTAAGCAAGTTGAGGTATACGACCTTAATGCAATCAAGGATTAAAGCGCTAAAGATGAAGAAGAATTATGGGCCTTATTTCGTATAGTAATATAAGGCATTTGCGACGCCTCAGTAGTGGAAATATACGACGTTTATCTATTTCGGGAGGAAATCGTCGACGAAGAGGAATTATGACTTTAATACACCAGTACATAGAGGTCTTCCACAACCTGAACCCACAAAATTTTCAGATGGCAAAACTACGAATCTGAAAATGGTACAAAATGGAACAGAGGAACTGAGGGTAAAAATTTGAATACGAGAGTGCGTGGCTGCCCCGTGGGTGCGTGGCTGCCCCGTGGGTGCGTGGCTGCCCCGTGGGTGCGTGGCTGCCCCGTGGGTGCGTGGCTGCCCCGTGGGTGAGTGGCTGCCCTGTGGGTATTGTGCTGCCCCGAGGGTGCGTGGCTGCCCCGATGGTATTGTACCAGTACAATACCACCCACGACACCCTTTACAAAACTCTGCTATTCCCACTCTATTCCTCAAACAAATTCAAAATACACATTTTTCTAAATCCACTAAAATAAACTAAAAAAAAACTCGATCATATACCTAATATTTTGTCCAAAAAATCCAAAAACTCAATTAATACGAAATGGTTCTCTCTGGTAATATATTTCCTGTATTTTATGATATTCAAAATAAGTATTTTTGAACATCGTTTTCCCCGTGTGGGAGAAAACATGCGGGTTTAGAGCACTAGACTTAGGTAATAATCAAGGAGGCTTTTCAATAGAAGAAAAACATAAAAAATAACGAAGACAAATGAAATGTGTTTTTGTGTTTTGTGTAATATTATGTGACGTATTGAAAGTTAAGCTGTGACGTACTGAACGTTAAGTTGTGGGAAGACGCCAGCTGAGTAGTCTGTCCAGGGTATGTATCCCTCCTGGGTATGTTTGACCAGGGTATGTATCCCTCCTGGGTATGTTTGCCCAGGGTATGTATCCCTCCTGGGTATGTTTGCCCAGGGTATGTATCCCTCCTGGGTATGTTTGCCCAGGGTATGTATCCCTCCTGGGTATGTTTACCCAGGGTATGTATCCCTCCTGGGTATGTCTGCCCAGGGTATGTATCCCTCCTGGGTATGTCTGCCCAGGGTATGTATCATTCCTGGGTATGTCTGCCCAGGGTATGTATCCCTCCTGGGTATGTCTGCCCAGGGTATGTATCCCTCCTGGGTATGTCTGCCCAGGGTATGTATCCCTCCTGGGTATGTCTGCCCAGGGTATGTATCCCTCCTGGGTATGTCTGTGGGCTGCTGTAAGTGGTTGTGGGCTGCTGTAGGTGGCTGTGGGCTGTTGTAGATGGCTGTGGGCTGCTGTAGATGGCTGTGGGCTGCTGTAGGTGGCTGTGGGCTACTGTATGTAGTTGTGGGCTGTTGTATGTGGCTGTGGGCTGCTGTAGGTGGCTGTGGGTTGCTATATGTAGCTGTGGGCTGTTGTATGTGGCTGTTGGCTGTTGTATGTGGCTGTTGGCTGTTGTATGTGGCTGTGGGGTGCTGTAAGTGACTGTGGGCTGCTGTAGATAGCTATGGGCTGCTGTATGTGGCTGTGGGCTGCTGTAGATTGCTGTGGGCTGCTGTAGATGGCTGTAGGCTGATGTAGGTGGCTGTGGGCTGCTGTATGTGGCTGTGGGCTGCTGTATTTGGCTGTGGGCTGTTGTATGTGGCTGTGGGCTGTTGTATGTGGCTGTGGGCTGCTGTAGGTGGCTGTGGGCTGCCGTAGGTGGCTGTGGGCTGCCGTAGGTGGCTGTGGGCTGCTGTAGGTGGCTGTGGGCTGCCGTAGGTGGCTGTGGGCTGCCGTAGGTGGCTGTGGGCTGCCGTAGGTGGCTGTGGGGTGCTGTAAGTGACTGTGGGCTGCTGTATGTGGCTGCGGGCTGCTGTAGATGGTTGTAGGCTGATGTAGGTGGCTGTGGGCTGCTGTAGATTGCTGTGGGCTGCTGTAGATTGCTGTGGGCTGCTGTAGATGGCTGTAGGCTGATGTAGGTGGCTGTGGGCTGCTGTATGTGGCTGTGGGCTGCTGTATTTGGCTGTGGGCTGTTGTATGTGGCTGTGGGCTGTTGTATGTGGCTGTGGGCTGCTGTAGGTGGCTGTGGGCTGCCGTAGGTGGCTGTGGGCTGCCGTAGGTGGCTGTGGGCTGCCGTAGGTGGCTGTGGGCTGCCGTAGGTGGCTGTGGGCTGCCGTAGGTGGCTGTGGGCTGCCGTAGGTGGCTGTGGGGTGCTGTAAGTGACTGTGGGCTGCTGTATGTGGCTGCGGGCTGCTGTAGATTGCTGTGGGCTGCTGTAGATTGCTGTGGGCTGCTGTAGATGGCTGTAGGCTGATGTAGGTGGCTGTGGGCTGCTGTAGATGGCTGTAGGCTGATGTAGGTGGCTGTGGGCTGCTGTAGATTGCTGTGGGCTGCTGTAGATTGCTGTGGGCTGCTGTAGATGGCTGTAGGCTGATGTAGGTGGCTGTGGGCTGCTGTAGATTGCTGTGGGCTGCTGTAGATTGCTGTGGGCTGCTGTAGATGGCTGTAGGCTGATGTAGGTGGCTGTGGGCTGCTGTAGATTGCTGTGGGCTGCTGTAGATTGCTGTGGGCTGCTGTAGATGGCTGTAGGCTGATGTAGGTGGCTGTGGGCTGCTGTAGATGGCTGTAGGCTGATGCAGGTGGCTGTGGGCAGCTGTTGTTGGCTGTGGGCTGTTTTATGTGGCTGTTGGCTGCTGTAGATGGCTGTGGGATTATGTAGGTGACTCTGTGCTGTTGTATGTGGCTGTGGGCTGCTGTATGTGGCTGTGGGCTGCTGTATGTGGCTGTGGGCTGCTGTATGTGGCTGTGGGCTGTTGTATGTGGCTGTGGGCTCATGTGTGTGACTGTGGGTTGTTGTAGATGGCTGTGGGCTGTTGCAGGTGGCTGTGGGCCGCTGTAGGTGGCTGTGGGCTGCTGAAGATAGCTGTGGGCTGTTGCAGGTGGCTGTGGGCTGCTGTAGATAGCTGTGGGCTGTTGCAGGTGGCTGTGGGATGCTATAGGTTTCTGTGGGCTGCTGTCTGTGGCTGTGGGCTCATGTGTGTGACTGTGGGTTGCTGTAGATGGCTGTGGGCTGTTGCAGGTGGCTGTGGGCTGCTGTAGGTGGTTGTGGGCTGCTGAAGATGGCTATGGGCTGTTATAGGTGGCTGTGGGCTCATGTGTGGGCGTAACTGTGGTGGTAGACAATTAACACAGCCTCATTATACCTCTCTGGTCAATATGTGTTGGTAATTATCTTTTACGATGGTTGTTAAGTCAGTCGCTACCCAGAAAAACTGAAGGTTAAACCATGTTAATTAACACTTAACTCTATTATAGAAGCCGCTAAACCCGCGTGGTTTATTACGAACAAGCAACAATACACAGATAACCCGGACGTTTCGCTCCGATTTGTACCATTAACTAGTAGGACCGAAACGTCGTCTTAAGCATTATTTTCTTATGTTTGAGTTATTTGTGTATTGTTCAAGTCATGGTATTGTGCCTCTTGTTCTTTATGAACAAGGAGTCCTGAAGGCTCGATCCTCCGTCCACTAAACCGAAGGCTTGATCCTCTCTTCCTCTGACCGCTACAAGGACTTCGATCAGTCAAACTGTTGGTGCTAGCTATTAACATTTAAACTGGAAAGTTTATGGAGTGTAAAAACCATATATCAGGAGGTGAGAACATGGCGAGAGGCTCGATAATTGCTAGGCCTACTGACTAATTGCTAGGCCTACCTGCTAATTTTTTAGCTTCCAACAGCCCCGCCTACTGCCTCAGGTAGGCTCATTTAAGGCAGAAATATAATTGAAATACACCTTTTTTTCTCCTTCAATTACCTTAACTGCTTCTCCAATTACTTTCAGTCACAAATATGTTATGGAGGGGGAAGGTAATTAACACTTCTGGTAATTGTTATCTCTTGTAAATTATGCGGTTAATGACGCATTTCAGTTGGTAGCGAACTCACCTCACACACTGAGTGCCCGTGGTTCGATCCCCGGTACGGGTGGAAGCAATGGCCGTGTTTCCTTAAGACACCTGCTGTCCCTGTTCACTTAGCAGTAAGTAGGTACCTGGGTGTTAGTCGACTGGTGTGGGTCGCATCCTGGGGGCAAAATTAACCTAAGTTGCGGGAAATGCTCTGCATAACCAGGGGCTTTCTATACAGTATGTCACTGATGTCAGCTATGGTCTGTATAAGTTGTATCATGTACTTGTAGAAATATTATTATTATTAATTATTATTAGGTCTTTCACCGGATTCTCTAGGCCTACCCATAACTTCTAGGCCTATCCTAACATCTTTTATGGCGAAGAATGAGACGCTTGTGCAACACCTATTACCCAGTCCAGTTAAAACTTTTCTAGCTTCTCCTACGCCTACCTTAATTTCCCATAGGCCTACATTAATTTCCCAAGGCCTACATTAACCTCCTTTAGGCCTACCTTAACTTCCCCTGGGACTACTTTACCTTTCCAGGGCCTCCATTAACTTCCCCTGGGCCTGCCTTAACTTCCTAGGCCTATACCTACCCGATACCGCCTACCCCTTCTGAACACCAGTTCAACCCACACCCCAAGACAACCGCTGTAACAAATCGCTCTTATCAACGTGGTCCATAGCGGCGATAATCACGTAAATATAAGGGGATTATTAACCTTGTATGGAAATAATTTGAAATCTTTTTGAAACTTGAAGGAAATTTGCATGAAATCCGTATGAAACCTGTATTAAACCCGAATGAAATCTGCTTAAAGTGCCGCACAACGCAGCTAGTTTATTGTGCACCTGTGGACGGTAGCGCAGAAAAGGCCCAGGAACTAGGCCCCAAAAGGGTTAACAGGAGTACATCTGGATTTATATCTACAGTTCACTTATCTGTTACGAGCAAATTTTGGAAATTTACTTAATGTGTCTGGTATCTTGTTTCATTAATAAGATATCTTGACATGTTGCATGGGTTATTATACTGTCTATCTCTATATTCCTGATTCAAGATTGTGACCATAGACCTGACCACATACTTTGCACATACTTCTGTGTCTCTCCCAAACTGCCAGAAGAACTTGTAATCAAGCCTAAGTCTGGCCACTATTATATCAATTAGTCTGTTCACATTGTAAGTATAACAGTATAACAATTTCATTATTTACTTCTCTCTTAATATTATTCCTAATGCTAGGCACAGATACACCAAAGTTATATTCTACATTCTCCTTCAAAGTACTTTTCTTAGCTAAGATATCAACTTTATGATGAAGATGTAATCCAATATTTGATGGAATCCACAACAATTGCACATTAAATCAGTATTCACGAACTTTTAAGAATCTATACCTGGCTTCTCCAATAAGCATGTTGTTAGAATGATGACATAGAATCAGTAACAATCAGAGAGTCAAGCTCAGTGTCATAAGTTAACTTGAGCGTCATTATGATGCCAAGCAATTCAGTTTGCAGTGTAGACGCCCAGTTGTTAATTCTAAAGCCTGACTCAGTATAGTTCCTGACCTGCAAGAAACTTGTATACATCTGTATGAAACCTGTATAAAATCTGAACTGAGCTGTATAAAACCTTTATAATATTATACACAACCGACTAGTTCATGAGTAAGATACATGTAAGCTACAAGTAAGATACATGTAAGATACATACAAGATACATGTAAGATACATGTCACATATAAGTATATGTGAGGAAAAGTTTCGCCTGCAGGCGACTGGACAGTCAGTGAGACAATAGAAGTGGAGAGTTAATTTAGGTGATCAGTCCCTTAGTCTTGACAGAAGTTAATCAATCCCTAATATTAACACACGATGATCAGTCATTTAGCCTTAACAGAAGGTGGTCATCGGTCCCTGCGACTATAGCAGAGTCATCAAGCCGGTGACACATACTGGAACCAGAAGTGAGGTGTAGTTGATTGGAGATGATATCACAAGTGAGCGGGGCCCACTGGTGGAAGTGAATCATCTAACAATTTTGTTAGCAATTGAGTTGCAAGTCATCCCATGAAGCAAGATACTATGGTGTTGTTGTCTGTAAAGATATCTTAGTGTTGCACATGTGTCTCATTACCAACGTGACAGTATGGGATACCATTTATGACACTCTTCTGCCACGCCTCGCCATGGTATCTTGGTATTCGGGATTTCTCCTACAACTCTATTGTTAATATGTTTAGCATGTCCTGCCACTAGTGGGCCCCGCTCACCTTTGACAACATTTCCATGCTGCTACACCTCACTTCCAGTTCTAGCAAGCCTCTGGTCTGACGCCTCTGTTGTAAGCTAAGGGACGGAACAACTTAGGTCTAAGTTAGAAGCCCAATAGACGGCAGCACTAGGCCTAGCGGCCATGTTACATGTAGAATATCTCAGTTACATCTCCATTTCAGCTGTCTTTTGAATTGCAATCCATAAAGGTACCTTTATTGATTGCAACTGAGGTGTTAGGCACATGCAACAGTACATGTGTTTAACATATGATACATGTATGGAACGTGTACGATACCTGTATGAAACTTTCCATAATATACAGACGTGAATCTGGTGGGAAAATCAGGAATCTCTGATTGGCTGGTAGAGATGACCTACAGTGTGATACCAGGCAAGAAGGGTACCTCAGTGCTGGTGAAAGGTTCTTGTTCCAAGGAACTGCACCTATCCTCCCCTTCATATTGTCAAGTTTAATTACATCCCATTCCCCAGGCGCTGCATGGCCTTACATAACATTACTACTACTACTACTACTACTACTACTACTACTACAACTACTACTACTACTACTAATAATAATGACCATTTACAGTCAGTTTCTTTTTCTCCTGTGTACACGGTGTGTGTGTGTGTGTGTGTGTATGTGTCTATCACATGCCCAGACGTTCATATAAACTGTACATCTCTCCCTGACTGGGACATACGCACATGGTATATGTACTGTGTGTACATCTCTCCCTGACTGGGACATACGCACATGGTATATGTACTGTGTGTACATCTCTCCCTGACTGGGACATACGCACATGGTATATGTACTGTGTGTACATCTCTCCCTGACTGGGACATACGCACATGGTATATGTACTGTGTGTACATCTCTCCCTGGCTGGGACATACGCACATGGTATATGTACTGTGTGTACATCTCTCCCTGGCTGGGACGTACTCACGTACATGGTGTGTTCAACCACTGGCTAGTTTTTATTATCCTAGCAATAAGGTGAAGTTATTTAGAACAGCAGTGTAAAGCAGCGCTTGTTACTGAGAGATTACACTGTTACACTGCTCACCCTGACCTCTAACACCACCAGCTTCACTGTCACCAACACCACCATCTTCACTACCAATATCACCAACACCACCATCTTCACTGTCACCAACACCAGCATCTTCACTGTCACCAACACCAGCATCTTCACTGTCACCAACACCAGCATCTTCACTGTCACCAACACCAGCATCTTCACTGTCACCAACACCACCATCTTCACTGTCACCAACACCAGCATCTTCACTGTCACCAACACCAGCATCTTCACTGTCACCAACACCAGCATCTTCACTGTCACCAACACCAGCATCTTCACTACCACTATCCCCAACACCAGCATCTTCACTACCACTATCCCCAACACCAGCATCTTCACTACCACTATCCCCAACACCAGCATCTTCACTACCACTATCCCCAACACCAGCATCTTCACTACCACTATCCCCAACACCAGCATCTTCACTACCACTATCCCCAACACCAGCATCTTCACTACCACTATCCCCAACACCAGCATCTTCACTACCTCTATCCCCAACACCAGCATCATAGCTACCACTACCACTATCCCCAACACCAGCATAATTACCACTACCACTATCCCCACCACCAGCTTCTTCACTACCACAAACCCCAACACCAGCATCTTCACTACCTCTATCACCATCACAGGTAAAATTGATCACTGTCATTACAAGTGTTAAAGAAATCTTTGCATGAATCTTGTCTATAATATTATCCACAAGGATCCTTCTTTTTGTGGGATATGCAATACCAAATTAAGTATTCCCTCGAGGTATACCATAATAGGAACTACCCAATAATTTCCACTGAGGCTTTTTTTATCATTAGGGAGTTGCGCTCATAGAGATAAGTACTATTTTTTATTAACAAAAGGTGAATGATTCCATTAAGTTTGTATGAGCAGGGGGGTATATCTAAGGTGCCATCTTTTTTTTACACTTTTTGATAGTTTAATGAAAGATCAGGTGTTCCTGAGGCAAGACTGAGGGTGATTATGTTGTTGGAGGTGCTGGTGAGTGGTGCTGGTGTGTGGTGCTGGTGTGTGGTGCTGTATTGGTACTGGTGTGTGGTGCTGTATTGGTGCTGCTCTCTGTGCCATTGTCTTGGAGAGAAACTGTATAAAATACAGACACCAATATGCCAGCAGACTAGACCACTTGAAGAATTATACATTCATGCAACATCTTGGAATCTTTATAGACGTTTCGCCCTCCAGTGGCTTTATCAGTACAACACTGGCTGTAGAAGTATGTACAGAAGATAGTGGAAGACGAGGTTATCAGTCCCTCAATATGTTATAAACTTCACATATCTTTCAAAACCATCAGACCCTCGGCCTAGGTGCAGGTGTTGAGCACCGTTGCCTTGAAGACTACGGTGCTCAACACCTGTATCTTATATTTCATCTTGTTTTTATTATATACTATTGTATATAGTATATAGTGCATTGTATATAGTGTATAGTATATAGTAAAGATATTGAAGATTGAGACACTTATGCAACATATGGGAATCTTTATTGAGGAAACGTTTCGCCACACAGTGGCTTCATCAGTCTAATACAAAGCAGAAAAGTGTAAGAAGAGGAGGAGTTTGAGGTAATCAGTCCCTTAGCCTGGAGTCGATGTGTAGAAAGTACAGCACAGGGTCGTAGAAGTGGCTTATATACTGTAGTCAGGTGAGGCGAAGCAGGAGGAGGCGGGATCATAGTGGTACCATCCACTAGTTTAAGTAGGTCTTCGTCCAAAGGTTGGACACAGATGTCAGACACTGCAACATCATGGGATCTTGATACAAGAAATTCGTCAACACTTGTCCAACCTTGACGAAGACCACTCGACTAGTGGATGGTACCACTATGACCGCTCTGCTGCTCACCTCACCTGACTACAGTATATAAGCCACTTCTACGACCCTGTGCTGTACTTTCTACAAGATTGATGGACTGAACACATCGACTCCAAGCTGAGGGACTGATTACCTTAAACTTCTCCTCTCCTTACACCTTTCTGCTTTGTATAGGACTGATGAAGCCACTGTGTGGCGAAACGTTTCTTCAATGAAGATTCCCATATGTTGCATAAGTGTCTCAATCTTCAATTTGTCGGGTTTAAACCATTTATCACACAGTAAAGATATTGGTGGGTGCTCTGCCCCACGAATATCTACTATAAATTATATCGCCACTACTAACAGCACCACCATTATCAAGGGCGCTACTACTACTACTGTAGATGATTGGTTCAGAGAACCGACAAGTTGATAAATTAGACACATGTGCAACACTTGGGTATCTTTATTGAGGAAACGTTTCGCCCCCACAGTGGCTTCATCAGTCCTATACAAAGTAGAAAGTTGTAAAGAGAGGAGGAGTTTGAGGTAATCAGTCCCTCGGCCTGGAGTCGATGTGTTCAGTCCATCAATCTTGTAGTAAGTACAGCATAGGGCAAAAGAAGTTGCTTATATACTGCAGACAGGTGAGGCGAAGCAGGAGGAGGCGGGGTCATAGTGGTACCATCCACTAGTCGAAGTAGGTCTTCGTCCAAAGGTTGGACAAGTGTGGAAGAATTCGTTTGTATCAAGATCCCAAGAAGTTGCTGTGTCAGACAGGTTGTAGATGAATGGTTCAGAGAACCGACAAGTTGATAAATTAGACACATATGCAACACTTTGGTATCTTTATTGAGGAAACGT
Source organism: Cherax destructor (assembly GCA_009830355.1). Taxonomy (NCBI): domain Eukaryota; kingdom Metazoa; phylum Arthropoda; class Malacostraca; order Decapoda; family Parastacidae; genus Cherax; species Cherax destructor. The sequence continues at coordinate 212,479 of WNWK01000976.1, forward strand.
TTCGCCACACATACGTGTCTAATGTATCAACTACTACTACTACTACTGTCACCCCCACTAGCCATCTGTTTTCCCAAAGAAACTCGCAACCATCTGGTTAATTACACTGCGCATGACTCATTGTCAAAGAAGACACTTCAAAACGCATATTTTCAGAGACGTTTATAGAGCAACTTGCAATGCGCACAGACTGACTGATGTTGAAGTGGCCAGTCTTAGTCTTGGTTACAAGTACTTCTGGCAGTTTGGGAGACACACAGATGATGATCAAACCGAATGTAAAGTATGTGGCCAGCCTTATGGCCACTGCCTAGAACACTTATTGAGGAATATAGAGATAGACAGTATAATAACCTATGTGATATGTCAAGATATCTTATTAATGAAAATAAGATACCAGATATATTAAGCAAATTTCCTAAATTTGCTCGTAACAGATAAGTGAACTGTAAATATAAATCCAGATGTACTCCTGTTAACCCTTTTGGGGCCTAGTTCCTAGACCTTTTGTGAATCTTGCGCTACCGTCCACAGGATTGCTCAATAATCTAGCCACTTCGGTGGCAAAATCTAATCATAAATAAGTGTATCGCTGTCCCACACAACAAGTCATGGAACAAGAGTGAGACACTTGGGCAACATTTGCAAATATTTATTGAGGAAATGTTGCTCCAGCCAGTGGCTTCTTCAGTCCACATCAGGAATGGGAGGACATTCAGATTCAATCCACGAATAGGGAGATGCTCAATCCACGAATAGACTGATGCTCACCAGCATCAGTCTTTCCTACCAAGAAGCATGATTCATTTAATACAAAATATTACTGTAATATCACCAACACATTTCGTTAACAATAACAACCATCTACTGAAAAGCTTACATCGGTATTGAAATTCTGAGACCCATCAGAAGAGTCTTCCTAAAATTATTGCATGGAAACCAATTTTTGAAATGGTCTATGTATAAACACAACTGCAGTATACTGCGATCTTTTATTGACAACGTTTCGCCCACACAGTGGACTTCATCAAGTCATAAACAGATCTACCTGGGTATAGAGTACATGATTATATAGTATGGAGAGTCAGGTGGAGAATGTTGGGTAGGTTGGATTTAAGAGGGACCTACACGGGACGGGCGAGTGTGTTTGTTATGTTGGATAATAATAAAGAAGTTTCCTGGCAACGGGTTCAAATATGCTGTAAAATCCGTTGTTTTGGTTGAAATTGTTAGATAAACACATGAGTAATGATGTTAAGTAAAAGGACACAAATGCAACTAATGTGACATTTTATTGTGGCAACGTTTCGCTCTCCAGGAGCTTTCTCAAGCCGTTACAAGCGATAATGGACATAGTGGGTTTATATATACTCTCCCAACAGCCAGGTTGCATCCAACATTTCTAAAGTATTTGCACAAGCTAACACTAGAGTCGCAATCGCTTCCAGTACTTCTATTAAGGATCTATCCAAGACTAAATCCAAGCACCATGAACCAGTCAACGCAGGGGTCTACACTATACCCTGTGGAGGCTGCGACAGAATTTATGTAAGAGAAACAGCAAGGAACCTCGAAACACGCATCAATGAACACATTAATGCATGCAGAAACGATAACCTGAACAACGCCTGCGTACAACACCGAAATTCCAACAATCATCTCATGAAATTCAAAGACGCCCGACTAGTAATCAAAGAAACTAATTTCCGTAGACGCAAATGCCTTGAATCAGCACTTATCTCTGTTTCTAACACAATTAAACAAAACAAAGGCAGCTTCACTATCTCTGAAGTCTTAGCAAGAATCCTCCTGAAAACAGTAAACCCTACCATCACATAGTCTCTCCTGCTAATTCAACACAAGCACATCGTAGATGTGGAACACTCCTACAGGCCTTCGATATTTCAACCTCCAGCAGAAATATTTGTCTAACCTATTGTTATACTACCCTAGTATTTGTTTTATCACCTTTTACTCATGTGCATATTGACTACTACTAATATCACTACTACTACCACCACTAGTATTTCACCTCACTTTGAGAGAATATATAAACCCACTATGTCCATTATCGCTTGTAACGGCTTGAGAAAGCTCCTGGAGAGCGAAACGTTGCCGCAATAAAATGTCACATTAGTTGCATTTGTGTCCTTTTACTTAACATATTGTCGGTAATTCTACCAATATTATTACATGAGTAATGATGCCAAGATTCTGCAGACGACATCTACACTTGCCATTTGTTCCTTCAGTCTTTTCCTTGGTTCAGCTCAGTAGGGTTAAAAATATGATTGTCAATTGGATAAGACATTCTGAAGTACTATAATAAAGTTTTGAATTAGATTTTGCTGGCTGAGCAGCTAGTTTATTGTGCATCACACAGTAAAGTGCGCTACCTCTTCCACTACTGCCTCCACGTCCTTTTATTTATTCTACCTCTCTCTCCCTTCCCTGCCGTCCCCTCGTATATATACTGGCTCCCTTACCTTCGTATGTTAGTGTGTGACTAGTTAATAAGAACATAAGAACATAAGAATGGAGGAACACTGCAGAAGGCCTACTGGCCCATACAAGGCAGGTCCATATCAAAACCACCACTACCTAAGAATTCACTCCTGCACCCACGACACCAATCAAACCCAGCCCTTCCCACTCATATATTTGTCCAATCTCTTTTTAAAGCCACCCAAGGTCCTAGCCTCTATCACCCTACTCGGAAGATTGTTCCACGCATCTACAACTCTGTTCGAAAACCAGTACTTGCCTATGTCCTTTCTAAATCTAAATTTATCCAATTTAAATCCGTTATTTCTCGTTCTTACTTGGTTCGATATCCTCAGTATTTTATTAATATCTCCTTTGTTTATGCCCATCATCCACTTGTACACCTCGATGATATCTCCCTCATTCTACGTCTCTCCAGAGAGTGGAGATTCAATGCTCTAAGTCTATCTTCATACGGGAGATTTCTTATACTGTAAATCATTTTAGTCATTCTTCTTTGTATGTTCTCCAATGAATCTATATCCATCCTGTAGTAAGGAGACCAAAACTGAGCTGCATAATCCAAATGAGGTCTCACTAGTGATGTATAGAGCTGTAAAATAACTTTTGCACTTCTGTTGCTTATACTTCTTGAAATAAATCCTAGTAATCTGTTAGCCTTATTGCGCACACTTAGGCACTGTTGTCTTGGCTTTAGATTTCTGCTTACCATGACTCCCAAGTCTTTTCACATTCTGTATGATCAAGCTCAACTTCACCTAGTTTATAAATTCGAGGGATATTTTCATTACCAACGACAAGCACCTTACACTTGTCCACATTGAACTTCATCTGCCACTTTTCAGACCAAGACATTAATTTATCCAAATCCTCCTGGAGTTCACTGTTATCCTCCTCAGAATGAATTATACGGCCTATTTTTGTATCATCAGCAAATTTACTCATGTCACTTGCAATTCCTTCATCAAGATCATTAATGTAAATTATGAACAACAATGGGCCCAAAACTGATCCTTGTGGAACGCCACTAGTGACAAATCCCCATTCAGATTTGACCCCATTAATGGAAACTCTCTGCTTTCTATTGGTAAGCCATGCCTCTATCCATGCTAGAACTTTACCTCCTATACCATGAGCTGCCACCTTTCTTAAAAGTCTCTTGTGAGGTACTCTATCGAAGGCCTTACTGAAATCCAAGTAAACTATATCATATTCTTTATCACTGTCTACTGCCTCAAATGTTTTATTGAAAAACGTCAGTAAATTTGTCAGGCAGGAACGACCTCTCGTAAACCCATGCTGAGATTCATTAATCAAATTATGGTCTTCAAGGTGACTTCTGATAATATCAGCTATAATTGATTCTAATAATTTGCCTACTATAGACGTGAGGCTTATTGGACGGTAATTTGATGGAATGGACTTATCCCCTGATTTGAATATAGGAACTACATTAGCTATCTTCCACATCTCTGGCACAACACCAGTTAGGATGGACGTATTAAACACATTCGTTAATGGCTGACTAAGTTCCATTTTGCATTCTTTAAGTACCCTGGAAAACAACTCGTCGGGTCCAGGGGACTTATTTTGCTTCAGTTTATCTATTTGTTTGATAACCATATCCCTCGTGACGGTAATATTAGTTAATTTGAATTCTTCAGGAACTGAATAATTGTTAATTTCTGGAATCTCATTTACGTCTTCTTGTGTAAAGACTGACAAAAAATAGTCATTAAATAGAGAACACATTTCCAGTTCGTTATCCGTCAGCTGTCCATTCCCGTTTTTCAGAGGTCCTACCTTTTCCCTCACCTTCGTCCTGTACACTTGAAAGAACCCTTTTGGATTAGTCTTTGATTCATTAGCAACCTTAATCTCATAGTCACGTTTAGCCTTTCTAATCCCCTTTTTTACTTCTCTTTTCAACTGAACATATTGGTCAATAAGGTTAACATCTCCTCTTTTGATGCGCCTATAAATTCCTCTTTTCTCCCCTAATAAATGTTTTAGCCTCCTGTTAATCCATTTGGGATCGTTATTATTTGACCTAAATTCTCTCTGGGGAATAAACATACTCTGTGCACGTTGTACATTATTAAGAAAAAAATCATAAACGCAGATCCCATCGTAATCGTTAGCTAGATTACCCCAGTCGAGATTAGACAGGTGTTCCCTAAGTCCAATATAATCGGCAGAACGAAAATCAGGAACTTTTACCGTATTATCCCTATTCTCGTACTCCCATGTAATATTAAAAGTAATGGATTTGTGATCACTAGCTCCAAGCTCTTCAGTGATCTCCAGATTATTTACAAGAGTTTCTTTATTTGACAAGACTAGGTCGAGCAAATTATTACCTCTGGTAGGCTCCGTCACACACTGCTTCAGAAAACAGTCCTGAACTACTTCCATAAAGTCACTGGACTCCATATTACCGGTCAAAGAAGTCCAGTCAATTTGACTAAAGTTAAAATCCCCTACTAACACTACGTTATTGTGCCTAGAAGCCCTAACAATTTCGTCCCAAAGAAGTCTCCCTCTATCGTGATCCAAGCCTGGAGGTCGGTATATTACACCTAGAATCAGTTTTTCTTGACCTTCTAGAAACTCTACCCAAACAGATTCTGTTAATGATCCATCTATTTTTATGCCTGTTTTTATGCAGCAATTTATATTTTCTCGTACATACAATGCAACTCCACCCCTTTCCCATTATATCTATCTACATGGAACAACTTAAACCCCTGAATATGACACTCAGCAATCATATCCCGACTCTTGGTATTATACCATGTTTCAGTTATTGCAATGACATCAAAGTTCCCAGCACATGCTACCAAACGTAATTCGTTAATTTTATTTCTGGCGCTTCGACAGTTAGTATAAAATACATTGATATGTATCTTCTTGTGAACCTTTTTCAGCTTTTGTTTTACACAATTTCTGTTACTATCATTACCCTGTGTCACTCGATTACTGTTATTGTTATGATTTATGATATCAAAGCCTGAATCAATATTTTGGCCCTCATTATTTACCATTCCTAAACCCATACCTCTAACTAATCCTAGTTTAAAGCCCTAACAACATCCTCAACTGAGCTAGAGAGAAATTCTACACCTGCCCTGGATAAGTGAACCCCATCCCTGGCATACATGTCATTTCGGCCATAGAAGTGGTCCCAGTTGTCAATGAATGGGACTGCATTATCCTTACAGTGTTTGTCCAGCCAGCAATTTATACCAATCGCTCTGGACAGCCATTCATTTCCAACACCCCTTCTTGGCAAAATGCCACATATAACAGGGCTCCCTCCCTTCTTCCTAATGATGTCTATTGCTGCCTTATACCTACTAACTAAATCCTCACTTCTACGCTTGGATACATCATTGCCTCCAGCACTGAGGCAGATAATAGGATTGATCCCATTACCATGCATGATGTTGTCAAGTCGGCTAACAATGTCTTCCATCCCAGCCCCAGGAAAGCAAACCCTCTGTCTCCTACTCCTATCTTTCAAGCAGAAGGCCCTATCCATATATCTAACTTGGCTATCCCCAACAACAACAATGTTTTTACCTTCCTTGGTACAGTTCGTCGTGACGTTCCCAGTAGTCGACTCACATTCGTCTGGAAGCACAGAAAAGGAGTTCGAAGTTTCCACAGCAGTCTCTTTCTTCTTCGTCGTTACTACCTCTCCATTCGTCTTCTTGATCTTCAACTTCGTCCCATGCTGTCCGGCCACTGCCCAGGTTACCTTCTTGACCTGAGGACTCACAACAGGAGGACTACTACGAATCCTCTTGTTTTCCTCCGTCAATCGCCGTATCTCAAGCTTCGCTACCCTCAATTCCTCCTTAAGCTGCTGGTAAAGTTGCTCAATAGGGGGCATCTTGATTCAGTCCACAGGGAGTACACTAGACACGTCTTCACTGAGCTAAGAACAGGTCACCACTGAACTAAGAACAGGTCACCACTCAGCTAAGAACAGGTCACTCGGTCCAACTCGGACCGAAACGTCGTCTTAAGTTTCTCCTACGTGTGGGTTATTTGTGTATTGTAACGGTATTGTACCTTTTTATTCTTTAAGAGCACATGGATACTCAAATGACCTAGGAACTAGGTCACAAAAGGTTTAACAGGGGTTCATCGGGATTTATATCCACAAGTGACTCACCTGTTGCAAGCAAATTTAGGACAGGAAGTGAGCGGAAGATAATATTGCACATAACAATGTGTCAGTTCTGTAGTTAAGTCGTATAGTATTTAATGCCTCACTAAGCTCGTGAAAATTAAATCCGATATAAAAGCAAGACTTATCTATATCTCTCAATCTTCCTTTTGCAGTTCCATTCAATTTAAAATCGAATACAAGCCTCTTAAAATTTTTTGTGTATGTTGAACTTAAGATAAGTCGTAATGTACGACTGTCATTGAACAAACAGAATGGACGGGGACTCGAACCATGTGTCGTGGGGGTTCTCATGGATTGGGTAATAAACACAAACGTACTTGGATAGTAACTAGTATATTGGTGGAAATGGGAGTACACTAAGAGCCTGTGCCTTGCCTCTCTCTACCGTACGACTGACGCTCTCCTGAGGCCGAGGGGCGCTCATATTCAAAGATTGACCCTTGACACGGCTTGACCAGCAGAAAGGCTAGTAGCGGACAGTGATCACGTGAAAGGCTTGTGACTCACTGGTAATACAATACTACTAATACTATCACTGAACTACTAGTGACACGTGGTCCTGAAAGGTAGAGCGCTGAACCTGCCATCATTCTTTTTATTTATTACGTAGTGTTTAAGAAAGTTCTAAATTACAAAAAAAAGCTTTAAACTTTACAAACTAGCATATACAAAATTAAATACAAAGTATTTATAATTACGAAGCTTCATGACTTAGTGTTTGTAGTTAAGTAATAAAAACATCCTCTAGCTGTTTCATGTAACAAGTTTAATGCAATTAAAAATTTAGTTTTAACAGCACAAAGTAAAACTAAAGATTTCTTTTAAAAGTCCACCAGCACGACAAGTTTGAAGCCTATCAGAAAGGTCATTCATCGGTAATTGTTCTGAATCAAAGAATTCAAAGATTTTTTTTAATTGTAATAATATTTCTAATTTGCAGATGCACATTCTAATTATTTAGAATGTCATTCTTATGGAACACATCTGTATTAATATTTTGAAACTGATAAGTCAAACTATTCAAGTCCTTATTTATTGAATAATAACCAATAAGTCCTTATTTACTGAATAACAATCAATACCACTTATTGCATAAATCTGGACTTAAGCAACTTAATAATAACGTTGTTTCTTGCTCTCTGGAAAACAGAACTGGGTTGAAAATTTTGAAGCCGATCAGAAGAGTCATTCTCCATTTAATGTAAGGATTCCATCGATTTAAGTTTTATATTGACAAATTTGTCAGCACAAACTAAACTTAACGGGCTCTACCTTGTCTGCAGGACCCATCAGCGTTTAATACTGAAGTCATTCATATTTATTTCGTTAGGTTCAGAGTGATTTTTGCGAAATTATTGCATACACAAATTTTAGCTTGCCTTATTCGGCAAGATGAGTGTTGCTGTTCAAGCCAAAATCGCAAGTTTTACCATATACGCCTACATACTTAAATTTCACTCTCCTTCGTCGTAAAATTAAGATGCACAAGCATTGTTTGCTTTTTGAGCATTTGAAGCTAAGCTGCAGAGGATGTTGGAGGTTATCTGATACATTCCAGGATTCTGGGAATGGGTCCTACAAATGTGTTCACAGGTCACCTGCACCTGTCAGTTACTACAAGAATCCTCCCTAGTTACCTTACGTCAACGTTGAGGATATAGAGAGTCAGGTGAGACTTGCAGTGTTAAGGGGGAAATTAAAACTAGAAGTCAGACTAAGAACATAGAAAAATAAAGATTTTTTTTTAGGTAACCACCGAAAAAACCTTCGAGGTATATGAAATAATATTATCGGAATCCACGTAAACAACGGGAGAAAAATTTCGATTCTTGTTTAACCAACAAAGGCACCAATGGTGACATTGGTGTTCCTTATTAACGAGCCTTCAACCTAACGAGGCAGTTACACCCGGGTGTCACCAGTTGAAGACCCAGTAACAGGGGGGCGTGACTCCCTTCGTGAGGTGTAATAAAGAAAGATAGGAGTAATAACACCCTCTGACACTGTGCAAATAGCACTCTTTTGACCCCATCTTTGTTTTTACTGCGACTGCAGCAGGCGATAATAAAGGCCTTTGGTGACGGCTTTATTGGCCTTTTATTAGCAAAAGTAGCTTTTGGCGATTGTCAGAGGTTTTATTAATGCCTTGCCTCTTGCCTGAACGTTATCTTAAGCTATAAATATCTGAGATAATTCACGATCACTGAATTTCATGGATAATTATATCGCCTTTGTGTGTGTTATCTGTTCTGCGCATCAGAGGGAATATCTTCATTCTGACCGCAAGAATACAATTCATAATACAGTGCCTACAATACCCTGACAGCAACAATTCATAATGCAGTGCCTACAATACCCTGACAGCAACAATGCACTAAAAAGCCACAACTTTACAATACCCTAATGGAACAGTTCACAAATATCCCACGAAGATACAATACCCTGGTGGAACAATACACATCGTGCTCAAAAATTCAGAATACCTTGTCTATAATAATTCACAACTAATTCACAAAGTCACAATACTACAGCTGCATCAATTCACAACTAACAAACAAAGTCACAATACAATGGTTGCAAAAATTCACATCTAACCCTCAAAGTTATATTTCCGTTGCAGCAGTAATGCACAGTTAACATAGTCACAATACCATGTAACTGCAATAGTCACAACACACAAAATCACAATACCACAGCTGCAATAGTCACACACAAAATTACAATTTCGTGGAGGCAGCAGTTCACAGTTAACAACAGTCTCAGTACCATGACTGGAGCAACTCACAGTCTTAGTACCATGACTGGAGCAACTCACAGTCTTAGTACCATGACTGGAGCAACTCACGCCTAACACTCAGTAATTTACAACACACAAAATCACAATCGCGTGACGGCAACAAACTCTCCACACGATTCTGCTAATAATTAAAGCTTTTAAGAACTATTTGAACAAGCACTTTGAAAATACAGGCTTTATTTTAATGCAGTACAGTATCTTTCTCTATACAAATGCATTGCATACAGTACTGTAGTTGGCTTCTGGCTAGTGGCACCCTGGCGACAGTTTAGCAGTTTGCTGAAGACAACTGGCACCGCTGGTAACATAAAAGGTGGTAGTAATTGTATTTATACTAGAAATGATATTGGTGGTGGTAGTAGAAGAATTGTTGTAGTTGTTGTAGGAGTAATATTTGCATTAGAAGTCGAAAAAGTATTAGATGTTGACGTAATGGTTGAGGACCAGCAGCCGTAGTTTACAGAATTAGTTTTATCACTATCTGTGCAAGGTTTTCAACAAGTCAAAGTTATATATTTATAAAAAATTTGAAGCCTGGAGAGATGGGTGGGGAGAGAGCCTTCTGCTCTTTTATTCTCGCCTTACCTGTCTAGAATCTTAAAGGTATATGTAACAGGACTAAATAATCTGTTATATGCCTTCACCATATATTACCCATTTCGCCGAGTGTGTACTCACCTAGTTGTGATTGCAGGGGTCGATTCACAGCTCCTGGCCCCGCCTGGTCGCTACTACTATGTCACTCTTTCTCCTCCATGAGCTTTGTGTGTGTGTGTACTCACCTATTTGTGGTTGCAGGGGTCGAGGCCTAGCTCTTAGCCCAGTGTACTCACCCGTAATTGTGGTTGCAGGGGTCGATCCATAGCTCCTGTCCCCGCTTCTTCACTGGTCGCCACTAGGTCCACAGTAGAGAGGTGGGGTCAGGAGCTATTAATCGACCCCTGCAACCACAATTAGGTGATTACACACACACACACACACACACACACACACACACACACACACACACACACACACACACACATATATATATATATATATATATATATATATATATATATATATATTATATATATATATATATATATATATATATTTTTTTTTTTTTTTTTTTCAACAAGTCGGCCGTCTCCCACCGAGGCAGGGTGACCCAAAAAGAAAGAAAATCCCCAAAAAGAAAATACTTTCATCATCATTCAACACTTTCACCACACTCATACATAATCACTGTCTTTGCAGAGGAGCTCAGATACGACAGCTGAGAAAAGTCCCTCCCAGCTGTCACTATCTCAGACCCCTCCTTTAAAGTGCAGGCATTGTACTTCCCATTTCCAGGACTCAAGTCCAACTAAATCAATTAACTGGTTTCCCTGAATCCCTTCACAAAATGTTACCCTGCTCACACTCCAATAGATCGTCATGTCCCAAAACCATTCGTCTCCATTCACTCCTATCTAACACGCTCACACATGCTTGCTGGAAGTCCAAGCCCTCGCCCACAAAACCTCCTTTACCCCTTTCCCCTCCAACCTTTTCTAGGACGACCCCTACCCCGCCTTCCCTACAGATTTATACGCTCTCCAAGTCATTCTACTTTGATCCATTCTCTCTAAATGACCAAACCACCTCAACAACCCCTCTTCAGCCCTCTGACAAATACTTTTAGTAACTCCACACCTTCTCCTAATTTCCACATTCCGAATTTTCTGCATAATATTTACACCACACATTGCCCTTAGACAGGACATCTCCACTGCCTCCAGCCTCCTCCTCGCTGCAGCATTTGCAACCCATGCTTCACACCCATATAAGAGTGTTGGTACCACTATACTTTCGTACATTCCCTTCTTTGCCTCCATGGATAACGTTTTTGTCTCCACAGATACCTCAATGCACCACTCACCTTTTTTCCTTCATCAATTCTATGGTTAACCTCATCCTTCATAAACCCATCCGCTGACACGTCAACTCCCAAATATCTGAAAACATTTACTTCTTCCATAATCCCTCTCTCCAAAGTGATATCCAATTTTTCTTTATTTAAATCGTTTGATACCCTCATCACCTTACTCTTATCTATGTTCACTTTTAACTTTCTACCTTTACACACTCTCCCAAACTCGTCCACTAACCTTTGCAACTTTTCTTTAGAATCTCCCATAAGCACAGTATCATCAGCAAAAAGTAACTGTGTCAACTCCCATTTTGCATTTAATTCTCCATAATTTAATCCCACCCCTCTCCCCAACACCCTAGCATTTACTTCTTTTACAACCCCATCTATAAATATATTAAACAACCATGGTGACATTACACATCCCTGTCTAAGACCTACTTTTACCGGGAAGTAATCTCCTCTCTCCTTCACACCCTAACCTGAGCCTCACTATCCTCATAAAAACTCTTTACAGCCTTCAGTAACTTACTACCTATTCCATACACTTGCAACATTTGCCACATTGCTCCCCTATCCACTCTATCATATGCCTTTTCTAAATCCATAAATGCAATAAAAACTTCTCTACCTTTATCTAAATACTGTTCACATATATGCTTCACTGTAAACACTTGATCTACACATCCCCTACCCACTCTAAAGCCTCCTTGCTCATCTGCAATCCTACTCTCTGTCTTACCTCTAATTCTTTCAATAATAACCCTACCATACACTTTACCTGGTATACTCAGTAAACTTATTCCCCTATAATTTTTACACTCTCTTTTATCCCCCTTCCTTTATATAACGGAACTATACATGCTCTCTGCCAATCCCTAGGTACCTTCCCTCTTTCATACATTTATTAAACAAAAATACCAACCACTCCAGCACTATATCCCCCTGCTTTTAACATTTCTGTCATGATTCCGTCAATTCCAGCTGCTTTACCCCTTTCATTCTACGTAATGCCTCACGCACCTCCCCCACACTCACATCCTGCTCTTCTTCACTCCTAAATGATGTTGTACCTCCCTGGCCAGTACATGAAATTACCGCCTCCCTCTTTTCATCGACATTTAAAAGTTCCTCAAAATATTCCCGCCATCTACCCAATACCTCCAGCTCCCCATCTACTAACTCCCCTACTCTGTTTTTAACTGACAAACACATATATATATATATATATATATATATATATATATATATATATATATATATATATGTCGTGCCATATAGGTAAAACTTGCGATTTTGTCTTAAATAGCAACGCTCTTCTTGCCGAATAAAGCAAGCGAAATTTTGTGTATGCAATAATTTCGCAAAAATCATTCTGAACCTAACGAAAAAAATGTATTTCATTGTGTTTGTTTATTATTAAATTATTGTAAACTTATCTAAAATATATTTAGTTGGATTAGGCTAAATTAAATTGGGCTTGTTATAATAAGGTTAGGTAAGTTTTCTAAGATTCTCTTGGTACAAAATTATGAATTTTTATATTAACTTAAATGAAAAATATATCTTTAAACGTATAAGAGAAAATTTTAGAAAGGACTTAATTTTAAATGAGTTCTTGCTAATATACTAATTTTACCTCATCCGATTAAATTCTTCTCATGAACTTCACATCATCTGCAAACAGGGACACTTCGGAGTCTATTCCTTCCGTCATGTCGTTCACATATACCAGAAACAGCACCGGTCCTAGGACTGACCCCTGTGGAACCCCACTCGTCACAGGCGCCCACTCTGACACCTCGCCACGTACCATGACTCGCTGCTGTCTTCCTGACAGGTATTCCCTGATCCATTGTAGTGCCTTCCCTGTTACCCCTGCCTGGTCCTCCAGCTTTTGCACTAATCTCTTGTGTGGGACTGTCAACGCCTTCATACAGTCCAAGAAAACGCAATCTACCCACCCCTCTCTCTCTTGTCTTACTTCTGTCACCCTGTGTGTGTGTACTCATCTAGTTGTGGTTGCAGGGGTCGATTCATAGCATAGTGTGTGTGTGTGTGTTTGTACATACGTGCATGCGTGCATTTGCGTGCGTGTTCATGTATATATAAGGAAGGAACTCATGGCCGTCTCCACAGTAAGGAGAAATAACCCCTACAGATGAGGCAAGCCTCTTCCCCTTATCCCTTCCCCTCTACATTCCCCTCCTCACCCCTCCCCTCCACGTTCTCCCTCCTCACCCTTCCCCTCCACAATGCCCCTCCTCACCCCCTCCCCTCACCCTTCCCCTCACTGTAATGCTAACAATATAATCTCAGCAACAATGGTTTTCAAGGAGATTTGACCCTTGTTATGATGGAGATAAGACAGGTTTTCCCGTGTCCTGGTGACAGTTTCTCCTGCCAGCCCAGCCTCTCAAAGATTATTTTGATCCGGAGTTGCGAGCACACAATATCAAACATTTTTATTGAGGCTACTGAATGATTCTCTGCCAGCAGAGTCTCCATCTCTAAGTCACTTTAGACAACACTAGCTTCTTTCAAAGTCAAAAAAAAATTGCTGTCGAAATTATTTTGATACGTAATGCATTTTTTTGAGAAACGGTTTCCCGGGGCGATACAATAGCTTGATTTATTGCAATAAATCTGCCCTGGATGGCAATCTACCAGCCAATCAGAGGCCGAGAAAATATTAAATCTTGTTTTATGAGGAATTGGGAAGGACTCGCTGTCCCTCATATAAAGTAAATTTAGGTCTTGTGGTTCCCTGCCTGAAGGACCATTCTTCCCTGACTCACAAAATACATTCACAGGGGAAGTTTAGGTTCTATGACGCCCCTTATAAAGAATCATTTTCCCTTGCCACACAATACACACGCTCAGTGAATACTTTGTAAATTTTAGGTCGTCAAGAAGATGAAATGTAAGTAACTTAAATTGTCTTTGTTCCGTCTCTAATAAACCTTTCTGATGACCAGATGTTGAAGCTGTGTACTGAAGGCTGATAGTCTCTCTCTCTCTTCTCCTTTCTCTTATTCTCTTTTTCCTTCTTCTATCCATTTATCTTTCCCTCCTCTTTTCTATTCGTTTAATTTCTCCCTGTGCACTTTCCATTCATTCTTCTTTCCTGCTTTAGCAGTTCTTTCCCAACTCATTCTTTCACTTTTCTACCTCTCGTTTCTTTCCTCCCTCACTTCTCTCTTCTTCTCCTCCCTTCCTCGTTCACTTCCCTCTCATTTCCCCTCTCCCGCCTCCCTCTCTTCCTATCGCCTCGTCCCCTCACTCCCTCCTGGAGGCCTGACAATAGAAAGTTCGGCTCCCCCTCCATCCATCTATCCCTACCTCCCTCCATACAATCCCTCCCTTCCTCCAGGCAGCCCTCCGTCCCTCCCCCTTCCCCTTCCCCCCTCCATGCATCCCTCCCTCCCTCCCTGGGCACTGTCCTCAGGGGACAGTACACCAAAATGGCGAGATAATTTATAGACACATTACCAGAATGAGATCCATGGTTTCATGATAGGGCACTGCTGCTGTTGCTATTTCTGTTGCTGCTGCTGTTGTTGCTGTAGCTGACGCTGCTGCTGTTGGTATTTTTGCCACTGCTGCTGTTGCTGTTGTCTTCAGCAGCAGAGTTGTGGTGGTGGTGTTCTGTGTTCAGCAGCAGAGTTGTGGTGTTCTGTGTTCAGCAGCAGAGTAGTGGAGGTGGTGTTCTGTGTTCAGTAACTATTTCATCTCATAATTTTTAAATTTACAATTGTTGTCTTCTCTACTGACTTCATTTTTTTTTCTCCTTAACTCTTAAGAAATTATGGGAAGTTGTCAGCTGTTGTTTGAAGTTTTGTTGACTGGAATAAAGAGTTTTATTTGTTTTAGTTTACTGTAATAAAGAGTTTTATTTGTTTTAGTTTACTAGTATATACAAAATATTCCTGCTGTGTACTGCTGCTGCTGCTGCTGCTGTTATTACTGCTGCTGCTGCTGCTGTTATTACTGCTGCTGCTGCTACTGCTGATGGTGCTCCTGAATCCGGTGCTGTTTCTGTTGCTGCTGCTGCTGCTACTGCTGTTATTACTGCTGCTGCTGCTGCTGCTACTGCTGCAGCAGTCTGGCCAAGTCGACACTAAAATGTGGGCAGATAGCGCCAAGACCCATCAAGAAGAAAGATAGGGATAGGTAGAGGAGGGAATATGTGGGGAGTGGCGAGGAGGGGACGGGAGAGGAAGGAAGGGGTGGGGAAGGAAGGGAGGGGAGGAGAAAAATGAAAAATTGCAATTGCATGATATATTGCAGCGTTGGAAGCTGTTATGGTGGAAGAGGCACAAGGGAGATCATCAGTGATCAGATTGTTGGCAAGGTATTGTATAGATTGTTATTGTTGACACGAGTGTGACACCGGTCGCTTACTAGAGGCCTTTCTTGATGTGGCTACAATAGCCATGATGATGGTGCTTCTAGGAAAAATAGACACAAAACTGCAATCACTTTAAGACATATTTATTGGGAACGTTTCGGTCTTGGGACCTTTATCACGCTGAAGGTGGAATAACCAAGGTCCCAGAACAGGGGAGAACATGAGCTAGGTAGAACACGGTGTTGTTGGTCACATCGCCATACAGGATAACTAAGTAATTTTCTAAGGTACCCTGAAACTTGTGCCCTTAGAAAGAAGTTGTTAAGTACCCCTTTGTTATCATTGTTAATATTCTTCCTGAACACTTGTAAGGTAAGAGTGCCAGTATCTGGAGTCCTGCAGACACCCACTGGGCTTCCTGCACACTTGTAAGGTAAGAGTGCCAGTATCTGGAGTCCTGCAGATACCCACTGGGCTTCCTGCACACTTGTAAGGTAAGAGTGCCAGTGTCTGAGTCCTGCAGACACCCACTGGGCTTCCTGCACACTTGTAAGGTAAGAGTGCCAGTATCTGGAGTCCTGCAGACACCCACTGGGCTTCCTGCACACTTGTAAGGTAAGAGTGCCAGTGTCTGGAGTCCTGCAGACACCCACTGGGCTTCCTGCACACTTGTAAGGTAAGAGTGCCAGTATCTGGAGTCCTGCAGACACCCACTGGGCTTCCTGCACACTTGTAAGGTAAGAGTGCCAGTGTCTGAAGTCCTGCAGACACCCACTGGGCTTCCTGCACACTTGTAAGGTAAGAGTGCCAGTGTCTGGAGTCCTGCAGACACCCACTGGGCTTCCTGCACACTTGTAAGGTAAGAGTGCCAGTGTCTGGAGTCCTGCAGACACCCACTGGGCTTCCTGCACACTTGTAAGGTAAGAGTGCCAGTGTCTGGAGTCCTGCAGACACCCACTGGGCTTCCTGCACACTTGTAAGGTAAGAGTGCCAGTGTCTGGAGTCCTGCAGACACCCACTGGGCTTCCTGCACACTTGTAAGGTAAGAGTGCCAGTGTCTGGAGTCCTGCAGACACCCACTGGGCTTCCTGCACACTTGTAAGGTAAGAGTGCCAGTGTCTGAGTCCTGCAGACACCCACTGGGCTTCCTGCACACTTGTAAGGTAAGAGTGCCAGTGTCTGGGGTCCTGCAGACACCCACTGGGCTTCCTGCACACTTGTAAGGTAAGAGTGCCAGTGTCTGGAGTCCTGCAGACACCCACTGGGCTTCCTGCACACTTGTAAGGTAAGAGTGCCAGTGTCTGGAGTCCTGCAGACACCCACTGGGCTTCCTGCACACTTGTAAGGTAAGAGTGCCAGTGTCTGGAGTCCTGCAGACACCCACTGGGCTTCCTGCACACTTGTAAGGTAAGAGTGCCAGTGTCTGGAGTCCTGCAGACACCCACTGGGCTTCCTGCACACTTGTAAGGTAAGAGTGCCAGTGTCTGGAGTCCTGCAGACACCCACTGGGCTTCCTGCACACTTGTAAGGTAAGAGTGCCAGTGTCCTGCAGACACCCAAGACGTGGAAGGTCTACTTTTGAGCTCCGAAGTGAACTTGGTGATAGATTTTACTGAGTTGATCTGCTGAGGAGGTGATGGATATCAAAGCGTCTTGGATACATTACCAAGATGTAATCAACGTACATTAACTAAGTTAAAGTACTGGGAGTGATGGAGTAGAACCCCTCTGTTTAAAGGTTCACTTCTTTAGTGCTAGTATGGCACTAAAGAGGCTGGCCGTTATGCCAAAATATTGTTTATAGTAGATGTCCTCAGAGGTCAATTAACGCTGTGAGGCAGTAGGAGGTTAGCCTCCCTGGTGACCTTTAGTTTGAATGATTGTGGAGGCGCTGGCAGGAACATTGGTAGAGCTCCTACTTCAAGAACCATGTATTTCTCTATGCTGCTTATCTTATGAGAGAGAGATCACCAGAGAGCTTCAGATGTGTCAGACTGATGAAACTCAGGAGTCAGTGGTTCACTGCATTACAAGTTTCACTGGTCGGGATCTTCACCATATTAAAACACATCGATCAATTAGTTCCTGGCATATCTGTCTGTCTGTCTGTCTGTCTGTCTGTCTGTCTGTCTCTCTCTCTCTCTCTCTCTCTCTCTCTCTCTCTCTCTCTCTCTCTCTCTCTCTCTCTCTCTCTCTCTCTCTCTCTCTCTCTCAGACGTCCTGCACCTTATCTAGCTTCACTTATTTATGTTATTTATTCTTTATATATACTCTGTATATACACATTATATACACACAATTATATACTGACTGAGCGAAACATTGTGATTGATTAACCTACTGATAAACGAAACGTTTCTATATTAAACGTCTCAGCGTTGCACCTGTGTCTCATTAATATATAATTTGGAGCTAGAATAGAACTCTTGATTCAAAGAACTGTAGTTACCCTTCCCTCTCCTCTGATCAAACCACATAATTACCAACTCACACCCCAGGCGCTTGTGACACCTACGGATTTAGCGCTTCCAAACATTTTATTTTAGCACACCGGCCGTCTTCCACAGAGGTAGAGGAACCCGAATAAAGAAGAAACACTTTCACCATCACTCACTCTATCACTATCTTGCCAGAGGCAAGATAGTGTTCACATTTAATTTCCTTCTTTTACATAGCCTCCCTGACTCATTTTCCAGCGTTTGCCACTTTTCTTCAGAATCTTCAGAAAACACTGTGTCATGGGCAAAACGCAACTGAGACAACTCCCATTTTGTATTAGATTTTTTATCATTTAATCCCATGCCTCTTCCCAACACCCTAGCATTCACTTCTGAACACATCGACTCCAGGCCGAGGGACTGATTACCTCAAACTCCTCCTCTCCTTACAACTTTCTACTTTGTATTGGACTGATAAAGCCACTGTGTGGCGAAACGTTTCCTCAATAAAGATACTCAAGTGTTGCATATGTGTCTAATTTATAAATATGTTAATCATAGCGACATCACTTCCCTGTCTAAGGCCTACTATTACTTACCCTGAGCCTCAATATCCTCATCAAATCTTTTAACTCCTTTACGTAACGTACTATCTATTCCATACACTTGCAGCCTCTGATATATTGCTTCGCTATCCATCCTATCACATGCCCTTTCTGAATCCATTTCATGTAACTAAAACTTCCTTACCTTTTCTAAATACTGTTCACCTTTATGCTTCAATGTAAACACCTGATCTACACATCCTCTACCCTTCATAAATCTTCCTTATACCTCTGCGAACCTGCTCTCCGTCTTACTCTTATTTCCTTCAATAATAGCTGTACCATACACTTATGTTCAACAGGCTTATTCCCGTATGTTTATTCCCTTTTAATTTACGAAAAGTAACTAAGCACACTCTTTGTCAGTCCTAGGTACCTGTTGCCCTTCATACATTTAATATATACATTTAATTTATTGAACAAATGCACCAACCACTCTTAAACTGTAACCTCCCAAGCTTTTAACATTTCTGTGTTGATCCCATAATCCCAACTTCTTTAGCCCCTATCCTCGCTCTTATAATATGTTATACTTCCTTGCTCAATGCATGAAATCACTGCCTCCCTCTCTTCATCAACATTTAACTCTCAATCAAAATATTCCCTCCATCTTCCCAGTACCTCCGTCTTCCCGTCTAATAAATCTTCTCTTTAATTTTTAACCGTTAAATCCATTTGTTCCTTAGGCATTCTCAACTTATTAATGACACTTCAAAACTTTTTCTTATTCTAAGCAAAATTTGTTGACAAAACTTTAGCCAGTCTCTCATTTGCTCTCCTTTTACTCTCTTCGTTACTCTCTTGACCTCTCTTTTACTCTCCATATATTCCACTCTGCAAGCTTTTATTTCTTTGCTTTACTACTCTCTTTACTTCGTCATTCCACCAATTCCTCCTCTTCCCTCCCACACCCATCCTCCTATATCCACAAACTTCTGCTGCACACTAACACTGTATGCTTACATCTGCCCCATACCTCTCCGACCTCCTCATTACCCATTCTCTCTAACCCATGTTTTTCTCAACATTTGCTTGTCTTATTCTCACTTCCTCCTCTGATGGCATTCTTCCTGTATCCCATTTACCTCTTACTCTCACTGTAGTTACAATTAAATAATGAACTGATGTATATATTGCCCCCTCTAAAAACCATGAATATTTAGAAGTCTACCCATCAGCCTTTTGTCTGTCAATACATAATTTAACAAACTGCTGTCATTACGTCCTATATCGTATCTCGTGTATTTATTCATCCTTTTTTTCTTGAAATGTGAATTACATATTACCAAACCTATTTCTTTCAATTAAAGGCTCCTCCTCATTATTATTTATCCCTAGAGCCCCAAACTGAGCTAAAATGCCTAATACAACAGTTTCTCCCACTTGAGCATTAAGATCCTCCAATACAATTACTTTCTCACTTGGTTCAAAACTCTCTAAACGCTCTCTTAACATCTCCCAAAATCTCTCTCTTTCTCCTCATCATTTATCTCTTCCCCAGAAACATAAACACTTAAGACAACCCACTTTTCGCATCCCACTCTTATTTTAATTCAAGAATAAATAACCCTTGAATTTATATAATGTTTCTTATTTTCTTCCTATAATTGATCATTCAACATGGCCGCCACTCCTTAGCTCTTGTTCTGTCAGGTACACCATTTATTTCTCCACAGTGATATTCTTCTATCCTCTTCAGCTGTTTCGCTTAGAGCTAGGACATTCAGCTTCTTTTTATTCATTACATTCACAGTAACTCTTTCTTATCTGTACTACATTCACACACATTCAGAAGAAGAGGCTACTAGCTCCTTGCTCCCGGCATTTTAGTCGCCTCTTACGACACACATGGCTTACGGAGGAAGGATTCTTCTCCACTTCCGAATGGAGACGAAAGGAAATACTGGAACAAGAACTTTTAAATGTTGCAACAAGGAGAAGGCTGGAGGCAGTGGAGATGTCGTGTCTGAGGGCAATGTGTGGTGTGAATATAATGCAGAGAATCCGTAGTTTGTAGATTAGGAGGAGGTGTGGGATTACCAAAACTATTATCCAGAGGGCTGAGGAGGGGTTATTTAGATAGTTTGGACATGTAGAGAGGATGGAAAGAAATAGAATGACTTCGAGAGTGTATAGATCTGTAGTGGGAGGAAGGCGGGGGTAGGGGTCGGCCTAGGAAAGGTTGGATGGAGGGGGTAAAGGAGGTTTTGTGTGCGAGGGGCTTGGACGTCTACCAAGCATGCGTGAGTGTGTTAAATAGGAGCGAATAGAGACAAATGGTTTTTAGGACTTGACGTGCTGTTGGAGTGTAAGCAAAGTAACATGAAGGGATTCAGGAAACCGGCAGGCCGGACTTGATTCCTGGAGACAGGAAAGTACAGTGCCGGCACTCTGAAGGAGGGGTGTTAATGTTGCAGTTTTATAATTGTAGTGTAAACACACCTCTGACAAGACAGTGATGGAGTGAGTGATGATGAAAGTTTTTCTTTTTCGGACCACCCTGCCTTGGTGGGAAACGGCAGATGTGTTAATAAAAAAAAAATAAAAAAATAAAGAACTTTTAAGAAAATAAATGAAAACTCAGATGGGTATGTATGCACATAAACTAGCTTTCATGTGTAGTATGAACTAAGCTACCATTGTATAAAACAATGGTAGGTTTCCATTTGGCAGTATGGTACTACCTTATTGGGTGATTGCTGTCTACCATCAGTAATATACAAAGCTCAGCCAAAACACTGCCAAGTTAAAACATTAAATTTTTTTTTTAAATATTTCGTCGCATAAATTTTGTAAAAGCAAACAGGTATGTCAGTTAGCTTGTAAATAGGTGCTGGATGTGTTTACTTAGGTGGGACGTCAGGAACAGCGCTTATTATTCTCTATAACTTCTCGTTATCTCAAGAGTTCTTGCAGTCGAAAGAACACAGTGTTTATTGTGACCCTGGTCCAGTTTTTACAGTGTCTGTGGACCGCCCGCGAGGTACACTGCTCGCTTTGTTGCTCTGCAATTGCTCGTAAAATGAGTCTTTGTTTGCATACCTTCCTTTATGATAACCTTTAGCTCTAAGTAGATTATTATTATTTATGTGAAGCGGTAAATCCGTGTGGATCACTCTGCGCTAGTAGTGGTGGAGGCTCGATACTCGGTCCGGTAACTGAGGCAGACTCTAGTTGTACTAGAGAAACTGGGAAGTGCTAGCAGACCAAGCTCTTTCGAATACATTGTGTATTAAAAACTTTGGTCTCAGGGCGAAACGTGTCCATACGGCATAAGGTGCCTGTATTCTAGCTAACCTGGAGGGAGTTTCGGGGGTCAACGCCCCCCCGGTCCGGTCCATTACCACTCCACGTTTTTATTTTATACTTCTAACTTCCAAGTAATGGTAATAATCTAAGAATGAAACTTAGCTATAAATAATGGAATATTGATCTTATGAAATGTGGGGCCTTTTCAAGTTTTTTTTTTTTTTTTTTTTTGTGTGCATGTGTGTACTCACCTAGTTACTCACCTAGTTGTGGTTGCAGGGGTCGAATCACAGCTCCTGGCCCCGCCTCTTCACTGGTCGCTACTAGGTCACACTTCCTGCTCCATGAGCTTTATCATACCTTTTCTTAAAGCTATGTGTGGATCCTGCCTCCACTGCACTTTCCAGGCTATTCCACTTCCTGACAACTCTGTGACTGAATAAATACTTCCTAACATCCCTGTGATTCATCTGAGTCTTCAACTTCCAACTGTGACCCCTTGTTGCTGTGTCCCATCTCTGGAACATTGTCTCTGTCCAACTTGTCAATTCCTCTCAGTATTTTATATGTCGTTATCATGTCCCCCCTATCTCTCCTGTTCTCCAGTGTCGTCAGGTCGATTTCCCTTAACCTCTCCTCGTAGGACATACCCCTTAGCTCCGGGACTAGTCTTGTTGCAAACCTTTGCACTTTCTCTAGTTTCCTTACGTGCTTGGCTAGGTGTGGATTCCAAACTGGTGCTGCATACTCCAGTATGGGCCTAACGTACACAGTGTACAGGGTCCTGAACGATTCTTTATTAAGATGACAGAATGCTGTTCTTAGGTTTGCTAGGCGCCCATATGCTGCAGCAGTTATTTGGTTGATGTGCGCCTCAGGAGATGTACCTGGTGTTATACTCACCCCAATATATTTTTCCTTGATTGAGGTTTGTAGTCTCTGGCCCCAAAGACTCTACTCCGTCTGCGGTCTTTTTTACCCTTCCCCCAATCTTCATGACTTTGCACTTGGTGAGGTTGAACTCCAGGAGCCAGTTGCTGGACCAGGCTTGCAGCCTGTCCACATCTCTTTGTAGTTCTGCCTGGTCCTCATCCGATTGAATTCTTCTCACCAACTTCACATCATCTGCAAACAGGAACACTTCTGAGTCTACTCCTTCCGTCATGTCGTTCACAAATACCAGAAACAGCACCGATTCTAGGACTGACAGTTGTAGAACCCCGCTCGTCACCGGCGCCCACTCTGACACCTCGCCACGTACCATGACTCGTTGTTGTCTTCCTGACAGGTATTCCCTGATCCATTGTAGTGCCTTCCCTGTTACCCCTGCCTGGTTCTCCAGCTTTTGTACTAATCTCTTGTGTGGAACTGTGTCAAACGCCTTCTTACAGTCCAAGAAAACGCAATCTACCCACCCCCCTCTCTCTCTTGTCTTACTGCTGTCACCCTGTCATAGAACTCCAGTATACTTCAAACAACATTACTCTCACTGTACTACTCTTCACTCTATCCTTACCCCTCACTTCATCGATCCTCAAGCACTTACAATCTCACCAGTCGTCACTCTACTGGTCCTCAAGCACTTACAATCTCACCAGCCGTCACTCTACTGGTCCTCAAGCACTTACAATCTCACCAGTCGTCACTCTACTGGTCCTCAAGCACTTACAATCTCACCAGCCGTCACTCTACTGGTCCTCAAGCACTTACAATCTCACCAGTCGTCACTCTACTGGTCCTCAAGCACTTACAATCTCACCAGCCGTCACTCTACTGGTCCTCAAGCACTTACAATCTCACCAGCCGTCACTCTACTGGTCCTCAGGCACTTAAAATCTCGATGGAAATAAATGGTATAAAATACCGACACAATGGTGATGGACCAGGTGCTTCTGCTCCTTCAGTGTCCTGGTGATGGACCAGGTGCTTCTGCTCCTTCAGTGTCCTGGTGATGGACCAGGTGCTTCTGCTCCTTCAGTGTCCTGGTGATGGACCAGGTGCTTCGGCTCACTCAATACCCTGGTGAAGTACCAGGTGCCTCAGCTCCTTCAGTGCCCTCAATACCCTGGTGAAGTACCAGGTGCCTCAGCTCCTTCAGTGCCCTCAATACCCTGGTGATGTACCAGGTGCCTCAGCTCCTTCAGTGCCCTCAGTGCCTGAGGCACTGGTCCCTCAGTGCCCTGATGGACCAGGTGCTTCAGCTCCCTCAATGCCCTGGTGATGGACCAGGTGATTTTGCTTCTTCAGGGTCCTCAAGCACTTACAATCTCACCAGCCGTCACTCTACTGGTCCTCAAGCACTTACAATCTCACCAGTCGTCACTCTACTGGTCCTCAAGCACTTACAATCTCACCAGTCGTCACTCTACTGGTCCTCAGCATCCACAAGATAATCTACCATCACTTTAGTGACCCTCAACCAGTGCTGTTGTCTTGCACATGTTTAATAATGTTTATTGAGATACTGAAGACTGGCCTCCGCTCGGGCACTTCTCGCAAACGTTTCATACATCGTTGATGAATGGTTCAGAAAACCATCTAGTTGATAAATTAGACATGTGCAACACCTGGGCACATGTGCAACACCTGGGCACATGTGCAACACCTGGGCATCTTTATTGTGGAACGTTTCGCCACACAGTGGCTTCATCAGTCCAATACAAAGAAGAATGTTGAGGATTAGAAGGAGTTTGAGGTTATCAGTCCCTCAACCTGGAGTTGATATCAGCTCATCACTCTTGACTGGTGGACTGATTACCTCAGACTCCTTCTAATCTTCATAATTCTTCTTTGTTTTGGACTGATGAAACCATTGTGTAGCACATGCTGCACATGTGTCTAATTTATCAACTTTTATCCATTCTTGGACCACATCCAGGAGGGAAATTTGTATTACCCGGACTGTTAATAAAAATAATAATATTAATAATAAAATATAATGATATCTTTATTTACTATAAGTACATGGACATGGGATACAGGCCTAGCTGACATCAATGACATACTATAGTTGATATCAATGACATACAACTATATAGAAAGCCCCTTGTTATGCACAGCATTTCCCGCAAATTAGGTCCTTGTCCCAGGATGCGACCCACACCAGTCGACTAACATCCAGGTACCCATTTTACTGATGGGTGAACATAGACAACCGGTGTAAAGAAACACGCCCAATGTTTCTACCCTCCTTGGGAATCGAACGCAGACTCTCGCCGTGTGAAGCGAGAGCTTTAGCGACCAGGCCACGGGGCACCGTGGTGAAACATGTATGTAAACTGTAAATATCGAAGATGATTATGCTCAGGAGGGCATCCAATATTTCCGGTGCCATTCAAGAATTTCAACCTTCTATTATCTCCTTCCTCAAGAGCGTAGACCTAGTGTTTGTCGCTATCCTGAAATCGATCACAAAGGAGATAATCCCTCCAGGCGTTTTCTGAACGCAAATATTATTATTCTTAACATTAATGTGAATCAATTCAAGGTAAAGTTATGGTTTATATATGGTATTATCCATGTAGTCCACCATTGTCACTATATTTCCACCATCAACACTATACTACCACCATCAACACTATACTACCCCCATCAACACTATACTACCACCATCAACACTATGCTACCACCATCAACACTATACTACCACCATCAACACTATACTACCACCATCAACACTATACTACCACCATCAACACTATACTACCACCATCAACACTATACTACCACCATCAACACTATACTACCACCATCAACACTATACTACCACCATCAACACACTACTACCACCATCAACACACTACTACCACCATCAACACACTACTACCACCATCAACACTATACTACCACCATCAACACACTACTACCACCATCAACACTATACTACCACCATCAACACTATACTACCATCAAAACTATACTACCACCATCAACACTATACTACCACCATCAACACTATACTACCACCATCAACACTATACTACCATCAACACTATACTACCATCAACACTATACTACCACCATCAACACTATACTACCACCATCAACACACTACTACCACCATCAACACTATACTACCACCATCAACACTATACTACCATCAACATTATACTACCACCATCATCACTATGCTACAACCATCAACACTATACTACCACCATCAACACTATACTACCATCAACATTATACTACCACCATCAACACTATGCTACAACCATCAACACTATACTACCACCATCAACACTATGCTACCACCATCAACACTATACTACCACCATCAACACTATGCTACAACCATCAACACTATACTACCACCATCAACACTATGCTACCACCATCAACACTATACTACCACCATCAACACTATACTACCACCATCAACACTATACTACCACCATCATCACTATGCTACCACCATCAACACTATACTACCACCATCAACACTATACTACCACCATCAACACTATGCTACCACCATCAACACTATACTACCACCATCAACACTATACTACCACCATCAACACTATGTACCACCATCAACACTATACTACCACCATCAACACTATACTACCACCATCAACACTATACTACCACCATCAACACTATGCTACCACCATCAACACTATACTACCACCATCAACACTATACTACCACCATCAACACTATACTACCATCAACACTATACTACCACCATCAACACTATACTACCACCATCAACACTATACTACCACCATCAACACTATGCTACCACCATCAACACTATACTACCACCATCAACACTATACTACCACCATCAACACTATACTACCACCATCAACACTATACTACAACTGTGGAGGATGTGCACTTTCCTACGATATAATAGACTGTTAAGCTTGTACTTATCTTATTGATGAATCCAAGATGTCGCAGCCGTCCCCAACACCTTCTCAGGGAAAACATCTATGGCCTCATTCTCCACAGGGCTGTAAGGTAAACATCAAGTTTGAGTTATTGCCCCAAAGAAGCATATGCCCATATTTCAATCTTGGATGGACTGAAAGGCGGTTTACTCACGTTTTTTGGGCGGATCGCCCACGATTCACCGGATGATATGATAAATCTGCCTAAAGCAAATTATGCATTCCTAACTGCGCAGTAGGTGGCATCTAGGTTTAAGCAGATTTACCTGGGTATTTGTAACGGACCCTTAATTCACACCCGGATATCGCTGTCTTGTTTGAAGAACGCTGCTGAAGTCACTGCCTTGTTAGACGACGCAAACTCATTGTCCCTTTACGTTCTTTAATGTCAGTCTTTTTGCAGTAGTCAGAAGCTGCGCACACTTCTGAATATACCGCGATTTTATACACTAAACGCGTTGGAACAGAATTCTTCTCCGATTTCCCGACGTTAGTGGAGATTGAGGGAGGACGAACGCATACGACGATTGTCTCTTTGTCCGGTTATACACCGCGCCGTAGCACCTTTCCCCCTAGATATCTTAAGTCAATCTGCCTCGCCCCTGCATCCCGTAGCTCGGTCAAGCGGCGTCGCTGAGGTCAGCTAAATTTAAACACTTGCAAACCACTGCAACAAATTGCAATTCAAGAGCTCGTGTTCTCTAAATTTCGATCACTAGAAAACAAGATTGTAGGCAAGTTTAGTAATGGAAATAACAGTTTTCTATATCTCTTTTCTGCTAAGGTAAAGAGTAACATATCTCAATGTCTATCACTGATTACATTAACATTGGTTGCAATCCTGGTCAGCTACTACGTGACTCTTGGCTGTTTGGGTCCATCCATATGTTTTCAATTAAACTGTTGACCAGTAGGTTGTTGATCAGGACGCTAGACTCGCCGTCTGGTACTTTCTAAGTGCCGGCCCATAAAGGCAGGGCCCTTTCTTCAGAAAGGGCTGGTACCCCCCTCTTTTGGAGAATTTTCTCCACAACAACTATCAGCACTATACTACCATCATCAACACTAAACTACCACCATCAACACTATACTACCACCATCAACACTATACTACCACCATCAACACTATGCTACCACCATCAACAGACTACTACCATCATCAACACTAAACTACCACCATCAACACTATACTACCACCGTCAACACTATACTACGACCGTCAACACAATGCTACCACCATCAACACTATACTACCACCATCAGCACTATACTACCACCATCAACACTATACAACCACCATCAACACTATGCTACCACCATCAACACACTACTACCATTATCAACACTACACTACCACCATCAACACTATACTACCACCATCAACACTATATAGGGATTATCAAAACAATGCTACCACGACTAGAACTATATTACCATCAACTACACTATACAACTACTATCATCACTATACTACCATCAGTAGTATATTACCATAAACACAACTACAATCATCAACACTATACTACAATAAACAACACTATGAAACTACCATCATCACTATTTTACCATCATCAGCAGTATATTACCATCAACACCATATTACAGTCATAAACACTATACTACCACCATTAGCACTATATTACCACCATCAACACTATACTTCCACCATCAACACTATACCACCACCATCAACACTATAATACCACCATCAACACTATACCACCACCATCAATACTATAATACCACCATCAACACTATCCTACCACCATCAACACTATGCTACCACCATCATCACTATACTACCACCATCAACACTATACTACCACTATCAACACTATACTACCACCATCAACACTATACTACCACCATCAACACTATGCTACCACCATCAACACTATGCTACCACCATCAACACTATGCTACCACCATCAACACTATACTACCACCATCAACACTACACTACCAGCATTAACACTACACTTCCACCATCAACACTATCCTATTACCATCAGCTCTATCCTACCACCATCAACACTATACTACCACCATCAGCACTATACTACCACCATCAACACTATCCTACCACCATCAACACTATACTACCACCATCAGCACTATACTTCCACCATCAACACTATCCTATTACCATCAGCACTATTCTACCACCATCAACACTATACTACCACCATCAGCACTATGCTACCACCATCAGCACTATACTTCCACCATCAACACTATCCTATTACCATCAGCACTATCCTACCACCATCAACACTATACTACCACCATCAGCACTCTACTTCCACCATCAACACTATACTACCACCATCAGCACTATACTTCCACCATCAACACTATACTACCACCATCAACACTATCCTACCACCATCAACACTATCCTACCACTATCAGCACTATCCTACCACCATCAGCACTATATACTACCACCATCAGCACTATACTACCACCATCAGCACTATACTACCATCAACACTATACTACCACCATCAGCCCTATACTACCATCAGCTATACTACCACCATCAACACTATCTACCACCATCAACACTACAACACCATCACTATCCTACCCCATCAACACTATTACCATCAACCTATCGCCATCAACACTATCCACCACATCAGCACTATACTCCACCATCAGATATACTCCATCATCAGCTATGCTACCACCATCAACACTACTACCACCATCAACTACATTACCACCATCAGCACTATACTACCACCATCAGCACATACTATATCAAACGCACTCCAAACAGCACTATCTTCACCATCAACACTATACTACCATCACACTATCCTACCATCAGCTATCCTACCATATCAGCCTATCCTCCACCATCAGACTACTCACCATCAGCCATATCCACCATCAGACTATCTACCACCATCACTTCCACCATCAGCCTATCTACTCAGCCCAACTACCATCAGCCTATACTACCACCATCAATACAATACCATCACCATACCATCCCTACTACCAATCACATAATACACCATGACATCACCATCAGCTACTCCCCATCACTAGCTACACCATCAACCTACAATCACCATAAACACTCACCATCGATACTCACCATAAATAACTACCACCATCAGCACTATACTACCATCATCAGCACTATGCTCCACCATCACACTACATCACCATCAACCATTACACCATAGCCTATCACACATCAACTATCCTACTCGCCTATCCTACCACATCAACACTATCTACCACCATCAGCATATCCACCATCCAATACACACATCAGCACTAATAACCATCAGCATTATTCTGCCATAATCAATATCAATATTCACTGATTTATCACAAATAATATATTTTACCTGACTTCTCTGACAAAAGTATTTCTTATCTCAAGTGAATTGATATCAGAAATTATTACAATATGAATGGTGTTAAGAGCAAAGTATCTGACAGAGTGGAGGTCGATGACCAACCCAAGAAAAGACGAAGAAGAGTTGAGATTATTGATGTTAAGAAGATAATCGAGAGTGAAAATAAGGAATTACCTTCTAACTCAAGTGCTAAGAGGAAAGTACCTGACACAGATGAGGTTGAAGACCAGCCCCAAGAAAAAAGAAGGGGTAAGGCAGTAGGTGGTAATAAGAAGCAAAATAAAGATACAATGAGGATTACTCTAACTCAAGTGTTAAGAAAGTCCTGACAAGATGAGTTGAACAGCCCAAGAAAAAACAAAATAAAGGTACAATGAGAATTACCTTCTAACTCAAGTGTTAAGAGGAAAGTCCCTGACACAGATGAGGTCGAAGACCAACCCCAAGAAAAGAAAAGAAGGGGTAAGACAGTAGGTGGTAATAAGAGGTAAAATAAAGGTACAAATGAGGAATTACCTTCTAACTCAAGTGTTAAGAGGAAAGTCCCTGACGCAGATGAGGTCGAAGACCAACCCCAAGAAAAGAAAAGAAGGGTTAAGGCAGTAGGTGGTAATAAGAAGCAAAATAAAGTACAAATGAGGAATTACCTTCTAACTCAAGTGTTAAGAGGAAAGTCCCTGACGCAGATGAGGTCGAAGACCAACCCAAGAAAAGAAAAGAAGGGGTGGGGCAGTAGGTGGCAATAAGAAGCAAAATAAAGATAAAATGAGGAATTACTTCTAGCCAAGTGTTGGAAGTCCTGACGCAAAGGAGAATGATGCAACTAGAAAGAAGAAGGTGGCGTAGGTGGCAGACAATTCATTCAGAGAGCTCGCCACAAACTTTGCCAAACAAAATTGCATAACAGTTCTTAGTGAATCTCAGCTTAAATAAATTCTTAAAGATCAACCACTGAAAAACTGGGCGAGGGCAGCTTCGGTGAATGCTGGAGAGTTAAGAACGAAAAAATAGATTTAGTCTTGAAAAAGTTCGGTGAATCATCTTATCTAAACTCTATAATGAAATTCGGGCTCTATTTAGAGTTAAAGGACTCTTTGGCTTTTAATAGATTTATGCTGTTTGTCCCAAACTCTGTCTACTAATTAGTGAATATGCCGGAGAAACTTTAGGACTATGCCCGAAAAGCAAGCTGCGACTCATGACTGTTCTCCAAGTCATGCATAGCTTAGCTGATAACTTCAACAGTTTGCTTTCCCAAAATCTGGCTCACAACGATGTCAAAGATAATAACATTTGTGTTGTGGAAACGCCCCAGGGGATTAGGTGCATTGTGATTGATTTTGGGTGTGCGACAAACCTTTATTCCACTCCACTATTCAGGAAACCCAGGAGCGTTTAAAGGAGACGATAAACGCCTTGGATGGCACCAGAGACAAAGAGTGCCTTGCCAGGGACCCGCACTTCTGATACTTACAGTTTAGGATTCATGTTTAATGAACTTAGAGACGAATACTCATTTTCCTATCCGGTTGAGATTCACCTGTGGATAAAAGATGCTCTTGAGAAAACCCTGAGCGTAGGCCAAAACTCACTCTCTTGCAAGAAATCATAGAACGTCAGGAAATCACCTGTGATTCTGAAGATTCTGAAGATTCTGAAGATTCTGAAGATTCTGAAGATTCTGAAGATTCTGAAGATTCTGAAGATTCTGAAGATTCTGAAGATTCAGAAGATTCAGAAGATTCAGAAGATTTTGAAGATTCTGAAGATTCAGAAGATTTTGAAGATTCTGAAGTTTCAGATAACTACGAGTGAATGGAAAATATAATGTAAATACTGACGACAATTACAGTAATGGTGCGTAGGATAGTAGATGCTGACGACCATTACAGTAATGGTGCATAACTGTGCATACCTATGCATAAACGCATAACTGCGATAAACCCCCTCAGTTACTGGGAACGCTTGAAGTTCCTAAACCTGTACTCTCTAGAACGCAGGCGGGAGAGATACATTATTATATACACTTGGAAAATCCTAGAGGGATTAGTACCAAACTTACACACGAAAATCACTCCCTTACGAAAGCAAAAGACTCGGCAGACGATTGTAGAATATAACCCTCCTTGATGGCGTTTAAAAAACAATATGAGGAAAGTTCCTGTGTGATGCCCAGGGACCCCGTGCGATGCCCAAAGACCCTGTGCGACGCCCAAAGACCACTTGCGACGCCCGAAGACCACTTGCGACGCCCAAAGACCACTTGCGACAGGAAAAATTTGGTCGGTTACGAGACATTATTAAAGGCCAGGAAGACAACATCGGTTTTTTAGAACCATGACTGTGATGGTATGTTAAAAATTTATAAAATAGAGTTAATATTGTAATTATGTTTGGAGATGTGATTAAACTTGATTAAACTGTGTAATTTGTAAGTTCAATCTGGAAGTAAATTGACAACTTAATGAGTTACATTAGAAATTGTTTCAGGAAATCCATTAAGGATTTTTTTTCTTTTTACATATTTTTGTTAAATTTCGTGATGAAAATTAAAAAAAAATTATTTATGTGAACGTGGAAGTAAATTGAGAAATTAGGGAATTTTATATTAAAAATATTTCAAGAAATTCACTAAGGAGGATTTTTTTGTTCTATTTCGTAATGAAATTAAAAGAAAATATTCCTATGGCAATTTTTTACAACTTTTAATTATTTTTTAATTAACTGGCAAATTTTTACCACTTTTAATTATTTTCTAATTAAGTGAGAAAGTTATAAGGTCATATGTTTGGCCAGTTTATTTGCTTCGAGTTCCAGCAGTGGTTATGACAAACACAGGGAATGTTGAAGAGGTATTTAAAGGGTGTGGCTCGTGGCCTGGTAGGCAAAGCTCTCGCTTCACACGCTGAGTGTTTCGATTCCTGGCAAAGGTGGAAACATTGGGCGTGTTTCCTTACACCGGCTGTCCCTGTTCACTCGTCAGTAAAATAGATACCTGGGTGTTAGTCGACTGGTGTGGGTCGCATCCTGGGACAAAATTGAACTAACTTGCCCGAAATGCTCTGCATAGTAAGGGGCTTTCTATATAGCAGTAAGTCATTGATGTCAGCTATGGTCTGTATACCTTGTACATGTACTTGAACAAAAATTATTATTATTATTATTATATTACAGTGTTCCAGGCAGTGTCTTGGTTCAGCTTCAGCATTACAGTGTAGTGTTTAGAAGATGTAGAGTGAACAAATGTACACTAACCTATTTAAGGTATTTCAGGTAGTGGATCATGGTAATGAAAATAATATTGTGTATATAGACTTGGCTTGGTTGACAGATAGGCAGTAGAAAGTTTTACATACATGGGAGAAATCAGAGTGGGGACGCCTCACAAGCGTTGCTCCTCAAGGGTCAGTGCAGTGCCCATTGTCGTTCACAGTGTAAATAAACGACATATAAGAGGACATAAATAGCGAAATGACCTAATTTGCCGATGCTCTGAAAGAGGCCGTCAGTTTAACTCCGATGAGGACACTAGAGCGCTACAGGAAGATCTCCATAGGTTGATGCAGTGGTCGGAGAAGTGGCAGATACAGTTTAAATAAGACAAATGTAAGATTCCAATCCTGGGAAAAAGAGAAAACCCATGGCACTTATAAACAAAATAATGCTGATCACAATCACTCTGTATGCGAAAAAGATTTAAGAGTCTTTGTTAAGAGTAATGTAAAACAAGTGGGAAAACACATGCAAAACTGTACCTCAGAAATGGTATGGTGATACCAACAAGATGTGGAAAAAGACACTTATGTATAGTTTAGTACATTTATTAAAGGAAACGTTTCGCCCCAAGTGGCTTCTTCAGTCTTAATACAGAGACAACTAAGACACGAGTATATATAGTGGCAGGAATCAAGAGGAAAGCCGCGAGAGTAGTAGTAGTAGAAGTAATACAACTGTTGTCAGATGGATTGTGTTTGAGAAGAACCTGTCAGCATCATGTTACAGCTGTCTCTAGAATGGTAATATATTAAGAACATAAGAAAGGAGGAACACTGCAGCAGGCCTGTTGGCCCATACTAGGCAAGTCCTTCACATTCCATCCCACTAACAGAATATTTGTTCAACCCAATCTTCAATGCTACCCAAGAAATAAGCTTTGATAATTCTATTTACTCATGTGCAATTCCCACTCAAATCCAACCCCTCTCACTCATGAATTTATCCAACCTAAATTTGAAACTACCCAAGGTCCTAGCTTCAATAACCCTACTAGGCAGACTGTTCCACTCATCAACTACCCTATTTCCAAACCAATACTTTCCTATATCCTTTCTAAATCTAAACTTATCTAATTTGAATCCATTATTGATTAGCAATTTCAATATAGTGTAACTTCCGTATTTTGATAGGCAGTATTATTGACAATTAGGGCAGCCTCTATGTACTTTCACCGCCTAACATCTTCTTCCTTAATGACTAATCAAGCCTGACTGAAAGATGGCTAAAGTGCCTAGAGGCTGCCCTGATTGCTGTCAGTAACACTATCCATCAAAAGCCCGGAATTTACACTATATTCAAATTGCTTATCTAATAGGATATTACCCAGAATGGGTAATATCCTATTAGATGCTTCTCTAACCCAACCCGTCTCACCACAACTGTACTACTGCTGCTGCTGCTGTTACTGCTGCTGCTACTGCTGCTGCTGCTGCTGCTGCTGCTGCTGCTGCTGCTGCTGCTGCTGCTGCTGCTGCTGCTGCTGCTGCTGCTGCTGCTACTGCTGCTGCTGCTGCTGCTGCTACTACTACTAATATTGCTGCTGCTGTTGCTGTTACAGAACACTATATAACACTAGTGAACACTATATAACACTAGTGAACACTATATAATACTACAGAACACTATATAATACTACAGAACACTATATAATACTACAGAACACTATATAATACAGAACACTATATAATACTACAGAACACTACATAATACTACAGAACACTATATAATACTGCAGAACACTATATAATACTACATAACACTATATAACACTACAGAACACTATATAACACTACAGAACACTATATAACACTACAGAACACTATATAACACTACAGAACACTATATAACACTACAGAACACTATATAATACTATGGAACACTATATAATACTACAGAACACTATATAACATTACAGAACACTATATAATTCCACAGAACACTATAAAACACTACATAACACTACAAAACACTATATAACACTACTGAACACTATATAATACTACAGAACACAACAGTGCCACGATCACAACTGCAAAGAAAATTATAGGATGGATAATGAGAACGTTCAAAACAAGAGATGTCAAGCCAATGATGATCCTTTTCAAATCACTTGTTCTCTCTAGGCTGGAATATTGCTGAACATTAACATCTCCGTTCAAAGCAGGTGAAATCGCAGTTCTAGAGAATGTACAGAGAACCTTTACTGCACATATAAGTTCCATCAAACACCTCAACTACTGGGAACGCCTGGAAGCAGGGTGTAGATGAATGGTTCTGATGAAGCCACTGTGTGGCGAAACGTTTCCTCAATAAAGATACCCAAATGTTGCATATGTGTCTAATTTATAGCCTGGAAGCACTTGACTTGTACTCCCTGGAACGCAGGCGAGAGAGATATATCATAATCTACCCTTGGAAAATCCTAGAAGGAATGGTCCCGAATCTGCACACAGAAATCACTCCCTACGAAAGCAAAAGACTTGGCAGGTGATGCAACATACCCCCAATGAAAAGTACACTAAGAGAAAACACCCTAAGTGTCTGGGGCCCAAGACTGTTCAACAGCCTCCCACCAAGCATAAGGGGAATTATAAAATAGACCCCTGGCTGCCTTCAAGATGGAACTGGACAGATACTTAAAGTCGATGCCGGATCAGTCGGGCTGTGGTTCGTACGTTGGGCTATGTGCGGCCAGCAGTAACAGCTTGGTTAATCAGGCCCTGATCCACCGGGAGGCCTAGCCGTGGACGGAGCCGCGGGGGCGTTGACCCCCGTAAAGCGCTCCAGGTAGACTCCAGGTAGATAATACTACAGAACACTAACATTACTGAAAACTGCATAACACCACAAAACGCCTTACTACACTATATAACACTATAGAACACTATATAACACTACAGAACAGTATATAACACTACAGAACAGTATACAACACTACCGAATACTATATAACAGCACAGAGGTGGCATAGTTGGTAGCGCACTCAGCGCACATACTGAGTGTTCGTGGTTCGATCTCCGGCATGTGTGGTAACGTTGGGCATGTTTACGTACACCTGTTGCCCCTGTTAACCTATCAGTAAGTAGCTACTTACACCTGTTGCCCCTGTTAACCTAGCAGTAAGTAGTTAATTACACCTGTTAACCTAGCAGTAAGTAGTTATTTACACCTGTTGTCCCTGTTAACCTAGCAGTAAGTAGCTACTTACACCTGTTGTCCCTGTTAACCTAGCAGTAAGTAGCTACTTACACCTGTTACCCCTGTTAACCTAGCAGTAAGTAGTTAATTACACCTGTTAACCTAGCAGTAAGTAGTTATTTACACCTGTTGTCCCTGTTAACCTAGCAGTAAGTAGCTACTTACACCTGTTGTCCCTGTTAACCTAGCAGTAAGTAGTTAATTACACCTGTTAACCTAGCAGTAAGTAGTTATTTACACCTGTTGTCCCTGTTAACTTGGCAGTAATTAGCAATCTGGGTTTCAGTCGACTGTTGTGGGGATACAAATACACTGTAGAATTGGACCATTATTGAGAGGAGATTCGTATACGGACGATGAACAGGAAATGAGTGAAATCCTAAAAGAACAGTATGAGTCAGTGTTCAGCAACCCACTAAATGACAGCAAGGTAGAAAATGCAGAAATATTTTTCACTCCAGCAGAAGGCTGCGCAGACCACCTCACCGACATTAGTACAAATCCCATAGATTTCGAAAAAGAAATGGCCAACATGCCCACTCACTCAGCACCTGGACCAGATTCATGGAATGCTTTATTTATAAAGCAGTGCAAAGTACCATTAGCAAGAGCCCTTAGTATTCTGTGGAGAAAGAGCTTAGATCTAGGTGAAATTCCAGAGGCCTTAAAGAGTGCAGACATAGCTACTTTGCATAAGGGAGGTAGTAGAGCACTAGCTAAAAATTACAGACCAGTAGCCCTCACTTCTCACATCATAAAAATCTTTGAAAGAGTGATGAGACGGCAGATTACAAAGTTCATGGACCAGCACAACCAACATAACCCGAACCAGCATGGCTTTAGAGCGGGTCGATCATGCCTGTCACAGCTGCTGAACCATTATGACAGAATTACGGAGGCATTGGAGGACGACCAAAACGCAGATGTGATTTACACAGATTTTGCAAAGGCGTTTGACAAATGCGATCATGGAGTGATAGCGCACAAAATGAGGGCCATAGGCATTACGGGGAAGGTAGGCAGACGGATTTTTGAGTTCCTAACACACAGAACACAAAAAGTAGTAGTGAACAGGGCAAGATCCAGCCTCAGCGAGGTCAAAAGCTCAGTGCCCCAAGGCACTGTCCTGGCACCTCTGCTGTTTCTCATCCTCATAGCAGACGTAGATAAAAACACCCAGCACACTTTTGTATCATCATTTGCAGATGACACTAAAATAAGCATGAAAGTCACTACGGTAGAAGACACTGAAAAATTACAGGAGGACATAAGCAGGGTCTTCCAATGGGCAGTGGAGAACAACATGACGTTCAATGGTGATCATTTTCAGCTGCTTAGGTATGGAAAAAATGAAGAACTCAAAAGGAACACTATATACAAAACGCAAGAGGGTCACCACATAGAACGAAAGGAACACGTAAAGGACTTGGAAATAATTATGTCTGCTGATCTGTCGTTTAAAGACCATAACAAGACAAAGATCACAACAGCCAGGAAGATGACGGAGTGGGTATTGAGAACTTTCAAAACAAGGGAAATAATGCCGATGGTGACACTATTCAAATCGCTAGTGCTCCCTCACTTAGAATACTGCTCAGTGCTGACGGCCCCGTTCAGGGCAGGAGAAATAGCAGAGCTGGAACAAATCCAGAGATCGTTTACGGCTCACATTGAGCCATTGAAACATCTAAATTATTGGGAACGCCTTCAAGTCTTGAACATGTACTCATTGGAGCGGAGGAGAGAGAGATACATGATAATATATACATGGAAAGTACTTGAGGGCCTGGTCCCAAATCTGCACACTGCCATAACAACATACTGGAGTGAGAGATATGGGAGAAAGTGTAAAATAAACCCAGTGAGGAGCAGGGGTGCGGTGGGGACAATACGGGAGCACTGTATTAACATCCGGGGTCCCAGACTATTCAACATCTTACCAGAAGATATCCGAAACACGGCTGGAACCAGTGTAGAAGCCTTCAAGAGGAAACTGGACAAATATCTTCACCATGTGCCAGATCAACCAGGCTGTGATGGATATGTGGGGCAGCGGGCCTCCAGCAGCAACAGCCTGGTTGACCAGGCAAGCACCAGACGAGCCTGGCCATGGGCCAGGCTCAGAGAGTAGATACTCTCGAAACTCTTCAAAGGTATATCAAAGGTGATGTATACAACACATACAACAGGTCCTCACACCGTCAGTGTGATGTATACAACACATACAACAGGTCATCACAGTCACTGTGATGTATACAACACATACAACAGGTCATCACAGTCACTGTGATGTATACAACACATAAAACAGGTCCTCACACAGTCACTGTGATGTATACAACACATACAACAGGTCCTCAGTCACTGTGATGTATACAACACATACAACAGGTCATCACAGTCACTGTGATGTATACAACACATACAACAGGTCCTCACACAGTCACTGTGATGTATACAACACATACAACAGGTCCTCACAGTCACTGTGATGTATACAACACATACAACAAACTCCTCACACAGTCACTGTGATGTATACAACACATACAACAAACTCCTCACACAGTCACTGTGATGTATACAACACATACAACAGGTCCTCACACCGTCACTGTAATGTATACAACACATACAACAGGTCCTCACAGTCACTGTGATGTATACAACACATACAACAGGTCCTCACACAGTCACTGTGATGTATACAACACATACAGCAGGTCCTCACACAGTCACTGTGATGTATACAACACATACAACAGGTCATCACAGTCACTGTGATGTATACAACACATACAACAGGTCCTCACACAGTCACTGTGATGTATACAACACATACAGCAGGTCCTCACACAGTCACTGTGATGTGTACAACACATACAACAAAGTCCTCACACCGTCACTGTGATGTATACAACAGGTCCTCACACCGTCACTGTGATGTATACAACAGGTCCTCACACCGTCACTGTGATGTATACAACAGGTCCTCACACCGTCACTGTGATGTATACAACAGGTCCTCACACCGTCACTGTGATGTATACAACAGGTCCTCACACCGTCATTGTGATGTATACAACACATACAACAAAGTCCTAACACAGAAATACAGAGTTTGTTCTTTGTCAAATATTGGGTAAATGTATTCGTGGGTAGGGTTTGTATGAGGTGTTGTCACTTCTGTGAGTGAAGTGTCTTGAAGTGAAGTGTCTTTTAAATGTTACACTGAGGTGTCACCTCAATGCCTCTTCTTATTCCCCTGAAGTTGTGTAAGCACATGAGCGCTCAGGTGTTTTTCCTATTTTCACTGAGATATTTTTGTACAAGGAAAGGTATAGGCCAGCACACATCCCCTCAGACCAGCACACATCCCCTCAGACCAGCACACATCTCCTCAGACCAGCACACATCCCTTCAGACCAGCACACATCCCCTCAGACCAGCACACATCCCCTCAGACCAGCACACATCCCCTCAGACCAGCACACATCCCCTCAGACCAGCACACATCCCCTCAGACCAGCACACATCCCCTCAGACCAGCACACATCCCCTCAGACCAGCACACATCTCCTCAGACCAGCACACATCTCCTCAGACCAGCACACATCCCCTCAGACCAGTACACATCCCCTCAGACCAGTACACATCCCCTCAGACCAGTACACATCCCCTCAGACCAGTACACATCCCTCAGACCAGTACACATCCCCTCAGACCAGTACACATCCCTCAGACCAGCACACATCCCTCAGACCAGTACACATCCCTCAGACCAGCACACATCCCCTCAGACCAGTACACATCCCCTCAGACCAGTACACATCCCTCAGACCAGTACACATCCCTCAGACCAGTACACATCCCTCAGACAAGTACACATCTCCTCAGACCAGCACACATCCCCTCAGACCAGTACACATCACCTCAGACCAGCACACATCCCCTCAGACCAGTACACATCCCCTCAGACCAGCACACATCCCCTCAGACCAGTACACATCCCCTCAAACTAGTACACATCCCCTCAGACCAGCACACATCCCCTCAGACCAGCACACATCCCCTCCGACCAGCACACATCCCCTCAGACCAGCACACATCCCCTCAGACCAGCACACATCCCCTCAGACCAGCACACATCCCCTCAGACCAGTACACATCACCTCAGACCAGCACACATCCCCTCAGACCAGTACACATCCCCTCAAACCAGCACACATCCCCTCAGACCAGTACACATCCCCTCAGACCAGCACACATCCCCTCAGACCAGTACACATCCCCTCAGACCAGTACACATCCCCTCAGACCAGTACACATCCCCTCAGACCAGTACACATCCCCTCAGACAAGTACACATCTCCTCAGACCAGCACACATCCCCTCAGACCAGTACACATCACCTCAGACCAGCACACATCCCCTCAGACCAGTACACATCCCCTCAGACCAGCACACATCCCCTCAGACCAGTACACATCCCCTCAAACTAGTACACATCCCCTCAGACCAGCACACATCCCTCAGACCAGCACACATCCCCTCAGACCAGCACACATCCCCTCAGACCAGCACACATCCCTCAGACCAGCACACACCCCCTCAGACCAGCACACATCCCTCAGACCAGTACACATCACCTCAGACCAGCACACATCCCTCAGACCAGTACACATCCCTCAGACCAGCACACATCCCTCAGACCAGTACACATCCCTCAAACTAGTACACATCCTCAGACCAGCACACATCCCCTCAGACCAGCACACATCCCCTCAGACCAGTACACATCCCCTCAAACTAGTACACATCCCCTCAGACCAGCACACATCCCCTCAGACCAGCACACATCCCCTCAGACCAGTACACATCACCTCAGACCAGCACACATCCCCTCAGACCAGCACACATCCCCTCAGACCAGCACACATCCCCTCTACACTAGCATGCCTACGACAGTTGAAGGTGTCGATTGTCCCGTGGCCTGGTAGGTTCGATCCCCGGCCTGGTGGAAACACTGGTCGTGTTTCTTTACACCTGCTGCCCCCATTCACTTAGCAAGATACCTGGGTGTTAGCCGACCGGCGTGGGTCGCATCCTGGGGGACAAGATTGAAGGACCCAAATGGAAATTAGACAGTCCTCAATGAAGCAATGACTTTCTAGGGTTATCCTGGGTAGCTAACCCTCCGGGTTAAAAATCCGAAGACAATCATATCTGATAGATCCGGCCCCAAGAAGACATTCTTCCGCATACTCTAAATCAACTTTTAAGAAAACATACCAGCACAACTATTTGGTGTGTTTTAGAGGCCCGCCGATGTTTCTGTGTCATTCAATGGGTTGAGAATTATTATATTTGTGGGGAAGACCTAAGATCGCACGGGTAGAGAGCGCCTGAGAGTGAGATGAATGATGGTAAGAAGTGAAGATGTGTAAGGGAGAGTAATGAATGTGAGAGATGCTGTGAAGATTGAATGTGAGAGATGCTGTGAAGATTGAATGTGAGAGATGCTGTGAAACCTGAATGTGAGAGATGCTGTGAAACCTGAATGTGAGAGATGCTGTGAAGACTGAATGTGAGAGATGCTGTGAAGATTGAATGTGAGAGATGCTGTGAAGACTGAATGTCTAAGATTCAGCGGTGTAGATGAATACTACTGTGAACATATACTGTTGAAGGTACTATGGTACTGTACTACCCTCCTTTGGTACTGTACTACCCTCCTTTGGTACTGTACTACCCTCCTGTGGTACTGTAGTATCCTCCTGAGGTACTGTAGTATCCTCCTGAGGTACTCTACTACCCTACTGTGGTACTGTACTACCCTCCTGTGGTACTGTACTACCCTCCTGTAGTACTGTACTACCCTCCTTTGGTACTGTACTACCCTCCTGTGGTACTCTACTACCCTACTGTGGTACTGTACTACCCTCCTGTGGTACTGTACTACCCTACTGTGGTACTGTACTACCCTCCTGTGGTATTGTACTACCCTCCTGTGGTACTGTACTACCCTCCTGAGGTACTGTACTACCCTCCTGTGGTACTGTACTACCCTCCTGTGGTACTGTACTACCCTCCTGTGGTACTGTACTACCCTCCTGTGGTACTGTACTACCCTCCTGTGGTACTGTACTACCCTCCTGTGGTACTGTACTACCCTCCTGTGGTACTGTACCACCCTCCTGTGGTACTGTACTACCCTCCTGTGGTACTGTACTACCCTCCTGAGGTACTGTACTACCCTCCTGAGGTACTGTACTACCCTCCTGTGGTACTGTACTACCCTCCTGTGGTACTGTACTACCCTCCTGTGGTACTGTACTACCCTCCTGTGGTACTGTACTACCCTCCTGTGGTACTGTACTACCCTCCTGAGGTACTGTACTACCCTCCTGTGGTACAGTACTACCTTCCTGAGGTACTGTACCACCCTCCTGTGGTACTGTACTACCCTCCTGAGGTACTGTACTACCCTCCTGAGGTACTGTACTACCCTCCTGTGGTACTGTACTACCCTCCTGTAGTACTGTACTACCCTCCTGTAGTACTGTACTACCCTCCTGTAGTACTGTACTACCCTCTTGACAAATGAGTGTGAAACGGAAACCTGTGTCGTGCCTAACAAGCCGAACTTACCAAATAGGCCGAAATTACCGTATAGGCCGAACTCCCTTAAAAAATTGATTTCCTGTTCCCTCCCCCCAAAAAAAACTTCAGATTGATATACATTTTTTTTAATTGATAATAATGTAAAAAGTTTTATTTTTTGACAGTATCTTTTCTGTGTCATAAACAGGCAAGATAACAGGTACCTCTTGCTATTTGTACTTACACTTTAGGTCACACTACACATGTACACACACTGACAGTTGCCAGAGGTTTGGAAGAGAGCTAAACTTTTCTCTATGTTAAACCATGTAAGGTAATGGAGAAGATAATCAGGTGAGTGGGACAGTACTTTAATAATAATAATAATAAGAAGAAGAAGAAGAAGAATAAAAATAAGAATAATAAGAATGTTTATTTACTACAAGTACATGTACAAGGTATACAGACCATGCTGAGCATTTCCCGCAAATTAGGTCAACTTTGTCCCAGGATGCGACCCACACCAGTCCACTAACATGCAGGTATC
The DNA here is from genome assembly GCA_009830355.1 of Cherax destructor. Classification (NCBI taxonomy): domain Eukaryota; kingdom Metazoa; phylum Arthropoda; class Malacostraca; order Decapoda; family Parastacidae; genus Cherax; species Cherax destructor. The sequence goes on from WNWK01000976.1 coordinate 256,421, forward strand.
AATTTTACTGATGGGTGAACATAGACAACCGGTGTAAGGAAACACGCCCAATATTTCTACCCTCACTGGGAATCGGACCCGGACCCTCGCTGTGGCAAATCTTAGGCCAGCTATAAAGATGAGCCACAACCATTACACATCTTGGGCCAGCTATAAGCATGAATCACAAAGATGGCACATTTTAGCCCTACATTAAGGATGGACCACAGAGATGGAACATCTTGGGCCTACCAAAAAAATAGACCACAGTACGTGTGTGTGTAATCACCTATTTGTACTCACCTATTTGTGAGTGTGTGTGTGTTAAATCGAAGATTACTGTAAGGTCTTAACAAGCTAACATGATATACCTTCATCCCAACCAGTCATCACCCGCGACCACCCGCTTAATGACTCATAAATCGATGAATGACTGGATAATTATAGTACCCATTCCAAACCGCTCTCAACACACTACCAATTACGCTGCTTAAACTCACACCTAAAAACCACAAGTGTCGCTCTGGGTATTGATGAAGCAATGTCAAACACGAATTGTGTTGCAATTTACGAAGTGTTTAACCAGTGTGGGCCATCAAGAAAGTGTTGGAAGCAGGAGAATACAACTACTACATACTGCCTGGTCTCTCTTACGCTGTAAGGGTTAGGTAAGGTTCGTCAGGAAGCAGGACAAGTGTTTCCTGACGCGGGTCTTAGATGATGACCCGTCGATGGAACTTTTGGTCATCTGACCGAGGCCTTCCGCTGGCTTACCGCTCCACCCCTTTAAAAATCATGGATGCAGTTCTAACCATTTTTTATGAGTATGCTGTAAGGGATGACATTCTGTAGTAGCTTTACAAACACAATACAAACACAGCAGATATTTAATAATTATTCTGGGAATCAAAGTCCCCGCGGCTTCCTAATTTTAAGAGGATATATTTCAAGGATAAAATGTATACCCCAAAACCTCATATAATGTCTATGTAATCTCTGTACCATCAAAAGTATCTTGTGAACCTTGTGTACCACATTATGTAATGTGGTACACAAGATGGGGTGGTAGAGGAAGTGGAATATTGAAAGTAACAGTGAGAAACCCAAATATTTTGTCCTTGAAGCCTTATTATCTACCTCTCCGAGGCTCTGGGTCCTTTCAGTTTGCACTAGAGAATAACAATGAGCGAGAAAGTGCGGAAAATAAATATTCTGAAATTGCCTACAGAAATAAGGTGCTTTATAAAGCATATAGATATCTTCCTCAACAGGTTAACGTATCTATATCTTGCTATCCAAACTATAACATTTTCCTTGTAATTGCGATAATAACATTGTTATGTTCCTTGATTGAGACTTCTATCATTATCGCTTCCTGGTCTTTCATATTGGATTTGTCTGTCTGTCTGTCTGTCTTGTACTCCGGTCTGTTTTTATTTACTCAATCCCTCGGGAACATAAAGAATCAAATTAGCACCTACTGAACCTCGTATCATATACGGATTACATACTTATATACACTCATATATACATTTAAGTATATACTTACATAAATGTACACTAGTAGATACGTGTATTTATACATATACATACATACATATTCATATATTCATTCAAAGAGCCACATAGCAAGTCATCAAGAAGTGTAACGTGGGAGGCGAAGATACCATGGATTAAGTTAACCCCCCTCCCATACATCCCTTTATCTCCTTCCTTTGAACCATCTCCCACCGTTTTACCCGTTCCCATGCACCCCGTCCCTATCTATCCTTCTGTCCTCCCTATCCTCCTCTCCCCCAACCATCTACATACCCGCCGGGGGCACTACACTTCACAAACACTGGCTACACAACACCTCCCTGTTCTTCCTTACCTCAGACTTCCCTACATACCCCGTCTCCCCCCTTCACCACTCCTTCCCTACATACCCCGTCTCTTCCCTTCACCACTCCTTCCCTCTGACCTACTTCCCATCGTAACCTCTCTGTCATTATATCACTAGAGATGTTTGTGACTGATTAACTATATTCTCATCTCTGCTGGAGGAATCCTTTGAAGCTGCCGTAGCTACTCGACCTGCATATTAGGGGCTTTTGGCATGTATACCTCATGTAATCTCATAACCCAATGTAATTCTTTGTATCATGTCCAAATATACTATTACTATTACAGTGGACTGATTAACTATATCCTCTTCGCCCAATAGTAACTCCAGTTCTGCTGCAAGATTTGGAGAATGTGCAAGGAAACTTTTCTGCAAGAATAAACTTAAAGCCTCTCAAACTATGCTCCCAGGAATACAGATGAGAAAAAATCATCATAATTTCCACCTGGGAAATATTAGTGGGATTGGTGCTAAATCTGTACACTGAAAAATACCCACACTGAATAACAGAGGCACAGTGAATACACTGAGAGACAAATTTTGTAAGGGAACCAAGTCAGTTCAATACTTACCATTCAATACAACCATAACAGTCTTCAAAACCATAATTGCCTTTAAGACCGTAGCTTTATTTATGACATATAGCTGCCTTCATGGCCATAGATGTCTTAAAGATCCAAGGCGTCTTCAAGGCGCTTAACTGTCTTCAAACCGTAGCTGTCTTCAAGACTATAGGTGTTTTTTGAGACCACAGCTGTATTCAAGAGGGATTTTAGGAAGTTTCCGAAGTTAATTCCAGATCAACTGGGCTGTTATACATACAATGGAATGCAGGCAGGTAATACCAACAGCCTGATTCACCATGTTATTATCAAAGAAGTCTAGCCTCAGGCTAGACTTCTTGGAAGTTAACAAATCTTTTTTTTTTTTTGTTAATTTGTTGATTTCCGTATGATGCAAAGAGTTAGTACCCCCTTCCTCCCCGGATCTACCCACAACAGTCGACTTACACCCTGGTACCTACTTAATGCTAGGTGAACAAGGGCAGCAGGTGTAAGGAAACGTGCCCATCCTTACCACCCGTGCCGGGGCTCGAACCACAGACACTCGTTATGTTAGATAAGTGCGCTGCCAACCGAGCCGCAGGACACCCTCTCCATATTACCCCAAAATTCGTCCCGTCCCTTACTTCTCCCCCTCCTCCCATATCCCCCTAAAGAAATCCTCTATCTTTCTCCCTCACGAACAACAACAACCTCGCCTTTACCTTCCATCCCCTGCTCTCCCCAGGACTCCCATCCCCTGCTCTCCCCAGGACTCCCATCCCCTACTCTCCCCAGGACTCCCATTCCCTACTCTCCCCAGTACAAGATCCACCTTCCCCACCTCCTCACAATTGGTGCTACACAACACCTCTCTTGTTATGGCCGCGCACTGGCGGTTTGGTAGTAGTGGTAGTGGTGGTAGAGGCAGTGGTGGTAGTAGTGGTGGTAGAGGCAGTGGTGGTGGTAGAGGCAGTGGTGGTGGTAGAGGCAGTGGTGGTAGAGGGGCCACCAGACAACAAGGCTAAAGGAACACAACCAACTGAAGAAAAGACAGTTTCCTTACATATGAAAGAGAAATCTGACCTAGATTCTTCCTCACCTCAGCCTTCAGCCATGATTAATATTAATTTAATTTATGTGAGCCGCTAAACCCATGTGGGTCATTCGAAGCAGTCTAGCCAGAACACTCAAGCAGGAAACTATCAGTGGAGCCTCAAGAGCTGTAGAGCAAAAAAAAAAAAAAGTCTTCAGACATCTCAATATGGAAATACTTGTAATTGTATCAATAAGATTGTAAAATTGTCATTACAGAGGTAGTCGTTTCAGGCAACTTAGCTAGTCGTTTCTGATATCTCAATAATTAGTTTCAGATATCTCAGTTGGCAGATAGCCATCTCAGATATCTCAGTAAATACATAGTCATTTCAGCTATCTCAATAAGGAGATAGTCTTTAGCCTATCAAGGAGGAGATAATCTCTAGCCTATCAAGAAGGAGATAGTCTCTAGCCTATCAAGGAGATAGTCGTATAACTATCATAATTAGATCAAGCCCACCAGGGGCTTATTAATCTAGTGATTGATATCTTGCCCACCAGGGAGGTTATCAGTCAAATAGTCATAAGGCCCCTGGTGGGCGAAACGTCTCTTATATAAATAAACCCAGGTGTGATACAAACTAATACACCTCACATGGCAGACCAGTGTTCGAGTCACAAGCGCCAGCATGCAACCATCACTTAGTTAGGGATATTAAATATAGAAGTGCTGGGGTTTACCTTGAAGTTGATCAGTTGAACTACGAAAGATCGGAGAATTACCTTGAAGTTGGTCTCTAGAACTACGAATAATAAGAGGATTACCTTGAAGTTGGTCTGTTGAATTAACGGGGAATAGACAGTTATCTTGAAGTTGGCCTGATGAACTAAGAAGGACCTGAAAATTACCTGGAGTTTACCTGTAGAGAGTTCCGGGGGTCAACGCCCCTGCGGCCCGGTCTGTGACCAGGCCTCATGGTGAATCAGAGCCTGATCAACCAGGCTGTTACTGCTGGTCGCACGCAGTATGACGTACGAACCACAGCCTGGCTGGTCAGGCACTGACTTTAGGTGCCTGTCCAGTGCCTGCTTGAAGACAGCCAGGGGTCTATTGGTAATCCCCCTTATGTACGATGGGAGGCAGTAGAACAGTCTTGGGCCCCTGACACTTATTGTGTTGTCTCTCAACGTGCTAGTGGCACCCCTGCTTTTCATTGGGGGGATGTTACATCGCCTGCCGAGTCTTTTGCTTTCGTAGGGAGTGACTCTCGTGTGCAAGTTTGGTACCAATCCCTCTAGGATTTTCCAAGTGTATATAATAATGTATCTCTCCCGCCTGCGTTCTAGGGAGTACAGGTTTAGGAACTTCAAGCGTTCCCACTAATTGAGGTGATTTATCGCAGTTATGCGTGCCGTGAAGGTTCTCTGTACATATTCTAGTTCAGCAATTTCACCTGCCTTGAAAGGTGCAGTTAGTGTGCAGCAATATTCCAGCCTAGATAGAACAAGCGACCTGAAAAGTGTCAACATGGGCTTGGCATCCCTGGTTTTGAAGGTTCTCTTTATCCATCCTGTCATTTTTCTAGCAGATGCGATTGCTACAGTGTTATGGTCCTTGAAGGGGAAACCCTCTGACATGATCACTCCCAGGTCTTTGACATTAGTTTTTCGCTCTATTGTGCGGTTGGAATTTGTTTTGTACTCCGATGAAATTTTAATTTCCTCACGTTTTCCATATCTGAGTAATTGAAATTTCTCATCATTGAACTTCATATTGTTTTCTGCAGCCCATTTAAAGATTTGGTTGATGTCTGCTTGGAGTCTTGCAGTGTCTTCAATGGCGGACACTGTCATACAGATTCGGGTGTCATCTGCAAAGGAAGACACGGCTTACCTTGAAGTTGGTCCCTATAACTACGAAAGATCGGATAATTACTTTGAAGATAGTCTGTTGAAATAAAAAAGCCAGATTACTTTGAATCTGTTTGCACAAGAACTACGAAAGATCAGAGGATTACCTTGAAATTGGCTTGTTGGACTACGGAAGACCTGAAGATTACCTTGAATTTAGTCCTAGAACTACGAAAGATTGGGGAATTACCTTGTACCTGAAGAACTCCCACTGTCACCACCGTCTTCTAAACCCAAGTGGGCCATTCAAGGCAAGAAGTGGTCGAGCCTCGACCCTCCGTCCACTAATCGGTGATCAGCCAAACTGTTGGTGACACAGGCAAAACAACAACCACACTGACCTTCCAGTAATGTTATAATATTTTATTCTTAAACACAGTTTTCCGTACTCTAAGAACTATTAACATATACAACAAAGGCAATAAAATTTAATTAATAATCCAGAACGTCTAAAAACATGAAAATATAATCTTTATTGATGTATGAAGTCCAAAAAAGGCGGTCACGACATTTTCTTCTTCCTGTTTAAAGCTATCAAAGTCAGCAATACTTCTGTTGTCTTCTGTTATCAAAATCGTTTCCTGTTATATACACAGGAACTCGCATCAGAAAAATCTAAGCCAGTGCGATATGTAGCAGGCGAAATATATAAATATATATATATATATAAATTTTTATATATATATATATATATTTATATATATATATATATATATATATATATATATATATATATATATATATATATATATATATATTATATATATATATATATATATATATATATGTCGTGCCGATTAGGTAAAACTGGTCAATTAGCAAGAACTCATCTAAAATTAAGTCCTTTCTAAAATTTTCTCTTATACGTTCTATGACCAGGCCTCCCGGTGGATCAGGGCCTGATCAACGAAGCTGTTACTACTGGCTGCACGTAGTCCAACGTACGAACCACAGCCCGGCTGATATGGCACTGACTTTAGGTATCTGTCCAGCTCCCTCTTGAAGACAACCAGAGGTCTGCTGGTAATGCCCCTTATGGCTGGTGGGAGGCTGTTGAACAGTCTTGGGCCCCGGACACTTATTGTGTTTTCTCTTAGTGTACCAGTGGCGCCCCAACTTTTCACTGGGGGTACGTTGCACTGTCTGCCAAGTCTTTTGCTTTCGTATGGAGTGATTTCTGTGTGCATATTAGGGACCAGTCCCTCCAGAATCTTCCAGGTGTAGATTATGATATAGCTCTCTCGCCTGCGCTCCAGTGAATATAAGTCTAGATAGCGTTGTTATTGAAAGAATTAAGGGTATAATTGCGACGGAACATTAAGATTTAAGGACACGTAGATGTGTAGACCAAGTGTTTATACTGAAGCACGTGGGTAAACAATACCTAGATTAAGGAACTTAGTTTCACATTTATAAATATAAAAAAGACATATGATAGGGCGATAGGGAAGCAATGAATGGAAAGTATGATAGGTCACTAAAACCAGTAGAGTTTTTGTGCTGGTAGTGAGGCTCTGGTTAGAAAATGTAGGAAAGGGGAGGCTTGTTTTCCAGTTAAAGAAGGCCTTAGAGATGTGTGATGTCCACATAATTGTGTAACATATAGATGGTTCTAGGTAGTAGGTTGGTAGAGAGCAACCTCCCAGGGAGGTACTACCATACTGTGGTAGTAGGTTGGTAGACAGCAACCACCCAGGGAGGTACTTCCATCCTGTGGTAGTAGGTTGGTAGACAGCAACCACCCAGGGAGGTGCTACCGTCCTGTGGTAGTAGGTTGGTAGACAGCAACCACCCAGGGAGGTACTACCGTCCTGTGGTAGTAGGTTGGTAGACAGCAACCACCCAGGGAGGTACTACCGTCCTGCCAAGTGAGTGTAAAACGAAAGTCTGTAATTGTTTTACATGATGGTAGGATTGCTGGTGTCTTTTTTCTGTCTCATAAACATGCAAGATTTCAGGTACGTCTTGCTACTTCTACTTACACTTAGATCACACTACACATTCATGTACAAGCATATATATACACACCCCTCTGGGTTTTCTTCATTTTTCTTACTAGTTCTTGTTCTTGTTTATTTCCTCGTATCTCCATGGGAAAGTGGAACAGAATTCTTCCTTGGTAAGCCATGAGTTTCGTAAGAGGCGACTAAAATGCCGGGAGCAAGGGGCTAGTAACCTCTTCTCCTGTATATATTACTAAAATTAAAAAATGAAACTTTTGTTTTTCTTTTTGGGCCTCTCTGCCTCGGTGGGATACAGCCGGTGTTGAAAGAAGATTTATAGATGGTATTGTAAAAGGTATTGAGGAAAAGTATGGGATTGGTAGCTATTAAAACTTATAGAAAGTGGAAGTTGTCACAGTAGCTTTTTGCCGATGACTCGGTGCTTTTGAGAGATTGTGAAGAGAAGTTGCTAAAGTTGGTGGATGAATCTGGGGAGGAAATTAAGAGTGAAATGAAAAGAAAACATAGGAAAGAGCATTGTGATGAGAATAACATAAGAAAAACAAGGCAATGAAAGATAAGATATCAGACTGGCGGGATGGAGAGTGCAGGAAGCAATTGGTGTTTTTTTTAGATTTAAAGATTTACTATTTTTTTCATTCAAAATGGTTCGTTTTTTTTTTTAGTTTTGAAGCTACAATAAGTAACAAACCTCACTTAACTTTCTATAATTAACTGAATTTATTTAAGCCTAATTCTATTAAAATATCACAAATCAGTTTGAATTTATTTAATATTAATGAAAAACTAGATTTTTTTTCTTTATAACCAAAGTGATTTTTCGTTGATTTATTGGAAAAAACAAGTCACCTTATTTTGCTAACCGACTCAACAAACCCTCTCCACACTTATGGATAATTGTGTAACTTTCCACCTCAGTTTATTCTCCATACTATGGATTCTCTACATAATATCCACACCGCACGTTGCCATGAGACGGCACTGCCTTCACCTCCTGGCACCAACACTCACCACCAATCCTTCAAGAGTGTTGGTGCCACTACACACTCATACATTCCCACCTTCTGACTCCATGAACAACGTTCTTTTTCCCCCACACATTTTGCCTTCGTCAGTTCTTTGGTTCACCTCCTTTTCCATAGTCACGTCCGCCGACAAATCCACTCCGATATATCTGAATATATTCACTTCCTCCATATTCTCTGCTGCCGATCTGATATCACATCTTTCATTACCTCAATTTTATTAACCTCATCACCTGGCCGTTTCCTATGTTTACTTTTAATTTCCTTATTTTACACACACACACATATACACACACACACACGGGGCCAGGAGCTGAGTCTCGACCCCTGCAACCACAATTAGGTGAGTACACACACATACACACACAACACAACCAGGCTGTTATGGATGTGTGGGGCAGCGGGTCTCCAGCAGCAACAGCCTGGTGGACCAGGCAAGCACCAGACGAGCCTGGCCCATGGCCGGGCTCCTAGCGTAGTAACTCTCGAAATTCATCAAAGGTATATGAAAGGAGTATTGTGCATCCCTTCGTGGTTACATTAATATATTGACTGCTCTTGAAGGCTGGCATTCAAACCGGAGTAAATGACAATTAGCTCTGATCTTACCACTGCCACCTATGTCCTGGCATCATGAATCACCTAGTTGGCTTATGATGCTTGTAGGATTGTATGGTCCAGTGGTCATAGCGTCGTGAATTTTGACTTCCTTCCTTAGAACTGGTTCGATCCCCGGCCATATTGCAGTTATATATATATATATTATAGTATCCACGAACTAGTGGTATTGAATCAATAACAACACTGTGACTAGCCGAAGATTCGAACCCATGTCATTTTGGCCCGCTTCATGGTGAGCGAAAATCACACATGACGCTCTAACCCACAGGACCACGCAATTGAGCGGTTCTGTGGGTTATATATAACCTGTGGAACCCCGGTTTTCATACTCCCCAGCTTGCATGTAGAACCACAGTTATTCTCCACAAAGTGTATTTTTCGGTAATACTTTTGGGTGTCTGGAACGGATTAATTGGATTACCCACTTTATTAGATACATATTTTTAATACAGCCTGGCCTATGTTGACTTGATTTCATTACGCAGTTACTGTAGATTTGTTGACTGCACGTTCATGCTGCGAGTATTCCGTTCCACCACATCCCAAAGGTGCTTTGTTGGGTTGAGGTTTGGTGACTGTGGAGGCCGTTGGAGTGCACTGAACTCACTGTCATGTTCGTGGAACCAGCTTGTGTTGACATGTGCTTTGTGACATGGTGCGTTATCCTGCTGGAAGTAGCCATTGGAAGATGAGTAGACTGTGGCCTTTAAGGGATCCACATATTTAGCAACAATACTCAGGTAGGCTGTGGAATTTTAACGATCCTAAATTGGTATTATGGGGCATAATGTGTGCCAGGAAAACATTCTTCACATCATTACTCCACCACCATCACCATCAGCCTGAACCAATGACACAAGGCAGGATGGACCCATGTATTCAGGTTGCGTCAAATTCTAGCCCTGTCATCTGTATGTCGCAGCAGAAATCGTGATTCCTCAGACCTGATGACGCTTTTTCCAACCTTCAACTTTGCAGTTTTGATGAGTCTGTTCCCACTGTAGCCTCAGTTGCCTGTTTCCACTGTAGCCTCAGTTGCCTGTTTCCACTGTAGCCTCAATTGCCTGTTTCCACTGTAGCCTCAGTTGCCTGTTTCCACTGTAGCCTCAGTTGCCTGTTTCCACTGTAGCCTCAGTTGCCTGTTTCCACTGTAGCCTCAGTTGCCTGTTTCCACTGTAGCCTCAGTTGCCTGTTTCCACTGTAGCCTCAGTTGCCTGTTTCCACTGTAGCCTCAGTTGCCTGTTTCCACTGTAGCCTCAGTTGCCTGTTTCCACTGTAGCCTCAGTTGCCTGTTTCCACTGTAGCCTCAGTTGCCTGTTTCCACTGTAGCCTCAGTTGCCTGTTTCCACTGTAGCCTCAGTTGCCTGTTTCCACTGTAGCCTCAGTTGCTCCCGGTGTGGTCTGCTGCTCTACCTCGTCCACTCTAAGGTTCGATATATGCATTCAAAGATGTTCTTCATAACACTGTTGTAATGCGTAATTATATGGGTTACTGTCCTTCAATTTGAACCAGTTTGGACTTTCTTCTCTGAACTCTTGTTATCAGCCACAACACTGCCGCTCACTGGATGTTTTGTGTTCTTCACACCATTTTCAGTAAACTATAGAGACAGTGATGTGTTAAAATCACAGATCAACAGTGAGGCACTCAAGCCAACCCCATCTGGCACCAACAATCACTCCACTGTCAAAGTTAATTAGATTCTTTAGATCCTTTTAACAATAACTGCATGTTTTAAGGCATGGAAGAGCTGCCACGTGATTGGCTAATTAAATATTTTCATTAACGAGCAGGTGTAAATTTGTACCTAATAAAGAGACCATAGAGTGCATATGTACAGTATATATGTATATTACAACTAATCACGAAACAAGCAACCAGCACCTCACAGCAACCAAGGGGAACAATGTATAGTGCTATATATATGATGTATATATGCTCTGACAGCATAGTTCTGGAGAGGCTTATGGGCCTTACTCTCATTTCTTGTTATTCGTGAAGCATTCATTGACAACTCTTCTATACAGATAAGACTTGTTTCTGGACGCACAATGAGTCTTCACACAAATAACCCGCACATAGAAGAGAGGAGCTAACGACGACGTTTCGGTCCGACTTGGACCATTTACAGAGTCACACTAACAAAGAGGAGAGGAGGAGGGAGTATATATAGTATTGGGAATATATATATATATATACTCCCTCCTTCTTTCCTTTTTGTCAGTGTGACTTTGTAAATGGTCCAAGTCGGACCGAAACGTCGTTGTAAGCCCCTCTCTTCTATGTGCGGGTTATTTGTGTATTGTTTCAGTCACGGTATTGTGCCTTTTTTCGTTATTAATGGGTCTGCACTGAGATTTGCTTTACGTTTCATCCATTGACCCTCAAGAAGCGTTCGGAAAATGTAAAGTAACTTTATTTTAAATACGTGTTATTGGCTTTACCCATCAACGTTTAGCCCCAGTGGCTTTATCTACATTTTATCCACCAGGGATTTGTCAATAAACGTTTCGCCTTCAGATGTTTTATTAAATAACATATTGCCCATAAGTTATTTAATCAATGTAGTTTTTGCTAACCATAGGCTTTATCAATCAACATTTCACCCATCAGATACTTTGTCAATCAACATTTCTTCTATCAGAGACTTAATCAGTCAACATTTCGCCCACCTGGTGGGCGAAATACCTATTTCATAGACGTTAATAAACTTTTCTATATATTATTTTCTGTGAGCTGCATACCAGCAAATTTTTTTTTTAAGCAATTCAGTTTTACAGGCCAAGAGCTGTTACCCAACTTCCAGCTCTATCTAAGGATGTGACTCACAGCAGTCGACTAACACCCAGGTACCTACTTACTGCTAGGTGAACAGGGGCAGCAGGTGTAAAGAAACATGCCCAACGTTCCACCCTTACCGGGGATCGATCCACGGACAGTGTGTTTCCACAGAAATGGACCTTCTCTTCCTCGCATCACACTTGGTTACCTCCTGTTCCTCAGACCGCTATATGACCCATACGGGGTCATGACCCCTCGTGAATCCACCTATGGATTTCAGGTAGACTTTTATTTTCAAAATTCACTTTTGTTTTGCAATTAAATTTGCAAATAACTAACTTCTGACGACGTTTCGGTCCATCATGGAATAGATTTACATCTCAAATGCGATTAAAAGTCTTTAATGTCTCTTCTTGACACTATAAAATGGAATTTGCAAAGTTTCTAATTTGCACTTTACACTTCAGTATCTACAATAAAGTTTAATCCCAGAGAGAATGGAATCACCTTTGCTCGTCGACCTTTTTCAGTGGTCATAAATGTTAAACTCTGGGGTGATTAAGGCTTGATCAGGGGAGCCAGGTGGGGAGAAGAAATTAAGTCTTACAGGATTAATTATTTTATTTTCAGCAGGTTGGATTTATGGCATCATTGTCCTTGATAACTGGGAGGATTAAGATGGTTAATGAGGGATTTTAGTACTTTTCTCTGCGTCTGGTGGGAGGGAAAGTTGGTGGAGGGATTTGTAAAGGCGTGTAAAGAAGCAAAATAAATGAAGAACATTGGAAAGAGTAATGCGATGAGAGTAACAGAAATCTGGATAATGAAAGATAATCGGACTGAAAGGAGGAAGTATGGAGGAAGTGAATGTTTTCAGATATTCGGGAGTGGTCCAGTCAGCGGATGAGTCTATGAAGGACTAAGTAAATCATAGAACAGAAGCGGGGGGAAAAGGGTGGGTAGTGAACTGAGGCAAATGTGTAGACAAAAAATCTTTATCGGAAGAAGCAAAAAGAAGAATGTATCAGAGTTTAATGGTACCAACATTGTTAAGTAAGTGAGAAGCAATAATTATTGCAGCGAGGAGGTGGCTGGAAGCACTGGAGGTGTCATGTCTGAAGGTGATGTGTGATGTGAATATTATTCAGAGAATTCGGTGCATGGTATCACAGGGTGAGTAGTTACACCAGAATGGTTGAGAAGGCTGTTGAGAGGTTGTTAAATGTTTGTGCACTTAGAGAGGATGGAACAAAATAAGATGATTAAGGGGGTGTATAAATCTGGGGTGGAAGATGGAGGGGTAGAGGTCGTTCAGGGTGGGTTGGAGGGAGAGGGTAAGGGAAGATTTGAGTGCTAAGTGTCTGAACATCCATCAAGCTAATATGAGCACTTTAGCTAGAATAGAGTTGAGACAAGTGGTTTATGTGCCCATGATGTGCTGTTGGTGTGAGAGTTGGCTTCAGGCAAACGTGTACAATCTGTTGTCAATACTGTCCCTTTAATACTATGTATGCCAGTGGGTTGTCAATAAATGCACTAGGGCACTGTTCATTATAGTTCAGTTTGCTGATTAATGCTGTTTCTTGATATCTTCTGACTTGGTGCCTTTCTCTGGCGAGTCTTGCAGAACAAGGAGTGCATTTTCATACTGTTGGACTACGCTTGTTGGACCCAATACCGACAAACATATTATTGTTCCTAAATTCTTGTGTTTAGATTACGGTTAATCTCGCCAATGACCTGTTTCTCACAACCACCACATGAAATTGTGTATACTTCTATGTATACACATACGTAGAAGTATACATAGGTTTCCCAACCTGGAGTACATGTACCCCCAGGGGTACATTTGCACTTCACAAGGGATACATAAGGGTCTGAGAGTATAACCACGGTGTACACTGCTGTACAGTGTGGACCATGAGTAATATAGAACATAAGTAATATTGAACAACCTGGCAAAAGAAATAGTTATAACTGATCATAATTTTTAAAGGGGTGGAGGGGTAAGCCAGCGGAAGGCCTCGGTCAGATGACCAAAAGCTCCAACGGCGGGTCAACATCTGACTAAGACCCGCGTCAGGAAACACTTGTCCTGTTTCCTGACGAACCTTACCTAACCTAACCTGAACAACCTGGTTACGAATCAGGTGATAAAGAGAGCAGCCAACTAGACAACCTCGTTATGAATCAGGTGATAAAGAGACCAGCCAACTAAGCAACCTCTCTTCCCTTCTTTTTTTTATCTTACAAAGTTACATATATGCAACACTTCAAAATTAATAAACTCATAAAAATCATACCGAACGAGTTTTGAACACGTTCTAGCCTAGTCTAGAGACTTGATAACGAGGGTAGCCGGCAGCTCTCTGCTTCAGCTATCCACAAGCATTAGTTGTGAGATGTGCGTTCAGTTTTTCAGGTAAGACTTACTCAAATTTGTTAATTAACTTTATTATTTTTTACAGTGAGTTGCTACTTAGCGTATTTCATCCACAGACAACAACAACACACACACACACACACACACACACACACACACACACACACACACACACACACACACACACACACACACACACACACACTGGATACATGGCATGGTGGCTAGCGCTCTTGCTTCACGCACGGAGGGCCCGGGTTCAATTCCCGGCGGGGCCGAAACATTTCGAAGTGTTTCGTTCACACACACACACACACACACACACACACACACACACATACAACAGGCCTAGTGTCTAATCGACATGTGCCTAGGACAAAATGGTAACTAACACACACACACACACACACACACACACACACACACTAGAGAAAGGGCAAAGGTTTGCGACAAAGTTAGTTCCACAACTCAGGGGTCTGTCCTATGAAGAAAGGTTGAGGGAAATAGGACTAACAACACTGGAGGAAAGAAGGGTCAGAGGAGACATGATAACGACATACAAAATACTGCGGGGAATCGAAAAGGTAGACAGTGACAGGATGTTCCAGAGAGGGAACACAGAAACAAGGAGACACAACTGGAAGCTGAAGACTCAGATGAGTCAAAGGGATGTTAGGAAGCATTTCTTCAGCCACAGATTAGTCAGGAAGTGGAATAGTCTAGAGAAAGATATAATGGAGGCAGGAACCATACATAGTTTTAAGACGAGGTATGATAAAGCTCATGGGGCAGGGAGAGCAGAGACCCAGTAGCGGACAGCGAAGAGGCGGGGCCAGGAGCTGAGTCTCGACCCCTGCAACCACAATTAGGTGAGCACAATTAGGTGAGTACACACAAACACACACACACACATACACACAGGAGCTATGACTCGACCCCTGCAACCACAACTAGGTGAGTACACAGTTGGAAATTGAAGACTCAGATAAATCACAGGGATGTTAGGAAGTATTTCTTCAGTCACAGAGTTGTCAGGAAGTGAAATAGTCTGGGAAGTGACGTAGTGGAGGCAGGATCCATACATAGCTTTAAGAAGAGGTATGATAAAGCTCATGGAGCTGGAAGAGTGACCCTGTAGCGGCCAGTGAAGAGGCGGGGCCAGGAGCTATGCCTCAACCCTTGCAACCACAACTAGGTGAGTACACACACACGTCAAAAACAGGCTCAACCATCTCATTCGTATTAGTATTTAATTTCTAGTATATTATTTTGACCAGTTTTGTGCACTTTCACTAATTAGTCAAGATTAGTGTGGACAACAAATATGTATGAGACAGATCAAGATATTTTATAAATTTACTCATACAGATTTCACAATAAAATAATATAAAATCAATATAATTCTATCATCTTTTGATCCTCAATTTTTAGAGGTACATACATGGGAACCTGTCAAAATTCCCAAGGAATACAGTGAAATATAAAGGCTGGGAACCCTGGTGTATATTCTGGAGTAAACTAATGGTTGCTTCATTTAGTTTACGTATTGTGATGGAAGAAGTGTACACAATAATAATAATAATAATAATAATAATAATAATAATAATAATAATAATAATAATAATAATATTATTATTATTACTACTACTATTACTACTACTACTACTACTACTATTACCACTACTACTACTATTACTATTACTACTACTACTATTACTATTACTAACAATAATAATAATGATATTATTATTATTATTATTATTATTATTATTATTATTATTATTATTATTAATCCAACGCCGTGAAAAGTTAAAAAGACTTCAAACTGGTTTAGAAAAGTATAGCTTCTTACTTTTATAGCTGTTGGAGTGAGTCGTAAAGTGGAATTATGTTGTCATAATCTGGACCATCACACCAGGTGAGATGTATATCCACAAGGTATGCATCCACATGACCCGCGGGTATGTACACACGACGCTCACCCTGCACCGCGGGTATGTACACACGACGCTCACCCTGCACCGCGGGTATGTACACACGACGCTCACCCTGCACCGCGGGTATGTACACACGACGCTCACCCTGCACCGCGGGTATGTACACACGACGCTCACCCTGCACCGCGGGTATGTACACACGACGCTCACCCTGCACCGCGGGTATGTCACACGACGCTCACCCTGCACCGCGGGTATGTACACACGACGCTCACCCTGCACCGCGGGTATGTACACACGACGCTCACCCTGCACCGCGGGTATGTACACACGACGCTTACCCTGCACCGCGGGTATGTACACACGACGCTTACCCTGCACCGCGGGTATGTACACACGACGCTCACCCTGCACCGCGGGTATGTACACACGACGCTTACCCTGCACCGCGGGTATGTACACACGACGCTTACCCTGCACCGCGGGTATGTACACACGACGCTCACCCTGCACCGCGGGTATGTACACACGACGCTCACCCTGCACCATGGGTATGTACACACGACGCTCACCCTGCACCACGGGTATGTACACACGACGCTCACCCTGCACCGCGGGTATGTACACGACGCTCACCCTGCACCGCGGGTATGTACACACGACGCTCACCCTGCACCGCGGGTATGTACACACGACGCTCACCCTGCACCGCGGGTATGTACACACGACGCTCACCCTGCACCGCGGGTATGTACACACGACGCTCACCCTGCACCGCGGGTATGTACACACGACGCTCACCCTGCACCGCGGGTATGTACACACGACGCTCACCCTGCACCGCGGGTATGTACACACGACGCTCACCCTGCACCGCGGGTATGTACACACGACGCTCACCCTGCACCGCGGGTATGTACACACGACGCTCACCCTACAACACAGTTAAAAGAACATAAGATATATTTATGTACTGTTTCCTTGCATCACTGTCCGAGGCCCAAGACTGTTCAACAGCCTCCCACCAGCCATTAGGGGAATTACCAATAGACCCCTGGTTATCTTCAAGAGGGAGCTGGACAGATACCTAAAGTCAGTACCGGATGAACCGGGCCGGGGTTCGTACGTTGACCTACGTGCGGCCAACAGTAACAGCCTCGTTGATTAGGCCCTGATCCACCGGGAGGCCTGGTCGTGGACCGGGCCGCGGGGACGTAGATCCCCGGAATTCCCTCCAAGTAAACTCTGGGTAGCCTGGGAGAGGTATACGCGTATGTTCTTTTCCTGCTTAACAAACAACCTGATGGAAGCATATTATAACATCTAGCAAGGGTCGTACGTCGGTTTATGTGCTACCAGCAGTAACAGACTGGTTGAACAGGCCCTGATCAACCACAACGCCTGGTCACAGACCGGGAGGCGGGGGCATTGACCCCCGAAACCCCTTCCAGGTATACTCCAGGTAACGGTATATATGTCAGTCTTGCAAAATACTCATTCTGTAGCTAGTATATACGCTCCTTAATTCCAACAGTAAGAACTCTTACGAAAATATGTCAGTCTTACAAAATACTCAATCTATAGCTGGTAAATAGGCGCCTTGAAGGAACCATTCCAGTACTAAGAACTCTTACGAAAATGCCATTGTACTGTAACATATGTTTAATTGATCAAAGAGTGCCTCCTGTCCGCCCAGATGTACAATAATATTTCCTGCTGTACATACGACTCATGTCACAGTCTCATATGTACAGTAAGTCTCAGGTCTGGGTCTACACAATAGCGTGGAGGTAGTGGGTCACGTGACTCCTCATAAACACGTTTGGAGGGATTAAGAGGAAACATATGTGAGGGTTGACCCCTCTCCCTACTCAAATAGGTTCTAAGCTGCCCTTTTCTTCCTCTCATCCAGAGCTGCCAGTGGTCATGGCCTCACCCCCACAATAAGAGTCCGAGGACCAAGACTGTTCAACAGCTTCCCACCATGCATAAGGGGTGTTACCAATAGACCCCTAGCTAACTTCAAGAGGGAACTGGACAAATACCTAAAGTCAATGCCCGATCAGCCGGGCTGTGGTTCGTACGTTGGATTGCATGCCTCCAGCAGTAACAACCTGGTTGATCAAACCGTGATCAATCAGGAGGTCTGGTCAAGGACTGGGCCACAGGGACGTTGATCTTCGGAACGACCTCCAGGTAGAGTTGTTCGTGTTCCTCATCTCCCCCAGAGCTGCCTCTGATCATCTCCTCTAGAACTGCCCCTGTTTCTCATATCCCCCAGAGCTGCCCCTGTTCCTCATATCCCCCAGAAGTGCCCCTGTTCCTCATATCCCCCAGAAGTGCCCCTGTTCCTCATATCCCCCAGATGTGCCCCTGTTCCTCGTTTCTCCCAGAAGAGCCTCTGTTTCTCGTCTCTCCCAGAAGTGCCCCTGTTCCTCATATCCCCCAGAAGTGCCCCTGTTTCTCGTCTCTCCCAGAAGTGCCCCTGTTCCTCGTCTCTCCCAGAAGTGCCCTTGTTCCTCATATCCCCCAGAAGTGCCCCTGTTCCTCGTCTCTCCCAGAAGTGCCCCTGTTCCTCGTCTCTCCCAGAAGTGCTCCTGTTCCTCGTCTCTCCCAGAAGTGCCCCTGTTCCTCGTCTCTCCCAGAAGTGCCCTTGTTCCTCGTCTCTCCCAGAAGTGCCCTTGTTTCTCGTCTCTCCCAGAAGTGCCCCTGTTCCTCATATCCCCCAGAAGTGCCCCTGTTCCTCATATCCCCCAGAAGTGTCCCTGTTCCTCATATCCTCCAGAAGCGCCCCTGTTCCTCATATCCCCCAGAAGTGCCCCTGTTTCTCGTCTCTCCCAGAATTGCCCTTGTTTCTCGTCTCTCCCAGAAGTGCAATTGTTTCTCGTCTCTCTCAGAAGTGCCCTTGTTTCTCGTCTCTCTCAGAAGTGCCCTTGTTTCTCGTCTCTCTCAGAAGTGCCCTTGTTTCTCGTCTCTCCCAGAAGTGCCCTTGTTTCTTGTCTCTCCCAGAAGTGCCCTTGTTCCTCGTCTCTCCCAGAAGTGCTCTTGTTCCTCGTCTCTCCCAGAAGTGCCCTTGTTTCTCGTCTCTCCCAGAAGTGCCCTTGTTTCTCGTCTCTCCCAGAAGTGCCCTTGTTTCTCGTCTCTCCCAGAAGTGCCCCTGTTTCTCGTCTCTCCCAGAAGTGCCCTTGTTCCTCGTCTCTCCCAGAAGTGCCCTTGTTTCTCGTCTCTCCCAGAAGTGCCCTTGTTTCTCGTCTCTCCCAGAAGTGCCCTTGTTTCTCGTCTCTCCCAGAAGTGCTCTTGTTTCTCGTCTCTCCCAGAAGTGCCCTTGTTTCTCGTCTTTCCCAGAAGTGCTCTTGTTTCTCGTCTCTCCCAGAAGTGCCCTTGTTCCTCATATCTCCCAAAAGTGCCCTTGTTTCTCGTCTCTCCCAGAAGTGCCCTTGTTTCTCGTCTCTCCCAGAAGTGCCCTTGTTTCTCGTCTCCCCCAGAAGTGCCCTTGTTTCTCGTCTCTCCCAGAAGTGCCCCTGTTTCTCGTCTCTCCCAGAAGTACCCCTGTTTCTCGTCTCTCCCAGAAGTGCCCTTGTTTCTCGTCTCCCCCAGAAGTGCCCCTGTTTCTCGTCTCCCCCAGAAGTGCCCTTGTTTCTCGTCTCTCCCAGAAGTACCCCTGTTTCTCGTCTCTCCCAGAAGTACCCCTGTTTCTCGTCTCTCCCAGAAGTGCCCCTGTTCTTCGCCTCACCAGATGAACACATGTCACGCTCCTTCCCACTGTTTACATTACAATCTCCATCACTGTCTTTCCCTTTGACATTCATCAAACGCTTCAGTATCCTCACTATTGCCTTAAGAGGCAATGATCACTATCATCTCCCTTTTCCATGAATTAAGGAAAGATCCTGGACTTCACCTTACTAAAGCAGACAAAGCAAATGCGATAGTAATTATGGACACGGTAGATTACAGTGGAAAAATTAACATGTTATTACAAAACTGTGGAACTTAATCCTTTTCAGCAGTGATCTCTGGATCTGATATTATCTGGTATTTATCCAGGTATCCCGAGTTCCGTTCTGTTGTTTTAATTCTTATTTATTTTATTTATATCATGTGAAGACGTAACTCCTACAAGTGGTAAATAGACATGCTTCAGTCACGAGTGAGTTGTTGGTGCTACTGTTATTGGTGGTGGTGATACTATTATTGTTGGTGGTGCTGTTATTGTTGGTGGTGCTGTTATTGGTGGTGGTGCTGTTATTGGTGGTGGTGCTGTTATTGGTGGTGCTGTTATTGGTGGTGCTGTTATTGCTAATTAGTTGTGCTACTGTTATTGGTAGTGTTGCTGTTATTGAAGTGTTGCTGTTATTAGTGGTGTTGTTATTGATAGTGTTACTATCACGTACTGTAAAGTACTGTATCAGTACTTAATAAAGTAGAGTATATCAGTGAAACGTAGTATCAATAAGACTTTCTTGCATTAAGTACCTATTTACTAAGTTTATTAGTGCAGTATCATCAAGGATTATTCCCGGCATTATTAACATATTTGCAACATGCTATTGCAGACTAGTCACAGCTTTGCAGCTCACGCAGTAGCGTTACTGTTGTTTCTAGTTGATCTCGTTTTACTGTCATACGTTGTTCCATCTAATTAGTAATAGTTCACCTAGCGCAATAGTAAGATGGTAACTTAGGCCTCTTGTAAAGATAACACAGTGACAGCTGGCGGAGGCCCATGTGCTACAGCCCCTAAGGCCCATGCCTTAATCCAGCCCTGGTCAGGACTCACGAAATCATAAAGCGATTGCAAATAAACCAGGGAACGGGTAGGGATTGATCCCACGGCAAGTGAGTCCTAAAACTTAATGACTCCCTCGCCATGAGTTCAAGACCCACCCGTTCCGTGGTTTACATGGTCAGGTGATGGGGCTGAGAGCTTCGGGATCTGCGTTACTTCATCACTTGTCTAATTATTTAATCGGATGATTTCCTTCACGTTGCTTCTACAGCTGTAACGTTGGGAAATTGACGCTAAGAAGTTAGTAGATAAACTAACGTAGTAAGATGGGAATTAAAAAAAAAATCCAAGAGTGAAAAATAACAGATTGTATCGTATTGTTAATAGGATTCAAAACTCGTAAACAATCATCAGCATCTTGTTAACCCCGTTTCTAGCTCTCCTTCCCATTCCCTTTCCCTTCCCCCTCCCCTTCCCTTGTCTTCCTTTACGCAGACAACTTAGCATAAACACCTTCTGGGAGTCAGAAGAACCTGAGAAATAATAATAATAGTAATCTTTATTTCTACAAGTACATGTACAAGGCATACAGACCATAACTGACATCAGTGACATACTACTATACAGAAAGACCCTTGTTATGCAGAGCATTTCCCGCAAATTAGGTCAGTTATGTCCCCAGGATGCGACGCACACCAGTAGACTAACACCCAGGTACCTAATTTACGGATGGGTGAACAGAGACACAGGAACTCTTGACCAATTTTTTATTTAGCGATTCCAAACTCTCTTTCTTCCCCTAAAAAAAGGTCTTTTTGGGAGCAACTGTTAGTAGCTCCTGGAGCAGACCTACGCTCGTGGTGTTCCCTGGTCACTGTTAGTAACTGCTGAAGCAGACCTACGCTCATGGTGTTCCCTGGTCAATGTTAGTAGCTGCTGGAGCAGAGCTACGCTCGTGGTGTTCCCTGGTCACTGTTAGTAGTTGCTGGAGCAGACCTACGCTCATGGTGTTCCCTGGTCACTGTTAGTAACTCCTGGAGCAGACCTACGCTCGTGGTGTTCCCTGGTCACTGTTAGTAGCTGCTGGAGCAGAGCTACGCTCGTAGTCTACCTGGAGGGTATTACGGGGATCAACGCCTCCACGGCCCCGTCCTCGACCAGGCCTCCTGGTGGATCAGGGCCTGATCAACCAGGCTGTTACTTCTGGCCGCACGTAGTCCAACGTACGAACCACAGCCTGGCTGATCCGGCACTGACTTTAGGTATCTGTCCAGCTCCTTCTTGTAGACAACCAGGGGTCTATTGGTAATTCCCCTTATGGCTGGTGGGAGGCTGTTGAACAGTCTTGAGCCCCGGACACTTACTGTGTTTTCTCTTAGTGTACTAATGGCGCCCCTTCTTTTTACTGGGGGTATGTTGCATCGCCTGCCAAGATTTTTGCTTTCGTAGGGAGTGATTTCTGTGTGCAGATTAGGGACCATTCCCTCCAGGATCTTCCAGGTGTAGATTATGCTGTATCTCTCTAGCCTGCGCTCTATTGTGTGATTAGAGATCGTAGTATGCTAAATCCTATTTATTATTTCCTCCAGTTTTCCATAACGGAGTAGTTGGAATTTGTCTTCATTGAACATCATATTGTTTTCTGTTGCCCATTGGAAAACTGACCACCTCACCAGCACCATGGAGCTGAACTCTTCTCCAGGCTGGGGGACTGACCACCTCACCAGCACCATGGAGCTGAACTCTTCTCCAGGCTGGGAGACTGACCACCTCACCAGCTCCATGGAGCTGAACTCTTCTCCAGGCTGAGGGACTGACCACCTAAAACTACTACTCCAAGGCTGATGGACTGGTTACATAATTTTTACCTCGCCACTACTGCTGCCTACAATACATTCGCCTGTGTATTGGACTGACGAAGCCTACCACTCAGGCGAAACGTTTTCACCAATAAAGATAAACAACTGTAGCACATGTGTCTTACTCATCAGCTTCTATTAAAACATTCTCTAGAATTTCTCCTATTTGAAATAAATGGTATAGTTCCAATTTCATAAATGTTACAGATCTCTTTGTGATCATTATTTATATGTTTCTTGCATTATTATATTTAGTTCTCTAAAACACTGTTTTCAAAATTATATTTTCCTATGTTATAATTTAGTCATTTCTCTTAATGAAATTCGTTTTCGGTTTTTTTTCGGTCACATTTAAACGCATTTATTACTTCCAGTGTCATAGTACCATTATTTCTAGAGAATTTACGTTGTTTACGTCGAAAACGTCTTCCTCTTCTGGAGTAAAGAGTAGATCTAATATGGTGTGATTGATGCCTCTTCTCTCACTCTTATCACATCATTTATATGATGTTGCTTAAAAATCATTCATTATATTATGGATCTGTGTTGTTTATTTACAGTTGCAGCCTCAGGATGCCCAGTTTATTTATGTTTAGTTCATATCTCCAAATTACAATTTTCACTCTTCATCAATAATTCCCCTGTTACTGTATTAAGAAATTCCTCAATTTCCTTGACAAATTCTTTTATCTCTCATGACTTATTAAATAATGAGTTGTATGCATTATCATAAGTTTCTCATCTTTACTTTGGATTTTTACCTATAATATTTCAACATTATGATTTGGATTTCATTTTCCATGGAAAGTAATGTTTATAATGTCCGTAATGTTTATCGTCCTTGTTTCTTCCATATTCATACCTCTTATTTAAGCTCAGTAGTTTCTCTTGAAAATTTCTTTATTTTAAATATGCTTTCCAAGTTTAGTTTGGGTGAGACAGACTTTATCAAGGTTCATCTCGTTTATAATTTCCCTTAGTTGAAGTTTATTTAAATTATTAAATTTATGTTACTTATTTTGAATTTATTAGGTTATACTAAGTAATAAAAACAACTTCCATGTGCACGTGCTTGTGTATGTGTGTGTATTCCTTTTTTGAGTGTGAGTGTATATTATTTTTTGTGTATACGTGTATGTGTGTGTGTGTGTGTGTGTGTGTGTGTGTGTGTGTGTGATTGTATGTACTTACCTATTTGTACTCACATATTTGTAGTTGCAAGGATCGGATCACAGCTCCTGGTCCCGCCTCTTCACTGGTCGCTACTAGGTCCACTCTCTCCCTGTTCCATGAACTTTTTCATACCTCTTCTTAAAGCTATGTATGGATCCTGCCTAAACTACATCACTCTTCAGATTGTTCCACTTCATGACAACTCTGACTGAAGAAATACTTCCTAAAATCCTTGTGACACATCTGAGTCTTCAACTTCTAACTGTGACCCCTTGTTGCTGTGTCCCATCTCTGAAACATTCTGTCCCTATCAACCTTGTCAATTCCTCTCAGTATTTCATATGTCGTTATCATGTCTTCCCTATCCCTCCTGTCCTCCAGTGTCGTCAGGTTGAGTTCCCTTAACCTTTCCTCGTAGGACATACCCCATAGCTCCTGGACTAGTCTTGTTGCAAACCCTTGCACTTTCTCTAATTTCTTGATATACTTGACCAGGTGTGGGTTTCATACTGGTGCTGCATACTTTAGTATTGGCCTGACATACACGGTGTATAGAATCTTGAACGATTCCTTGCTAAGGTGTCGAAGAGCTATTCTTAGGTTTGCCAGTCATCCACATGCTGCAGCAGTTATTTGGTTGATGTGCTCCGTATTATACTCACTTCAAGATCCTTTTCCTTGAGTGAAGTTAGCAGTCTTTGGCCCCTTAGCCTGTACTCTGCGGTCTTTTTTTGACTTTCCCCAATTTTCATGACTTTGCATTTGGTGGGCTTAAACTCCAGGAGCCAGTTACTTGTCCAGGATTGCAGCCTCTCCAGATTTCTTTGTAGTCCTACTCAATCCTCATCCATTTGAATTCTTCTCATTAGCTCCACGTTGTCTGCAAACAGGGACACATCTGAGTCTTTCCCTTCCGTCATGTCATTCACATATACCAGAAACAGCACCGGTCCAAGGACTGATGCCTGAGGAACCCCGCTCGTCACAGTCGCCCACTCTGACACCTCGTCACGTCACTCGTTGTTTCCTTCCTGTCAGGTATTCTCTGATGTGTGTGTGTGTGTGTGTGTGTGTGTGTGTGTGTGTGTGTGTTTGTGTGTGTACACATGTATGTTATTCCTCCATTAATACATTGTTTAAAGGCTTTTCTCCTGCATGTAAATCTTTTCCTTTCACAGATGATGTTAATCTCCTGCTGCTATGTCATTAGGGCGGCGTGCACGTCTTGGTAAGCAGTGATAACGACCTAATTGCTGGCAAATTATATCAGCGCAGAGCATCATACGAGAGGTGAGTACTGGTGTGGGAGATAACAAGATCAGCTGTAGAGATGCTGAGGAGATTATCAGGAAACACATCAACTTGTGTGGGTTCTGACTGCTTCGTCGTGACCAAGATGCCGTGTATGATATCCTCCCACTTCAAGCAAGGGCCAGCAGTAACAGCCTGGTTGATCAGACCCTGATCCACCACGAGGCCTGGTCTCAGACCGAGCCGAGGGGGCGTTGGCCCTCGAAACCTTCTCCAGGTATACTCCAGGTATACCTGGAGTAATACGTATAATTTAAAAAAAAAACAATCTTCTCCATAAAACATAGATAAAAATAAGAGATTGGACCTCCACCTCTGTTGTGGTGAATGGCCCACGTAAACAGAGGATCGAGCCTGCACCACTCTATGATGGACACACAGACGGAGGATCGAGCCTCCACCACGCCTTGTCAGCTGGGCTTTGGAGCATACGTTAGGTTGTAGGCAGCATGCATAAATAACCTGATTGATCAAGTCAGTAACCAGGAGTCCTGGTCTGGGATCAGGCCGCGGGGGCGGTGACCTGAAGCAACTCCAGGATACCAACAGGTAAGCACTGTCACCACTACACTACCACTACACTACCACTGTCACCACTACACTACCACTGTCACCACTAAACTATCACTGTCACCAATACACTATCACTGTCACCACTACACTATCACTGTCACCACTACACTATCACTGTCACCACTACACTGTCACCACTATACTACCACACTACATTACTACTATCACCACTACACTACCACCACTACATTACTACTGTCACCACTACACTACCACCACTACATTACTACTGTCACCACTACAGTACCACTCTCACCACTACACTACTACCACTACTACTGTCACCACTACACTACCACTGTCACCACTAAACTATCACTGTCACCACTACATTACCACGGTCACGACTACATTACCACTGTCACCACTACATTACCACTGTCACCACTACATTACTACTGTCACTACTACATTACCACTGTCACTACTGCATTACTACTGTCACCACTACATTACTACTGTCACCACTACACTACTACTGTCACCACTACATTACCACTGGCATCACTACATTACCACTATCACCACTACATTACCACTGTCACAACTACATTATCATTGTTACCACTACATTACCACTGTCACCACTACATTACCACTGCATTACCACTAGCACCGCTACACTACCACTATCACCGCTACACTACCACCATCACCGCTACACTACCACCATCACCGCTACACTACCACCATCACCGCTACACTACCACCATCACCGCTACACTACCACCATCACCGCTACACTACCACCATCACCGCTACACTACCACCATCACCGCTACACTACCACCATCACCGCTACACTACCACCATCACCGCTACACTACCACCATCACCGCTACAGTACTACCACCATCACCGCTACACTACCACCATCACCGCTACACTACCACCATCACCGCTACACTACCACCATCACCGCTACACTACCACCATTACCACTACGCTACCACCATCACTGCTACACTACCACCATCACCGCTACACTACCACCATACCTGAGGTATGGAAGACAGCAAATGTAGTTCCCATTTTTAAGAAAGGAATCAGAAACGAGGCACTAAACTATAGACCAGTGTCACTGACGTGTATAGTATGCAAAGTCATGGAGAAGATTATCAGGAGGAGACTGGTAGAGTACCTGGAGCGGAACAAGATTATAAATGACAACCAGCACGGATTCAGGGAAGGCAAATTCTGTGTCACAAACCTCCTGGAGTTTTATGACAAGGTAACAGAAGTAAGATACGAGAGAGAAGGGTTGGTTGACTGCATTTTCTTGGACCGCAAGAAGGCCTTCGATACAGTTCCTCACAAGAGATTAGTGCAGAAGCTATAGGATCAGGCACGTATAACAGGAAGGGCACTGCAATGGATCAGAGAATACCTGATAAGGAGGCAACAACGAGTCATGGAACGTGATGAGGTATCACAGTCTGACTCTAGAAATGGATTTTAAATTCCCTAGTAAATAGACAGGAAATTTTCACTGGTTTGACTTGGCTGTTTACATCGGATTTGTTTGTGGGTTAATTTCTTTGTTTTAGGTATGTTTGTGAGTTTGTTTGTGGGGTTGATGCTTGGGCTTTTTATGTGGATGTGTTTTATTTCAGCTGACCTGACCTTGTGGTTCGTAGCATGCCTGGGTCATGACCTGGCCAGGTGCTGCTGCAGCCTCCAGCTGGTGGTAATTAACCATTCCAGGTGGAGAGACACTAGTGTGTAGCTGAAGTCATTATTATTATTATTATTATTATTATTATTATTATTATTATTATTATTATTAGTCATTAATTATATAGCTACAGACATTTGACAGCCTCTTGAAGGATGAAAAGGGAGTTTAGAGAAGGGGAAATGAAAGGGGAGAGAGGGGGGGAAAGCGAGCAGCTCTTTGGGCAGGGGACTGAGGTCCAGCAGTACCCCTTTCTTCCCTTACTCCAGTTCCTGTTGGTCACTGCCCGTGAATATAATTAACATGGATCAGTGCCCGTGCCCCGTGCCTCTGGACCCATGCCCTAACGAGGACATTTCCACATGACTTATGGAGCATCCAATGCCCTTGACCTGGGTTTAGTAGTAATGATGAAGCAGTATCATGAAAAGTAGCAGTAGCAGAAGACAGTAGCAGGGGCAGGGGTTTTTAGCAGGGTAAGGGGCAGTAGCAGGGGGTGTGGCAGGAGGCTACCTTCTCAACCATAACAAAAATCAGCTGTTCCTGTAAACTCGATCAAGATTAGAAAGCCATAAAATGGTCTAACCAACGCATTGAAAACACTTCAAATTGACCCCATAACCTCGTACGCCACAAGGACGAAAATAGAATGTCGAAAACCCTCCTCTGTGGCATTTCTCACTCTTCACTTCTCGCCAGAAACACATGCCATACTGAATAAATACGAAGTTTTCATGCGAGAAACTTTTCCCTTTCGGGAGGGACGTCGTAAGGGCTGAAATTCCTTATCTTCGAACGTCACAGTGACCTGGGGAGGTCAGGTCACGACCCTAGGTGACCCAGAATAGGCGAGTATTACACAGAACTATAACGAACGCCGTTACTATTTGTACACTAGGTGGCCAGGCGTCCGTGTTGAAAATAGCGATTAAAATTCGGGAAATAGGATGATCCATGAGAGACAATAGTCTGGAAACAAACATGGTGGCCAGAAATAGGCTGTTATTGTGTTACTGAGGGCGACTAACTGCTCTACTAAACCATACCAGTCATACGGCGCCTGGGATGATGATGAAATAATAATAATAATAATAATATTATTATTATTATTATTATTATTATTATTATTATTATTATTATTATTATTATTATTATTATTATTATTATTATTATTATTATTATAATAAATGAAACATTAGTAATAATTAGAGGTGTAACGGTATCATAAAAACATAAGAAAGAAAGAACACTGCAGCAGGCCTACTGGCCCATGCGAGGCAGGTCCAAGTTACCTACTGGCTTAAGCCACTGACCCAATCTAGTCAGTTCCAGGTCACATCCACTTAAGGAAGGAGCACAGCGTCAGATCTATTAGCACAATTTAGTTTAATTAGACACATGTGCAACACTTGGGTATCGTCACCATTCTCCTTTGTATTGGACTGATGAAGCCACTGTGGGGCGAAACGTTTCCTCATTGAACATACCAAAGTGTTGCATATGTGTCTAATTTATCAACTTATCGGTTCTCTGAACCATTTATCTACACAAGCTAGTCAGGTCCAACTCACACCCACCCACACCCACTCATGTATTTATCTAACTATTTTTAAACCTCACAACGTTTTAGCTTCTATGACGGTACTCGGGAGTTTGTTCCACTCATCCACAACTCTATTACCAAACCAGTGCTTTCCTATATCCTTCCTGAATCTGAATTTTTCCAACTTAAAAAAATTGCTGCGAGTCCTGTCTAGGCTAAATATTTTTAGCACACTATTTTCATCTCTTTTATTTATTCCTGTTTTCCATTTATACACCTCCTAATTCTATGCAATCAGTAATATTAAGATCTACATTATTTAGTTTATATGTGGCATGGTTATTTTCCTGTCCAATGTTTAGAACTATGCATTTGTCTATTTTAAACAGCATCTGCCACTTCTCCGACCACTGCATCAGTCTATTCAAATCTTATCCTCATTAGAATGAATTGGACGGCCTATTTTGGTGTCCTCAGCAAATTTTCTTACGTCGCTATTTATTCCCTCATCTATGTCGTTTATGTAAATGGTGAACAAGGAGCCCAACACCGCTTGTAACGTGCCCCCACTCTGATTTCTTCCCATTTATGCAAACTCTCTACTGCCTATTTGTCAACTATGCCTCTAACAATGAAAAATTTCTTCTATTCCGTGTGCCTTAATTTTTCCTCAAATAGCCAGTGATGTGGAATTAGGTATTACATTTGCCATTTTCCACTTGTCTGGCACTATGCCAGTTTGTAGTGATATGTTGAAAAGATTAGCCAAAGGTTTGTTAAGTTCTTTTTTACATTTCTTTAAAACTCTTGCAAACAGTTCATCAGGGCCTGGGGATTTGTTAGGTTTTAATTTCTCTATTTGTCTGAGGACCATGTCACTAGTTACCCCAGTCGTGCATAGTTTATTATCGTCCTGTTCTACATAATTTATTATTTCTGGAATTTCGCTAGTATCTTTCTGAGTAAAAACTGAGAGGAATTAAGTCTTGAAAATTTCACACATTTCCTTATCACTATCAGCGATCTGACATGAAATTGGCCAAGCGGAAGTCTGGGACAGAGACTTGACTGCATTTATTTGGGTAATTAAAATGATATATTGAAAATAAGTGATTTGTGACCGCTTTCCCCAAGCTCATCATTAACCTCAAGATTATTAATTAGTGATTCTTTGTTGGCAAGAACCAAGTCAAGCAGGTTGTTTCCTCTAGTTGGTTCTGTCACAAACTGTTTTAAAAAAAAATTCTGAACCATATCAAGAAAGCCATGAAGAAAGTCACTAGACTCCAGATTTCCTGTCACATTGTTACAATCAATTAGTCTAAAGTTAAAATCTCATATTACCACAACATTTTAATTTCTAGACGCCTTATGAATTTCGTCCCACAGCAGCCTACCGTACTCCCTATCAAGGTTTGGGGGCCTATAAATCACACCCAAAATTCATTTTTCACGACCAGATTCTGTGTCCGATGTTTCTAATCTTATATCATGTCTAACTCAACAATTTAAATTATCTCTGACATACATCGCCACTCCACCACCCTTCCTGTTGACCCTGTCAGTGTGGAATAGTTTATAACCTTGTATGTGGCTTTCGGAAGGCATTTCTCTATTTTTCAGGTTGAACCAGGTCTTCGTTATAGCAATAATTTCTATATTACCTGCACTTGCAAGTAATCTTATCTCATCTATCTTATTTCTTAGACTCCTACTATTAGTATAGTAAACCTTAAGGGAGCTAGTCACTCGCTGCCCTCTACTATCTCTCTTTGTTTGTTGATCAATTGCTTTGCCTTTACTAGCAACTTTATTTTGAATATTGTCTATTAAACATATCCCTGAGATATCCTGGCAATATCTGCTGTGTTCAACTCTTGTACTGCAGCTTGATTATTCCCCACACACACCCATACCTCTATAATCAATCAGTTTAAAGTCCTAGGCAAGACAGCAATGGCCCCCTCAATCAAGTTGGCTAATGCAACCACTCCGGCCCCTGAGAGATGTACCCCATCCCTTGCATACATGTCACGTTTGCCATAGAATTTGTCCCAGTTGTCAATGAATGGGATTGCAAGTTCCTGCAGTACCTATCTAGCAAACAATTTATACCAATTGCCCTAGACAGCCATTCATTGCCCACTCCCCTTCTAGGCAAAATGCAACTATTGCTGTTACTACTACTATGGCTATTACTACTACTAGATACAATAACAATAGCAACAATAATACATCGTCAGTGTTGGCGAGGATTAGCATTAACGGAGGGAGGGTAAAGAGGGGGGAGAGGATATAAAGGGAAAGGGTGTAGAGGTGGGGGGATAGTGCTCCAGTTTTGGTCTCCCCCCCAGAGTGACCCAGGACAAAAGAGGTCATGGGTCAGACAGCACGTGCCTGGGTATGGAGGAGGAGGTTGGAAAGTGAAAGGGGTGGTGAGGGTATTGTTGTCGGTGCTGCTGTTGACGTACAGAAACACACTCAGTCCTTAGATTTAGAAGTGATATAGGAGAGTATTGGTTTGGAAATAGAGTAGTTGATGAGTGGAACAGTCTGCCTAGTAGGGTTATTGAAGCTGAAACCTTGGGTGCTTCAAATATAGGTTACATGAATACATGAGTGAGATGTGTTGGATTTGAGTGGGACTTGCACTTGAGTTAATAGCTTATTCCTTGGGTAGCACTGCTAATGGGTTGAAATAATATTTTTTAGAGGGTTTGGGTTTGACAAGGACTTTGCCAAGTATGGGCCAGTAGGACTGCTGCAGTGTTTCTCTTTTCTTATGTTCTTATCAGGAATAACACAAAAACACATAACCCAAGAAAGAAGGAGCTCCTGACCCATGCTAGGCAGGTCCAAGTAACACCTACCTGCACTCACCTACTTGTTCTCGCTTCATTAAAACCACTAAGGAGTTTGTTCCACTCATTCACATCTGTGTTGCCAAATGTAAAGTTCAACTTGAATCCACCGCTAAGAGCCCTATGGTAAATTAGACACATATGCAACACTTGGGTATCTTTATTGAGGAAACGTTTCGCCACACAGTGGTTCATCAGTCAATCAAAGGAGAATCGTGAAGAACAGAGAGTGTGAGGTTGTCAGGCCTCATCTGAGACGATGTGTCAGTCCATCAATCTTGAATAGAATAAGCATATGAGCAGAGCAAGCTATATACTGTAGACAGGAGAGGTGCAGCAGTTGTAGGAGGTGACACCTCCTACAACTGCTGCACTCTCCTGTCTACAGTATATAAGCTTCCTCTGCTCATATGCTGTTATTCTATTCAAGATTGATGGACTGACAACATCGTCTCAAGATTGAGGGCCTGACAACCTCACACTCCTGTTCTTCACGATTCTCCTTTGTATGGACTGATGAAGCCACTGTGTGGCGAAACGTTTCCTCAATAAAGATACCCAAGTGTTGCATATGTGTCTAATTTACCAACTCGTCGGTTCTCTGAACCATTCATTCACACAAGAGCCCTATCTTGGTTAGATTTCCTCGGCACGTTGTCCCTTTTATTAATTATGGTTTCCCAATTGAACACTTCAGTGATATCACGTCCCTTCCAAATTCTACGCTTTCTCAGATAATGCAATTATAGTGTTTTTTGCCGATATTTATAGGAAAGATTTCTGTTTCATGGGATCAACTTCGTCATCTTTATCTGATGTTTATCGGTACTGTTAAGTCCTTTCTGTGATATGGAGACCAGAACTCAGTAGCATAATCATTCTGAGTCCTTAAGAAGGATGTGTAAAGTTAGAGTATAACCTGTGGACTCCAATTATTTATACATCTTGAAATAAAGCCAAGAATTCTGTTAGCTTTATTGCTAATAATAACACTCTTTAGTCTACCTGGAGTGTTCCGGGGGCCAACGCCCCCCAGGTTTGAGGGAGATCTACATTAATTAGTACATATATAATAAGGTTATTTTCTCTTCGCAGGATTAAAGCCTTACAATTGTTGGTAATGAATTGGATCTACCACTTCTCTGACCATGGCATCACTCAGTAGCACTAGTGTCCTAACAAGAACTTATATGAAGACTTATTTTAATGCCATCGGTAAACTTGATTATGTAAACCATTTTTAAAGAAATGTTTTGAAAAAGTTGAATTCTTAGCACAGTTCAGCCTAATTGACCAATTCGGCTTATTAAGCACTACATATACACACAAATATTTATGTATATTGTAAAAACAAGGGGTTCAATAAGGACTCTTGTGAAAAAAAAACACTTGTAAAGCTCCGCTTTTGGATTGCGTCTCATTTATGCAAATTCTCAGTTGCCTGTCTGTCAATCACGCCTCTATCCAGGAGATAATTTCCCTTCCTATACCCTTCCCTATCCCTTCCCAACGGTCTACTGTGAGGCACTCAATTAAAGGCCCTACTGAAGTCTGTTACCTTGATCAAGCGCCTCGATTATTGTTATATTTATTATTATTTGGGGAAGTGGAACAGAATTCTTCCTCCGTAAGCCATTCGTGTCGTAAGAGGCGACTAAAATGCCGGGTGCAAGGGGCTAGTAACCCCTTCTCCTGTATATATTACTAAATGTAAAAGGAGAAACTTTCGTTTTTTTCTTTTGGGCCACCCTGCTTCGGTGGGAGACTGCCGGCGTGTTGAAAGAAGTATATATATATATAATATATATATATATATATATATATATATATATATATATATATATATATATATATATATATACTAGACATGTATCTTCACCTCGTGTACTGTATATGCCATCTTTATATCAACAATGTATCTCTCAAATCTTTTGTACCATATTATGTAATAAAACATACCTATTGGTAAAAAAAAAAATTAAAAGATGGGGTGGTAGGGGAAGTGGAATATTCAAATGGCATCAGGAAGAAATCCAAATATTCTTCCTTGAAGCCTTTTTATCCACTTCTCCGAGGCTATGGGTCCCACAATTTGTACCAGAGGTGGACCCCAATATATATATATATATATATATGCAAGACAAGCCACGGGGGTTGGAAATCTTTTGCTCAAGTACTTCACACTTCTCACTGCGTCATAAGGAGCTATGCAATGCTGCAAGGCTGCAACTGAAGGAGTGAGGGAAAGTTTTTCTCAGAATAGCGCAGTGCGGGTGTATTCCCTGCTGCTGGCTCTTCTCTCTCTCTCTCTCTCTCTCTCTCTCTCTCTCTCTCTCTCTATGTGTGTGTGTGTGTGTGTGTGTGTGTGTGTGTGTGTGTGTGTGTACTCACCTAGTTGTACTCACCTAGTTGTGGTTGCAGGGGTCGAGACATAGCTCCTGGCCCCGCCTCTTCACTGGCCGCTACTGGGTCACTCTCCCTGCGCCATGAGCTTTATCATACCTCTTCTTAAAGCTGTGTATGGAACCTGCCTCCACTACATCGCTTCCCAAGCTATTCCACTTCCCGACTACTCTGTGACTGAAGAAATACTTCCTAACATCCCTGTGATTCATCTGAGTCTTCAACTTCCAACTGTGTCCCCTTGTTGCTGTGTCCCATCTTTGGAACATTCTGTCTCTGTCAACCTTGTCAATTCCTCTCAGTATTTTATATATCGTTATCATGTCCCCCCTATCTCTCCTGTCCTCCAGTGTCGTCAGGTCGATTTCCCTTAACCTCTCCTCGTAGGACATACCCCTTAGCTCCGGGACTAGTCTTGTTGCAAACCTTTGCACTTTCTCTAGCTTCTTTACGTGCTTGGATAAATGTGGGTTCCAAACTGGTGCTGCATACTCCAGTATGGGCCTAACGTACACAGTGTACAGGGTCCTGAACGATTCTTTATTAAGATGTCGGAATGCTGTTCTTAGGTTTGCTAGGCGCCCGTATGCTGCAGCAGTTATTTGGTTGATGTGCGCCTCAGGAGATGTGCCTGGTGTTATACTCACCCCAAGATCTTTTCCTTGATTGAGGTTTGTAGTCTCTGGCCCCTAGACTGTACTCCGTCTGCGGTCTTCTTTGCCCTTCCCCAATCTTCATGACTTTGCACTTGGTTGGGTTGAACTCCAGGAGCCAATTGCTGGACCAGGCTTGCAGCCTGTCCAGATCCCTTTGTAGTTCTGCCTGGTCCTCTTCCTATTGAATTCTTCTCATCAACTTCACATCTTCTGCAAACAGGGACACTTCGGAGTCTATTCCTTCCGTCATGTCGTTCACAAACACCAGAAACAGCACCGGTCCTAGGACTGACCCCTGTGGAACCCCACTCGTCACCGGCGCCCACTCTGACACCTCGCCACGGACCATGACTCGCTGCTGTCTTCCTGACAGGTGTGTGTGTACTCACCTAGTTGTGGCTGCAGGGGTCGAGTCAAAGCTCCTGGCCCCGCCTCTTCACTGGCCGCTACTGGGTCACTCTCCCTGCGCCATGAGCTTTATCATACCTCTGCTTAAAGCTATGTATAGAGCCTGCCTCCACTACATCGCTTCCTAAACTATTCCACTTCCCGACAACTCTGTGACTGAAGAAATACTTCCTAACATCTCTGTGATTCATCTGAGTCTTCAACTTCCATCTGTGTCCCCTTGTTGTTGTGTCCCATCTCTGGAACATTCTGTCTCTGTCCACTTTGTCAATTCCTCTCAGTATCTTATATGTTGTTATCATGTCTCCCCTATCTCTCCTGTCCTCCAGTGTCGTCAGGTCGATTTCCTTAACCTCCCTCGTAGGACATACCCTTAGCTCCGGGACTAGTCTTGTTGCAAACCTTTGCACTTTCTCGAGCTTCTTCACATGCTTGGCTAGGTGTGGGTTCCAAACTGGTGCTGCATACTCCAATATGGGCCTAACGTACACAGTGTACAGGGTCCTGAACGATTCTTTATTAAGATGTCGGAATGCTGTTCTTAGGTTTGCTAGGCGCCCATATGCTGCAGCAGTTATTTGGTTGATGTGCGCCTCAGGAGATGTGTCTGGTGTTATACTCACCCCAAGATCTTTTTCCTTGATTGAGGTTTGCAGTCTCTGGCCCCCTAGGCTGTACTCCGTCTGCGGTCTACTTTGCCCTTCCCCAATCTTCATGACTTTGCACTTGGTGGGGTTGAACTCCAGGAGCCAGTTGCTGGACCAGGCTTGCAGGCTGTCCAGATCCCTTTGTAGTTCTGCCTGGTCCTCGTCCGATTGAATTCTTCTCATCAACTTCACATCATCTGCAAACAGTGTGTGAGTGTGTGTGTGTGTGTGTGTGTGTGTGTGTGTGTGTGTGTGAGTGTGTGTGTGAGTGTGTGTGTGAGTGTGTGTGTGAGTGTGTGTGTATGTGTGTGTGTGTGGGTTCAATAGTACAGTGCTCTCAACATATCAAGTCCGAATCTCTGATGGTGGGGCACGTGTCCTGTGATTGATGGCTTCCATTATAACTGGGAAGCAACTGTCCACTTCCCCCCCCCCACCATTTATATGGGTATATGTTTAACAAACATTATAAACCTTTGTAATAAATACAGACAAGTTGGTTTAGAAAGACACGTAAGCAAACGCTAGGACATACTTATTAGAAAACGTTTCGGTCCTGGGACCTTGATCACTTCTAACACACAGAGGTTGAAAGACATTATATATAGGCGGAGAGTGAGGTGTGAGTGACGCTGGTGACCTGAGTGAGGTGTGAGGGACGCTGGTGACCTGAGTGAGGTGTGAGTGACGCTGGTGACCTGAAGAATGCCATGTTAGGATGAGGACGGCATTCTTCAGGTCACCAGCGTCACTCACACCTCACTCAGGTCACCAGCGTCCCTCACACCTCACTCAGGTCACCAGCGTCACTCACACCTCACTCAGGTCACCAGCGTCCCTCACACCTCACTCAGGTCACCAGCGTCACTCACACCTCACTCTCCGCCTATATATAATGTCTTTCAACCTCTGTGTGTTAGGTTAGGTTAGGAGTTTGCAGGTTCAAATTCTTCTGTGGACTTTGATATAAAAAAATCGCCTGTTTGCGAATTGTTAAGCATGGCTTTATGTCTGCATATATTGACTTGTCTGTTTTTTATATCACAAAGCGATAGTGTCATGGTTTACATTTTTTAAAGAAATTAGCGTAACTACCTGGAGTCTACCTGGAGAGAATTCCAGGGGTCAACGCCCCCGCGGCCCGGTCTGTGACCAGGCCTCCTGTTGGACCAGAGCCTGATCAACCAGGCTGTTACTGCTGGCCGCACGCAGTCCAACGTACGAACCACAGCCCGGCTGATCAGGTACCGACTTGAGGTGCCTGTCCAGTGCCTGCTTGAAGACAGCCAGGGGCTTGTTGGTAATCCCCCTGATGTACGCTGGGAGGCAGTTGAACAATCTTGGGCCCCTCACACTTATTGTGTTGTCCCTCAACGTGCTAGTGGCACCCCTGCTCTTCATTGGGGGGATGTTACATCGCCTGCCGAGTCTTTTGCTTTCGTAGGGAGTGATTTTTGTGTGCAAGTTTGGTACTAAGCCCTCGAGAATTTTCCATGTGTATATAATAATGTATCTCTCCCGCCTGCGTTCTAGAGAGTACAGGTTTAGGAACTTCAAGCGTTCCCAGTAGTTGAGGTGGTTTATCGCACTTATGCGTGCCGTGAAGGTTCTCTGCACATTTTCAAGGTCAGCAATTTCACCCGCCTTGAAAGGTGCAGTTAGTGTGCAGCAATATTCCAGCCTAGATAGAACAAGCGATCTGTAAAGTGTCAACATGGGCTTGGCATCCCTGGTTTTGAAGGTTCTCATTATCCATCCTGTCATTTTTCGAGCAGATGCAATTGCTACATTGTTATGGTCCTTGAAGGTGAGATCCTCTGACATGATCACTCCCAGGTCTTTGACATTAATTTTTCGCTCTATTGTGTGGTTGGAATTAGTTTTGTACTCCGATGAGATTTTAATTTCTTCACGTTTTCCGTATCTGAGTAATTGAAATTTCTCATCATTGAACTTCATATTGTTTTCTGCAGCCCATTTAAAGATTTGGTTTATGTCTGCTTGGAGTCTTGCAGTGTCTTCAACGGTGGACACTGTCATACAGATTCGGGTGTCATCTGCAAAGGAAGACACAGCACTGTGGCTTATATCCCTGTCAATGTCTGATATGAGGATGAGGAATAGGATGGGAGCAAGTACTGTGCCTTGTGGAACAGAGCTTTTCACAGTAGCTGCCTCAGACTTTACTCTGTTGACTACTACACTTTGTGTTCTACGTGTTAGGAAATTATAGATCCATCTACCAACTTTTCCTGTTATGCCTTTATCACGCATTTTGTGTGCTATTACACCATGGTCACACTTGTCAAAGGCTTTTGCAAAATCTGTGTATATAACATCTTCATTCTGTTTATCTTCTAGAGCATCCAGGACCTTGTCGTAGTGGTCCAGTAGTTGGGACTAACTTGTGTTTCTGTAAATTATTTTAATAATGCAGCTCATCCCTGCACAAGTTATTTTGTGTCTTGTTATACGTAGTGTTCATTATTTACTACAAGTAAAGTTAATATTGTTTCATGATGTTTAGGTAGACAGATAACACTCAAAGTCTTCCACCGGTTTACGCCAATGACCCAACCTAGTCAGGTCAGGTAATTTTCACTTAAGGAAGAAGCACGGCATCAGACCTAGTATCACAAGCTGGTCAGGTCCAACTCACACCCAACCACAGCCACTCATGTATTTATATAACCTATTTTTATAACTACACAACGTTTTAGCTTCTATGACTGTACTTGGGAGTTTGTTCCACTCATCCACAACTCTATTACCAAACCAGTCCTGTTTTGGCTAAATGTTTTTAGCACGCTATTTACATCCCCTTTATTAATTCCTGTTTTCCATTTATACACCTCAATCATATCCCCCCTAATTCTAAGCCTTTCTAGAGAGTGCAGATTCAGGGCCCTCAGTTTATCCTCATAGGGAAGATTTCTGATACATGGGATCAACTTTGTCATCCTCCTTTGAACGTTTTCCAGAGCATTTATATCCATTCTGTAATACGGTGACCAAAAGTGTGCAGCAGCATCTAGATGAGGCCTAACCAAAGGTATATAGAGTTGAAGAACAACCTGAGGACTCCTATTATTTATGCTTCTTGATATGAAACAAAGGATTCTGTTCGCTTTATTGCGAACACTTATGCACTGTTGTCTTGGTTTTAGATTACTGCTAACCAGAACTCACAAATCCTTTTCGCAATCAGTAATATTAAGATCTACATTATTTAGTTTATATGTGGCATAGTTATTTTCCTGTAAAATGTTTAGAACTTTACATTTGTCTATAATAAACTGCATCTGCCACTTCTCTGCTCTAATGTCCTCGTCAGAATGAATTCGTCGGCCTATTTTGGTGTCATCGACAAACTTGCTTGTGTCGCTATTTATTCCCTCATCTATGTCGTTTATGTAAATTGTGAACAAGGGGCCCAACACTGACCCCTGTGGAACACCGCTCGTGAAGCTTTCCCACTCTGATTTCTCCCCATTTGTGACTCGTTTATGGTTCAAGTTGCACTGAAAGTCCCAATAAGTTTGTCACTCAAGTGCGTGTTATCAGTGTATTGTTCCAGTCACTTAAGTGTGACTTTTATTGTTAACGTTGGTTCTCTCCGAGCTGGTGTTGACGTTGGTTCTCTCCCAGCTGGTGTTGACGTTGGTTCTCTCCCAGCTGGTGTTGACGTTGGTTCTCTCCGAGCTGGTGTTGACGTTGGTTCTCTCCCAGCTGGTGTTGACGTTGGTTCTCTCCCAGCTGGTGTTGACGTTGGTTCTCTCCCAGCTGGTGTTGACGTTGGTTCTCTCCGAGCTGGTGTTGACGTTGGTTCTCTCCCAGCTGGTGTTGACGTTGGTTCTCTCCGAGCTGGTGTTGACGTTGGTTATCTCCCAGCTGGTGTTGACGTTGGTTCTCTCCCAGCTGGTGTTGACGTTGGTTCTCTCCCAGCTGGTGTTGACGTTGGTTCTCTCCCAGCTGGTGTTGACGTTGGTTCTCTCCGAGCTGGTGTAAGTACTGAGGTTTTTTTTTAGGTATTTAAAACAATGAAGGTTTATAATGTCCAGAATTAATGGCAACAATGACTCTGCATTGTTCCTATATTGATGAAGTATATATTGTATGTATTCACCTAATTGTGGTCGCAGGTGTCGATTCACCACTCCTGGCCCCCCTCTTCACTGGTCGCTACTAGGTCACACACTCTCTGCTCCATAAGCTTTATCATACCTTTTCTTAAAGCTATGTATGATACCTGCCTCCACTGCATCACTTTCCAGACTATTCCACTTCCTGACATCTCTATGACTGAAGAAATACTTAACATCCCTGTGACTCATCTGAGTCTTCAACTTCCAATTGTGACCCCTTGTTACTGTGTCCCATCTCTGTATGTATTATGTATATAATCATGCATATATATATATATATATATATATATATATATATATATATATATATATATATATAGTGTGTGTGTGTGTGTGTGTGTGTGTGTTTTAATTATAACGTAGATCAATTTTTTCTCAAATGCTTCACTCATCTTTTCTCTGTTATTATTTTTTTTTAACATTGGATAATGATAGTTAACTTTTTTAACATTTTGTTTCGATTGAGCCTAACATGGGGCAGTAGGCCTACTGTAATGTTCCTCCTATATGCCTATTCATCTATTTTTCTAAATAAGATGAAAAGTCACCACCATATCCTCTCTCTCTATCCCTTGTTCTATCCTCTTCATCACTCTTCTCCCTCTCATCTTCTCCCCACTCCCCTTTCTATCCTCTCCATCCCAAATTTCCCTCACCTTTTCCCTCCCCAACACAAGGGGCAGCGTAACCGGAAATGTAATTCAGTAGTTGCGACAATTGGAGCGGTTGTGAGGGGAGGGGGGATTGAGGGGAAGAGTGAGGTAGGATGGTGGGGGGATAGGAAGGGTGGTGTGGGGGAGGGGGGAGATGAGTGGGGAGAAAGTAGGTAGTGGGGAGTAGTGAATAAGCTGGTCAAGAAGCGTCGAAATAAACCTAAATTAGGTAGATGATAGTTGGGTATAGGAGAGGGAGGGAGGGAGGTTGGGAGAGAGGAAGGAAGGGAGGGAGAGTGGGAGGGAGAGAGAGAGAGAGAGAGAGAGAGGGAGGTAGGGAGCTAGGGAGGAAGGGTGGGGAAAGTAGGCCTCTCAGGTGTCAGTGAGGTCGGGAGGGGTAAAAAAGGGAGGGGTGGGAAGGTAGACAGGCCAAAATAGGTGAAGTAAAAGTGGGGGAGAAGTGAGGGAATTGGGAGATGAGAAAGGGGAGTTAAAGAAGGGAGGGGTGACGGGGAGGTAATGGATGAGAGGGGTTGAAGAAGGGGAAAGGAGAGGTAAAACTAGTAGGGGAAGGTGACAGTCAGGTCCAGGAGGGGGATAAAGGGAGGTAGGGGAAGGGGAGGCATCTAGGGGCCAGCTGGTGATCAGCTGTGGTCTTGTCAGTCACGTGACCTGCTGGTACTTGGTGAAAGGTTCTTGATCCAAGGAACTAGATGTTTTGTCCTCTTCCTGGAGTTAAAACTAATTATCTCATCCCTAAGACGCTGTAAGACCCCTGAGGGTTTACCGCTTCACAATAAATACTTGACTTTCGGAACTAGCTATAGGAAGTTCACAGTGACAAGTCTACAAGCAGTCTGTAAGTAGTCTACAGGCAGTCTGTAAGTAGTCTACAGTCAGTCTGTAAGTAGTCTACAGGCAGTCTGTAAGTAGTCTACAGTCAGTCTGTAAGTAGTCTACAGGCAGTCTACATGTAGTCTACAGGGAGTCTACAAGTAGTCTACAGGCAGTCTGTAAGTAGTCTACAGGCAGTCTGTAAGTAGTCTACAGGCAGTCTGTAAGTAGTCTACAGGCAGTCTGTAAGTAGTCTACAGGAAGTCTACAAGTAGTATAGAGGCAGTCTACATGTAGTCTACAGGGAGTCTACAAGTAGTCTACAGGCAGTCTGCAAGTAGTCTACAGGCACTCTAGAAGCAGTCTACAAGTAATCTACAGACATTTTAGCAGGTAGTCTACAAGGAAGCCTAGAGGCAGTCTACAAGTAGTTTACAGGTATTTCAGAGGCAGTCTAAAATAATCTACAAGTAGTCTACAGGCAATTTACAAGTAGTCTACCGTCTGGAAACAAATGGTATAAAATACCGACACAATGGAAAAATAAACACATAAGCAGTATAATGTGATCCTTTATTGACAACGTTTCGCCCACGCAGTGGGCTTTATCAAGTCACAAACAGATCTGTTTGTGACTCGATAAAGCCCACTGTGTGGGCGAAACGTTGTCAATAAAGGATCACATTATACTGCTTATGTGTTTATTTTTCCATAGTCTACCGTCTACAAGTAGTCTCCAGGCAGTCTACAGATAGTTTACAGGTTACAGGTAGTCTATAGATAATTTACATGTAATTTACAGACAGTTACAGGTAGTTTACAGGTAGTCTACAATAACGGCTCACAACTAACAGTTTTAATACTACATGTGAATAAACGGTTTAGAAAACCGACAAGTTGAAAAATGAGACACTTGTGCAACATGTGGGAATCTTCACTGTGGAAACGTTTCGCCCGCCAGTGGCTTCATCAGTCCAGTACAAAGAACAGTGGTATGTGAGGAGTTTTAAGGTAATCAGTCCCTTATCCTGGGTTGATTGATGTGTTGAAATGGCCTGCATGGTTTCTCTCATGGGTTTTTATGGGGTGGTGAGTGGGGGACCCCATGTCATGGTGGTATATTTATACCCCACATGGTTTCTCTCATGGGTTTTTATGGGGTGGTGGGTAGGGGACCTCATGTCATGGTGGTATATTTATATCCCACATGGTTTCTCTCATGGGTTTTTATGGGGTGGTGGGTGGGGGACCTCATGTCATGGGGGTATATTTATACCCCGCGGAATAGATTGAACCTGAGTAGCGGTCGACTCACCTGCTATGGTTACCTGTAGTTACGTCTAAGTTAATACCAGTACGCTACGCCTGTTACGCTTCTGACTGCATAACGTAAATAAAAGTCCTGACTCGTGTTCTCGTACTGCCCCACAAACACCCCACCTGGTCCTGTCCTGTCCTGGCTTCTCTTCACGACTAATACGCGTCCGGTTTCAGAACAAATCCCGGAAACGTACATTATATAGAGTTTTATTATACAATATTCACC
This sequence comes from Cherax destructor, assembly GCA_009830355.1. Classification (NCBI taxonomy): domain Eukaryota; kingdom Metazoa; phylum Arthropoda; class Malacostraca; order Decapoda; family Parastacidae; genus Cherax; species Cherax destructor. Next base: position 299,504 of record WNWK01000976.1, read on the forward strand.
AACACACTACGTAATAAATACATTACGTAATAACGCCCAAGACACTGACTCATGGACCTTCATATTCATGAAGAATTATATGCCTAAAATGTTTTGTGGGGAAGAGGACTGAAAACTTATGGAAATAATAGCTAAAACGAAGTATATTACAACCACACAATAGAGTGAAAAATAAATGTAAAGGTCTTGGGAATGTCCGAGGATCCCACCTTCAAGGACCCCAATGGATATAAGTCACTTTGACTTTTTTGGGTTATCCTGGAAGGTTCTCTACACATATGCTGCTATATATGATAGTCTGTGTAACTGTATTTGTGTATACCTGAATAAACTTACTATAGACCACAACTGTATCACCATCATATCTGCAAGGGAAACATGGAATGCCATGCCAGTGATGATTCTTTTTAAATAATTTGTTCTCTCTCTAGGCTGGAATATTGTTATACACTAACAGTCCCATTCAAGGCAGGTGAAATCACAAATCTAGAGAGTGTACAGAGAACCTTTACTGCACATATAACTATTGACGGATAGCACCAACGTCTCGTATTATTGAGGTTTTTATTAGTATTTTAAGACACATGACTGCCAGTCACATGCTCAGCACTGCCCAGTCCACCCCAGCACTGCCCCGTCCTCCCCAGCACTGCCCCGTCCTCCCCAGCACTGCCCCGTCCTCCCCAGCACTGCCCCGTCCTCCACAGCACTGCCCCTTCCACCCCAGCACTGCCCAGTCCACCCCAGCACTGCTCCTTCCACCCCAGCTAGACCAGGTCTCCTGGTTGCCGGTGCTAGACCTGGTCTCCTGGTTGCTGGTCTGATCGATTAGGTTCTTGGTGCCTACTGCCTACATTTCGTGTTTCGTTTTGTAGACAGCCACGGATTTGTTGGTATCTTCTTTATGAATGATAGGAGGGCGGTGGAGAGTCGTGGTCCCCTTACGCTGATGTTACATATGTTCAACATAAGGATCTCAGGTGCTCCCTGTGATTTATGGGCAACACTGAGTTTATACGAGCCGTAAACTTTCTTTGTACATTTTCCTGCTCTTCAATTTCTCCCACCTCGATGGGGGCATTTGAACACAACAATATGCCAGCCTAGAGTGACTTGAAGAGTGTCATCATTGGCTTGATATCTCTTGTTTTGAAAGTTCTACTTATCCTGCCTCTCATTTTCATTGCGTTTACTATAATGGCACTGTTTTGCTTCTTGAAATGTGAGATCTTCTGACATTATCATTCCTAGGTCTCTCACATTAGACTTACTCTCTATTGAGTGATTAGAGTTTGTCTTGATCTCCGATCTCGTTTTTATTATCTCAATCCTTCCATAATATAGCAAGTGAAATTTCCCTCGGTGAGCATCATATTCTCAATATCCTGGAAGACTTGGCTGTGTCTTCAGTGGATTCCACTCTCATGCAGATTTTCGTATCGTCTACAAAGAATGATAGAGTTATATTTCATGTCTCTGGCTGTGTTAGATACGAGAATGAGAGAGAGAAGTAGGGCGAGTGCTGTGCCCTGGGGAATAGAACTCTTCACTATGACAGCCCCTTAGAATACTCTGTTTACTAATTTTGCTGTCCCATGTGATTGGTACTCTTACTTCTTAAACTTTCTAAAATTTTGATAATGTGAGACGTCATCTTTAAAGGTTTATAGTTTTTCTAATTGCTTTGCTGCCACCTTCGTGGAGTGTGGCTATATGGGTGGTTTTTCAATGTCTTTGGGATGACTCCAGTGTCCAGGCTTCTTTCTGTAAAATATTTAAGGCACATGCTATTGGGTTCTTGCAATGCCTGCATAGACATGCAGTCAATGGCTTCTTTGAAATCAAGTGGGTTAGGGTTATGCCAAAGATTATAGAGATGTCTATTGCGTTTGTTTCTCGTTCGCGAAGAATTAGTTCGTTTGGCTCACTGAGCACCGAATCGTTTTTGGGATTTGAGTAAAATTTAGCTCATTTCTTTATTGTCATCACCGTATGTTCCATCTCCTTTAATCGAAAGCTCGATTTCAAATGTTTTTTCTCTGGATTTTGTATATCAAAAGAAGTACTCTGTATTTCTCTCAATTTCGTTTAAGGCTGTTTGCTTCCACTGTTTCTCCTGGACTCTGTATCTCGTTTAAGGCTCTTTGCTTCTGGTAAATTAGACACATATGCAACACTTGGGTATCTTTATTGAGGAAACGTTTCGCCACACAGTGGCTTCATCAGTCCATACAAAGGATAATCGTGAAGAACAGGAGGAGTTTGAGGTGGTCAGTCCCTCAATCTTGAGTCGATGTTGTCAGTCCATCAATCTTGAATAGTATACAGCATATGTACGTAGAGGAAGCTTATATACTGTAGACAGGAGAGGTGCAGCAGTTGGAGGAGGTGTCACATTTGTCCAATGTGGAAGTAGGTCGTGCCCAAGGAATAGGCAAGCGAAGAAATCCCTGTATTAAGATACCAAGATGTTGCTGTGTCAGACAGGAATGGTTCAGAGAACCGACGAGTTGGTTCTCTGAACCATTCATTTACACTCTTTGCTTCTACTGTTTCTCCTGGATTCTGTATCTCGTATAAGGCTCTTTGCTTTCACTGTTTCTCCTGGACTCTGTATCTCGTTTAAGGCTCTTTGCTTCCACTGTTTCTCCTGGACTCTGTATCTCGTTTAAGGCTCTTTGCTTCCACTGTTTCTCCTGGACTCTGTATACTGCATTCAATTTGAGCTCAGCGTTTTCCATTTATTTAGCCACAAATGGTTGTCGTTCTTCAGAGTGTCTAGTGCCTTTGAGAGCTCTGTTACCCGTTGTCTTAGCCTTTAGAGGGTTAGTATTTTCCTCGCTAACCTGCACCTTCTTCCTTCTCCTTCATAATACTGTATCTAGAACATACTTCTACTGCCATTGAGCTCATCTTTTCCAGATATTATTTTGGATATTCGTTTATCATATTGTCTTTCCATTATATTTCAATAATATCACGATTTGTTAGTTCCCCGTTGATGTTTTTGCTGTTAAAATGAAATTTGTTAAACACATCTTCAAGATAGTTAAGTTATGTTAAGTTATGGTCCGAATTTACTGACCGCGACACACACACATTTCTTACCTGATCATCATTGTTTGTGAATATAAGGGCCATAGTATTCTCCAGTTTGGACGGTTCCGCTATTTGCTGTCTTAGTAGCTCAGTTGAGAGAGACTGTTTATCTAGACTGGCTCCTGGGATTGTTTCTGCTATTACAGTCTTTGATACTTCCAATAAAAGAGTCTTGAACTGAAGTCACCAAGCAATATGATATTTGGGGCCGGGTTTGATAGGTTTACAAGCGTTCTCGATTCATTAATTCGTCTGTGAATGATCTCTCTAGAGATATGATTTTTTTCAAAGAGATTTTCTCATGCTAAGGTAGCACTTTCTTGCCAATGACTCGAAAAAAGCTCTTATATATAACCACTAACCAAGGATGGTAATAAAAACTCTTCACAGCTTTCTTAGGTTACTCTGGGCTTCTACCTCCACGAGTAGATTCCTTGGATTAAAGTTTTTTACCAGTATTTCTAATTCATTAATTTTTTTCATCTTTCTTATAACTTTTATGCTGTTTTAGGTGGATTAACTCATTACATCCAGTGCAGGATAAACAGAAATTTTATTTTAGCAAGTTATTCCTTAGGTGGTTTTTATGAGATGTTTATCAGTATTTGCTCCAATACTTCCACTTCCTTAAAGGATTACTTTTCCCAAAGGCGATGTATATTTCTTGCAAAACAAATTGTTCAGCAAATGTGTTATGAGATTACGATTACTTTTTTTCCAAAAGTTAAATATGTTTTCAAAGTGATATAAGCGAAGGTGAAATGTTTGGTACAGGTGGACTGTTACGAGGAATTATTTCGTGGATATTTATGAGTATTTGCAGTGAAGGTCTGTGTTTATGAGAGTGTAATATATGACAGTATTTCATGACTGTCAATGATTTTTGAGTTTCAAGAGAGTATTTCAAGGTAAAAGAGTGATTAAATGGAAGATGTTCAAAGTATTTATGTAATTCTCATGAGTTTCTTTCTAAAAAAAAGTGGAATATTTCGGAGATTATTTCAAGTGTTTCATTCAAGAGTGTTTCCTGGAAAGGTAATGTTTACTAAGAAAAAATATTCAAGGTATTGTTGTGAACTTCAAAGGTTTTTGCCTGAGTTAATATGTATCCTCGAAGGAAGACCTTTAGGTGGGTGCCAGAATATATTTCTTTCTTTTTTTTCACTCCCACAAACTTTTCGTTTTTATTTCGCTTATAACGGAAGACCTCATCTTACAGGCTTCAATTTTTTCAAACCTGGTGTACGATACCTAGGGCAAGAGCCTAGGAACAATTGGTATGTACAGGCGACCTATGACAAAAATTAAACCCATGCCAGCATCCTGCGATAGCTCCGATAACTTCTAAAACCCTCTGTAGCGTAGCTTTAAATGTTCAAGAAAGGTGCTTTCTAATTCGATAATAGAATAGAGTGAAACTTAGATGTATAGAAACACATCTGCCGAATAAATGTCAAAATAGTTTGAAATTCTGATTAGCATTTAATTATATTAAAAAAAAATGAAATCTGTATCTGAATAGTTTCAGTATTTAATGGCAGATGCATCTTAAAACCAGAATAATACCCATTAAGTTTACTGTGTGTGGACAAATTTGTCAATGTAATAGATCACTTTATTAAACTCAATACTCTATTAAACACAGTACTTTATTAAGCACAATACTGTGACTGGAACAATACACAAATAACCACCACTTAGGAAACTTATGACGACATTTGGGTCCGATTTAGACAATTAACTAGTGACACAAGCGTGAAGGGAAGGGAGCCAGTATATGTCATAGAGGGGGCGGGGCCGGGAGTAGAAGGAGAGGAAGTAATATAATGGTAGTAGTAGTAGTAATGGTAGTAGTAGAAGTAGTGACAGAGGTGGCAATAAGAAGGGAGTAGTGTTAGTAACACTAGAGTCAGAGAGTGGAGTGTTAGCAAGACAATATTAGTAGTATGAATCTCTACCATTACTGGAGAATGCCTCTGTCGATCGACTTCAAATTTTCAGCCAAGGTGTGTTCTCTATAAGTCCCAATTTGCTATTTTTTTTTATTGGCTTGAAGATATTAATATTCTGATGCTTTCCAAAATAAGGAAAACTTCCTGCAAGTTTAAATTGTTTGAATGGAAATCTGTAATTTTAATAAAATTATTAAAAAAATTGATAGATTGAAAATATTTAATATATATAGAATGCCTTTTTTGATAGACTTCCATGTTTCAGTTTTGATGGGCTTTATTAAAAGAAAGCTTAGCTTATTTTTGAGGAATGTAAATTTTAAATTGGCAATTTCAGTAAGTAAATTGGTTACTACGTTATAACTATATAACGTCTTTTCTAGTCGGCTTCAAACACTTAAACATTCGCGTATCTTCAGCGGAAATATTTATGCATTAAAATTCAGCTTTCGTACGTACAAGCACCATATTACTGGGTGATGCAACGTCATTACAATGTGTGGTGAAACCAAAATATATATTTTTCATCATTTTACAATAACTGATTACAATTTGCTCAATATTTCCCTTAAAATGAGATTGTATGAGCAGTTTTGATTAAAATTATGATAATTTACATATTTTCATACAATTTTCTCTTTACAACATATTGCATTTCATATGAATAATCAGATTCTAACTACAAAGAGACATATACGTTAAATAACTTTCTTTCTCTAATCTACTTGTTCTTGGAGACTGTGAAGGTTCAATATAAGACGAGGAAGATGAGACTCACCACAATAACAGCATTATGTTAAGAAGGAAGGGAAGGAATATGAGCACTCAAAGAAGGTGGAGGAGGAGGACGACGACGACGAGGAGGACGACAAAGAGAGGTAATTGGATATAAATTAGTGGCAGACCATATTAAAAGAATTGCACTCTCAGTAATCACAAATTATCAGAGGGGCATGGGGACCACTCCTAGGAGAAGTGTGGCAGCTGGGGAGGGACAAAATAGATGGTACGGTAGGTCGACAGCAGGTTGGGGCTGGGCAGTGTTACAGTGGGCGTTTGGGGTGGGACGATGGCAGGACAGGGTAAGAGACAGGGCTGCCAAAATAACTTCAGTGGTAATAAAGAGAAAGGGAAATTTACTTGACAATATCGACAAGAAATAAAGAAAATAATGAAGTACTAGACGTTTAATGAAGCACTAGTAAAGAGTTGTCTACCTGAGCCAAGAGTAACACTCTTCCTTAATGGTTCACAGGACAGGTGTGAGCTGTTCTGTGATTGTCAAAAAATCCCTTATCTTACAGGGTGACCCCAAAATAGTGAGTCACTCTGCAGGAAGCCGTAGCGACCATTTCATTACTACTAGTTATGGTAGTTATGTGTATGTGAAACGGAAGACTGTTAAAAGTCTTGCACTATGAGATAAATGGTATTTTTTTTCTGTTTAATGAACATGCAAGATGACAGGTAAATCTTACGAACTTCTGCTTACATTCATACTAACCTTTACTTGTGGTTTTAGTTTGTATTCGTGTGTCATTCAGCACAAGAAGTGGTGAAGGCTCGATCCTCCAACTGCATCATGCAGAACAGAGAGTGGTGGCAGCTAAGTCCTCCGTCTGTGTGTCATTCAGCACTAGGAGTGGATAAGGCTTCATACTCCATGTATGAAGATCATTCATCACAAGGTGTGGATAAGGCTCCATACTCCATGTATAAAGGTCATTCATCACAAGGTGTGGATAAGGCTCCATACTCCATGTATGAAGGTCATTCAGCACAAGGTGTGATTTCTCTGTAGACTTTGCCCTGGAAAGTCACAGACGCTCACCTCTAGTCTCCCTACGATCCCCGTTGAGGAAGGGAACCTCTACCTTCATCGTCATCTTCACTGATCCCCCACGATGAGCTACTCAAATCTTGTAAAGATGAAGCCTTGCAGTGCAACTGTGAACGACTCATCAAAACTTGCACTTGCAGCTGCCGTTAGGGGCGGCTTTCTGGTCAAGTTTAACGCTGTTCCGACGCTGCAAGACGCCATCATTGTTGTCTGCAACGATGATATTGAGGCCGAAAAACTGCTCACCACCACCGCCACAACCACTCTCACTGAACGAGTCTTCAAAGTCACGTCCTCTCCAACCTGATTATTTCTCAACCCATCGATGACTTCAGGACTTCAATAGAAGACCAGAACTCCTCGGATACAGTGGAACACATCACGAAAATTCCTAATGCTCCCTCCATGCTGAAAATTACATTTACTGACGTAAACATGGCTGACCAGGCTCTAGTTGAAGGTATGGCCATTTACTGCTTTATCCACCCCAGCTACATCGAAGCAGAGATATACGAACATAGCACACAATATTGGAGTTGTTATTCCTACATGCATATCACTAAGGACTGCCCAATAAAAGACAAGAAATTCTGCTCGACCTGTGGTTGAGGGACACGACTGCTCCACTACCACTCCACGGAAATGCCTGAACTGCAAGAGCGACATCCACCACCAAGTGCCCTACAAGACGAGAAATCCTGAAGAAAAACCAAGAAGCAGAACAAAAGATGTCATCTTCCAGGTCACCAACATACGCTGCAATTACCAAATTACAAGCAGATGCCACCAAACTTCTCAAGGCTACTCAACCCACCTTCAACACATTACTACCTGACTGTGAACCAACGAGAATCCACTACACTGATGTACGCTCGTATGCTCAATATGGCTAAACCAGGATCCTTCAACACCGTCAACAACGAACTTTTCAGGTTAAACAACATGCCCAGTTTTACATTCCCGGATCCTCCACCTTCTGAGATAATCAAGCTCACCTCAAATATCGTCAATGTCTCAACACCCGCAAGTCACTCAAGCAACTCCACCACAACCATCTCCTAAATGTGACGAGACTCCTCAAAATCCCACCAATGAGATGTCTCCACTGGCTTCCTCCACCACGGAGATGGGCCAATCAGCGACCTGACCCCAACCACACCAGTCAACAGGCACGAAAACCAAAACTCCAGCTGAAGAATGCCTAGCTGCCACGCCACCTTCCACTGCTACAAACATCACCACCGCCAGACCACCTGCGACCGCCACTCCCACTGCTACCAAAAAAAAAGTACGCAGTATGACCTGGCGTCAGGTTGTACACTACTGACCAATACAGTGATCGTATGTTTTGCGACGAACTCACCGCCGAATCCAAGATGGAAGGGTGAAGTTTACCAGCGACCCCGATCAACAATGCAACATTCAAAACATGCTTGAGTACATCCAAGAGAACATTACTCACTATGACAGCATGATCCGAATTACTCACGTCTCCAGAACGAAATTTAGAAACATCAAAAATGCTAATCCCCACTAGCATATCTTCCTATCAACCAATCATGAAGCTGAGCTTCCCCAGTGCTCGGGCCACGGCCTAAAGCTGGGGTGTGGCTCCCGTGGACCCAAGAGTGGTTGCTTCCTAGGCCCTTCCTAACATCGCCAGCTCCCACGCATCCGGCATGCCCTTCGAGAGACTCCCGTGATAGGGAGCCAAAGCCTTGGTCACCATCTGGACAAGACCCGCTCCGGGACAGTACTGGCGAATCTACAAAGGAAAAAAAAGCGAAAGGTGTGGATAAGGCTCCATACTCCATGTCAGTGTAAGTCGTTCACTACAAGGAGTGGTGAAGGCTCGATCCTCAGTCTGTTTGAATCACTCAGCACAGAAAGTAGTAGAGGCCTGATCCCCAATCTGTCTCATTCAAATCGAGGATCGATGTAGACTATGTTTTCTTGGGTCATTCAACTAAAAGAGTGGTGGAGGCTTGATACTCCGTGTACTAACCATAAAACAGTCAAGCTTGCCTTCTCCACAACTCCACATCATGAGTGAGGCAGCGCAGCTCTGACCAAAATACTACAGACTTGCAGCGTGAACATCACACATCATAGAAGCCATTAAACTGGAGCTGAGTTGTCAGATTACTGGTATATGGAAATTTAGACGCTCCATAACCCATGTAAACACAGTTTTACACCATGAAGAACTACTTCCTTACAGCTTTTATTCTAATAAAAAACAAATTATGGAGGCAGTGCAAGTTCTGCTTGCCAGGACCAATGGAAAATTTTCTCCTGACGCTGGTGTGTTAGTTATATATAAAGACCCATTTAGTAAAGCTTCGCACATGTGACAGACACCTTTCTCTATATATAATATAATAATATCTTTATTTACTACAAGTACAAGGTATACAGACCATAGCTGACATCAAGGACATACTACTATATACAAAACCGCTTGTTATGCTGAGCATTTCGGGCAAATTAGGTCAGTGTCCCAGGATGCGACCCACACCAGTCCACTAACACCCAGGTACATATTAAACTGATGGGTGAACAGGGGCAACAGGTGTCTTATGGAAACACGGGGATTCGATCTCCGGACCTCAGTGTGTGAGCTGAGTGCGCTACCGATCGAGCTACGGGACACAGAATGGCTTAAATGTTGATGCTGGTGGTTGTCTCATTATTTTGGTTATATGAACGAGACATGGGTTAAACGGTCAGCTGACGATAGTGTTCGTCGTATGAGACAGTGGAACTTTTGGTCATGAAACCGAGACCTTTCCCTGGCTTACCACACACTGTGAAACACCAATCGCGTTCTAAGGTATCAGACAGAAGGAAAAAAAAACTAAGATAAAAATTAGTAATATCTGAAGTTCACCTTGGTAAATAATTACTTTGCAACCTACCTCAAGAATGTTGCAAAAACAGGAATAACTTCTGCAGTTGCCTTGAGCAATAGTAATAAAACACCTTCAAGTTTGATGTGCTTTATTAGCGCATTATTTTATAAGCTTTATTACGTCTAAATGACCAGAATGATTTGAGAAACTTAGTAATTAGATTACAAGTCTTACCAGCGATATCAAGAACAAGATTTCCAAGGCCATCATTTGTAAGAAATTATTTTTGGGTTGATGGTGTGAATTATTGGCCAATTATGAGAAATTTGAGGGTAATTGCCCATATTAATATTTATATTACATTTGCGTACGTCAATCTATTTATCTATCAATACACACACACATACACACACACACACACACACACACACACACACACACACACACACATATATATATATATATATATATATATATATATATATATATATATATATATATATATATATATATATGGGGAGGTACCACCTCTGGAACTGTTCTGGGGATCCTCATCCTCAGAGAAAAGAATAAACTTATTTCAGGGAAAACTCAAGGTTCTCCCTTAAGCTGTCCGCGCTGTATAACCCCTGTGGTTTAGCGCTTCTTTTGATTATAATAATAATAATAATAATAATAATAATAATAATCCTTGAAGCTGTTTGAAAATAGTTTTCTCCTACCACCCCCTATATTTTATATAGACTTTATTTAAAGACAAAATACATTGACGAAGATACAATAGGGAGTAGAACAACATAGATAACAACTCAGAGCTACATCTCTCAAATACTTCGTCCAGCTCCCCGGCGGTGGGCCGCGTGCCCAGAATGCTGCAGGCATTTACCTTCTGGATCGCAACACTGAGTCTCTGAAAGAGGAAGCTGGCCGCCCTGTGACAAACTAATATGAGAGATATGAGAGACGTGGGAGTGATGTCAGATCTCACACTCAAGGAGCACTATGTCATCACAACTGCAAGGAAAATTATAATAATAACAATAAAAATTATAATATTTTTATTTCATTGCAAGTTTACATCGAGATTTTGTAATTACAATCATGAACTGAAGTGCAAAGAGAGCCACTATCATGCCATGGCATTATTTTTAAATACCTAGAACTTTTAGAAAATGATATGCCAGGGTAGTGATGGCACTCTTTAAATTACACGTTTTCTCTAGGTTGTAATATTTCTTGATACTAACAGGCCCATTCAAATCTGGTGAAATTGCCATTATGATAACTTTTTCAGAAAAGCCTCACAGTTTGTTTGTACTCAGTCATGCATCGCACTTTTTGGAATGTAGGTGAGAAAAATGTGATAATCTAAATCTGGAAGATTTTGGAGGAACTTGTTCCAAATCTGCGCTCTGAAATTACTACAAATAAATAAAAGAGGCTTGATAGACAGTGCAAGATACAAAGGGTGAAAAACAGGGAAGCGATCAAGACACTGAAAGAGAAGTCAATAAGAGTTAAGGGACCACAACTTTTCAACACCCATGATGGATAAAGGGGATTCCTAACAACCCTCTAACTGTCTTTTAAGTGGAAACTCGACAAATTCCTCAAATAATTTCCCGATCAGCCTGGCTGTGGTGCATATCTTGCTCTGTGGGCAACGGATACCAACAGTCTTATCAGTCAATCCAGTAGGGGTAGTTTACCTGGAGAGGGTTTTAGGGGCCAACGTCCCCCGTTGCCCGGTCTGAGACCAGGCCCCATGGTGGATCAGGGTCTGATAAACCAGGCTGTTACTGCTGGCCGCACGCAAACTGACGTACGAACCACAGCCCGGCTGATCAGGTACTGACTTTAGGTGCCTGTCCAGTGCCTTCTTGAAGACAGCCAGGGGTCTATTGGTAGGGGCAGATTTTTCTTAGAAACTCAAAATTGTAATCTTTTAGGGTTTCAGACACACGTCTCAAGATATGGATACTATCTTTAACAATCACAGTTTCTCCCTCATCTGGAAGAGTGTTTACAATAGAAACAATAACTTGTTAATGTCATTTTCAAAAGCAAACATTTCATTAATCTCACAATTTTTCAGTGACACTAGGAAAAAAAAACCCAGACTTTCACGGGCAACTGAGTTAAAATAATTTTTTACCAATTTAAACAGAATTTGCAGCTCCTAATTTTTCTTCTTTATTCATTTTTTTTAAAAGATTTCGTTTTAGAGAGTTTAACAGAAAGAGTGTGAGAATCATAAAAAAGCTCACAACATATCCAAACTCGTCCAGTGCCCAAACTCGTCCAGTGCCCAAACTCGTCCAGTGCTCAAACTCGTCCAGTGCCCAAACTCGTCCAGTTCCCAAACTCGTCCAGTTCCCAAACTCGTCCAGTTCCCAAACTCGTCCAGTTCCCAAACTAGTCTAGTTCCCAAACTCGTCCAGTTCCCAAACTCGTCCAGTTCCCAAACTCGTCCAGTGCCCAAACTCCTCCAGTTCCCAAACTCGTCCAGTTCCCAAACTCGTCCAGTGCCCAAACTCGTCCAGTGCCCAAACTCGTCCAGTGCCCAAACTCGTCCAGTTCCCAAATTCGTCCAGCGCCCAAACTCGTCCAGTGCCCAAACTCGTCCAGCGGTCTAACTTGTCCAGTGCCCAAATTCGTCCAGTGCCCAAACTCGTCCAGTGCCCAAACTCGTCCAGTGCCCAAATTCGTCCAGTGCCCAAATTCGTCCAGTGCCCAAATTCGTCCAGTGCCCAAATTCGTCCAGTGCGCAAATTCGTCCAGTGCCCAAACTCGTCCAGTGCCCAAACTCGTCCAGCGGTCTAACTTGTCCAGTGCCCAAACTCGTCCAGTGCCCAAACTCGTCCAGTGCCCAAACTCGTCCAGTACCCAAACTCGTCCAGCGGTCTAACTTGTCCAGTGCCCAAATTCGTCCAGTGCCCAAATTCGTCCAGTGCCCAAATTCGTCCAGTGCCCAAATTCGTCCAGTGCCCAAATTCGTCCAGTGCCCAAATTCGTCCAGTGCCCAAATTCGTCCAGTGCCCAAATTCGTCCAGTGCCCAAATTCGTCCAGTGCGCAAATTCGTCCAGTGCCCAAACTCGTCCAGTGCCCAAACTCGTCCAGCGGTCTAACTTGTCCAGTGCCCAAATTCGTCCAGTGCCCAAACTCGTCCAGTGCCCAAACTCGTCCAGTGCCCAAACTCGTCCAGTGCCCAAACTCGTCCAGTGTCCAAACTCGTCCAGCGGTCTAACTTGTCCAGTGCCTAAATTCGTCCAGTGCCTAAATTCGTCCAGTGCCCAAATTCGTCCAGTGCCCAAATTCGTCCAGTGCCCAAATTCGTCCAGTGCCCAAATTCGTCCAGTGCCCAAACTCGCCCTCAACATCTAGTCTGACACGCAAAACTACGGCATCAACGCAAAACATGCATAGAAACAATCTAGTTCAGAATTTACTTTACAATTTTTCTCACAATAAGAACATTTATCGTCAGATTCGTCGTTTCCACATAAACGCAAATAAATAAAATTCCTAAAATCGAGGATTTTGATTTCATCATATTCTTGAAGAATATATGGAAAAAAATTATAACTTTTTTTTTCAACTTTTTTCCTGTTTTTCAGGATAATGTTTTGAGGTCCGGGGATCGATTTCCCGGTACGGCTGGAAACATTAGGACGTGTTTCCATAAGACACTTGCTGTCTATGTTCACCTATCAGTAAATAGGTTCCTGGGTGTTAGTCGACTGGTGTGGGTCGCATCCTGGGACACAATTGACCTAATTTGCGGGAAATGCTCTGCATAACAAAGGGCTTTCTATATAGTAGTATGTCATTGATGTCAGCTATGGTCTGTATACCTTGTACATGTACTTGTAGAACTAAAGATTATAATTATTATTATTATTATTATTAATTTTAAACTCCGCTTAAAATATATTTTCCTGTGCTAGCGGTGTTGTCGGCTGCTGGGAAAGAAGAGAGCTGGGCAAGACTAGGGAAGGCCTAGAGATGAAGACTATTGTCCTAGCAGCAGAGTTATTGTCCCAGCAGCTTCCTAGCCGGACGCGTCACCACATAACATTGAATCAACAGCACAAATAACAGTTGCCAGCACAATGGCCAGGGTCACTTTTAAGACAACAAAGGTCCAAAAAGGAGACAAAGGCGCTTTGTATGTTCTCTAAATGATCACAATCTGGAGCTTTCTTAATTTAAATTACCCGATATAATTATGTTTGAAAACTAACGATCCATTTTGAGAAAAGGGCAGCCCTCTGACCCCTCCAAAACAAATACAATAACAGGGTCGCCTGTGAAACAAGGGGGATCTGACCCCTGCACATATGTCCACTACTGGTCACCCGTATTAAATTCCACATTTTAGAGAAAGTTGAAAAATATTTTCTGAGGCAAACCGGACTGTGAAAAGCCCGGGCTATTAAGTAACATGTGGACCCAGACAAGAGTCTGGTTACCTTTTCTCTTATTTGTAGAGCTTTGCCTTCAAAACCTGGAGACCAGAGTTCAAATGGAGTCCTTTCCTTTACTTTTCTTGCTTCAAACTCCTAAATATAATACGATACTCTATAAACCAAACCACGGGTTTGGTTTATAGACTATCGGGTGGGGTTTGAACCCATGGTGAGTCCTAAAACTCCGTGGTTTGTTTGTGTTATTTCAAGTCCGTGAGTCACGATCGTCCATAATCTAGATAGAAGAAGATAGTTCTCCTTATTGGATAGCCTGGGTGTTGACCTCCACGTTCTCTATTACGTATTTTTTTTCCATTCAGTTATGTGAGGTGAAAACCACATGACGATCTGCAGACAAAAGTGAAAAAAAACATGAATGAAAACCCCAGGTAAAAGTGTGTTTCAACTTGTGTCTTTTTTGTTCAAGGAGAGATGTTAGTTATTAGGAAGTCTCGTAATAGATGCTGTCCCTGATCACCTAGAAGTAAATATGTACCTGGGTGTATCTCCAAACATTTGCTGCCCTTGCTCACCTAGCAGCAAATAGGTACCTGGGTGTTACTCTTCTAATGCCTGTTTCCCCTGTTCAGCTAATAGTAAGTAGGTGCCTGCATGTCGGTCTCATTACACCTGCTGCCCCTATTCACCCAGAGTAAATAGGTATGTAACTGTTAATTTCCTGACACCTGCTTCCTCTGATAACCTAGCAGTAAATGTGTACCTGGGTGTCAATTTCTTAACATCCAACTAGGTACCTGGAATTCCTAACATGCGTGAATCGCTCACCCAGCAGTAAATAGGTACCTGGGTGTTTTCTAAAACCAGCCGAATACCTGGGTATTAGTTTCCTAACAGCAGTCATGTACCTGAGATTCCCAACATGCTGCCCCTGCTCACCCAACTGTAAATAGGTACCTGGATGTCAGGCTCCTAACACCAGCCAAAGGCACTGTGTAGTTTCCTCTGGGTTCCTGTACCGGGTATAATTTTTTTTTTCTCATTATCGATTTTCATCAATGTTTGTGTCTATACGAACCGCGAGGGCCCCAAAAGGGTTTAGCGCTTCAAATAAACTATTTAATATTCAAAATTCACGTAGCTTCTCCCCGATTTGCGATATGAATATCGTGTAGCTACCGCAAGATGCCCGGTGCGATAGCCACTCCAGTAGTCAAGCAGTATTAGCAAGACACCTTTTTGTTTGCGTTATCTTGACTATTATTGATAGTGTTCCTAAACGTTATTTATTTACGATATATTAACTGCTATCGCAGGGTTAAGACCAACACCAATACCTCTTACGCAAAACACCACTTACGCAAAACACCACCTACGCAAAAAATCACCCCTCTACAGCGACTGAATAGAGGTCAATATTGCATTAGGTTCCTGCTCCAGATTTGGCTGTTAACTGGGCTGATTAAACTGGGCGATGGTGATTAGACTGGACGGTTAAACAGCATGAGAGGCAGCCGATTATCACCCTGAAACCCGTTCTTGAATGCACCTTAATGCAAGGCTGAAGACTGTGAATTAAAGGCAGGTGCTGAAAACAGATTTGTAATCGGTAATATACTCAATAAACTGTGGATTTAGGATTAATGTAAATGTCACAGGTGAGAGTATGAGGATTGTCTAGTCTTGCTAGTTATAGTTGGAGGTACAGTAAACTAGTCAGTATTATCTACAGGACAGGTATGGTGAACACCAGAACTAGCCACTGCCTTGAGTGTTTAGAGGTGGGTGTGCAGGGGTGAGTGTGGGTGTGCAGGGGTGAGTGTGGGTGTGCAGGGGTGAGTGTGGGTGTGCAGGGGTGAGTGTGGGTGTGCAGGGGTGAGGGGCGTGGGGTGTGCAGGGGTGAGTGTGGGTGTGCAGGGGTGAGTGTGGGTGTGCAGGGGTGAGTGTGGGTGTGCAGGGGTGAGTGTGGGTGTGCAGGGATGAGTGTGGGTGTGCAGGGGTGAGTGTGGGTGTGCAGGGGTGAGTGTGGTGTGCAGGGGTGAGTGTGGGTGTGCAGGGGTGAGTGTGGGTGTGCAGGGTGAGTGTGGGTGTGCAGGGATGAGTGTGGGTGTGCAGGGGTGAGTGTGGGTGTGCAGGGGTGAGTGTGGGTGTGCAGGGGTGAGGTGGGTGTGCAGGGGTGAGTGTGGGTGTGCAGGGATGAGTGTGGGTGTGCAGGGGTGAGTGTGGGTGTGCAGGGGTGAGTGTGGGTGTGCAGGGGTGAGTGTGGGTGTGCAGGGGTGAGTGTGGGTGTGCAGGGTGAGTGTGGGTGTGCAGGGATGAGTGTGGGTGTGCAGGGATGAGTGTGGGTGTGCAGGGGTGAGTGTGGGTGTGCAGGGGTGAGTGTGGGTGTGCAGGGTGAGTGTGGGTGTGCAGGGGTGAGTGTGGGTGTGCAGGGATGAGTGTGGGTGTGCAGGGGTGAGTGTGGGTGTGCAGGGGTGAGTGTGGGTGTGCAGGGATGAGTGTGGGTGTGCAGGGGTGAGTGTGGGTGTTCAGGGGTGAGTGTGGAGTGTGCAGGGGTGAGTGTGGGTGTGCAGGGATGAGTGTGGGTGTGCAGGGATGAGTGTGGGTGTGCAGGGGTGAGTGTGGGTGTGCAGGGGTGAGTGTGGGTGTGCAGGGATGAGTGTGGGTGTGCAGGGATGAGTGTGGGTGTGCAGGGGTGAGTGTGGGTGTGCAGGGGTGAGCGTGGGTGTCCAGGGGTGACTGTGGGTGTCTAGGGGTGAGTGTGGTGTTCAGGGTTGAGTGTGGGTGTTCAGGGTTGAGTGTGGGTGGACAGGGATGAGTGTGGGTGTGCAGGGGTGAGTGTGTGTGGACAGGGGTGAGTGTGGGTATGCAGGGGTGAGTTTGGGTGGGCAGGGGTGAGTGTGGGTGGACAAGGGTGAGTGTGGGTGTGCAGGGGTGAGTGTGGGTGTGCAGGGGTGAGTGTGGGTGTGCAGGGATGAGTGTGGGTGTGCAGGGGTGAGTGTGGGTGTGCAGGGGTGAGTGTGGGTGTGCAGGGGTGAGTGGGTGTGCAGGGATGAGTGTGGGTGTGCAGGGATGAGTGTGGGTGTGCAGGGGTGAGTGTGGGTGTGCAGGGGTGAGTGTGGGTGTGCAGGGATGAGTGTGGGTGTGCAGGGATGAGTGTGGGTGTGCAGGGGTGAGTGTGGGTGTGCAGGGGTGAGCGTGGGTGTCCAGGGGTGACTGTGGGTGTCTAGGGGTGAGTGTGGGTGTTCAGGGTTGAGTGTGGGTGTTCAGGGTTGAGTGTGGGTGGACAGGGATGAGTGTGGGTGTGCAGGGGTGAGTGTGTGTGGACAGGGGTGAGTGTGGGTATGCAGGGGTGAGTTTGGGTGGGCAGGGGTGAGTGTGGGTGGACAAGGGTGAGTGTGGGTGTGCAGGGGTGAGTGTGGGTGTGCAGGGGTGAGTGTGGGTGTCCAGGGGTGACTGTGGGTGTCTAGGGGTGAGTGTGGGTGTTCAGGGGTGAGTGTGGGTTGACAGGAGTGAGTTTGGGTGTGCAGAGGTGACTGTAGGTGGTCAGAGGTGAGTGTGGGTATACAAAGGTGGGTGTGCAAGGTTGAGTGTGGGTGGACAGGGGTGAGTGTGGGTGTGCAGGGGTGAGTGTGGAATGTGGACAGTGGAATGCTTGTTGTTACCCTCATCACCCCAGTAACAGTAACTCCAGGTTTCCTGGAAGGAAACCTTTGAAGATTCCGTAGCTAGACTGAGCTCAGTCTAAGCAAGCGTTACTTGGATCTAATTTGCTGACATTATTTACTCATTTCTGCAACTTTACAAGCTCCTAGTGTGTTGATTGCAACAAGAAAGTCCTAGAACTATTATTCAACTCCCTCTGTAGTTGTTTTGCATATATATATATATATATATATATATATATATATATATATATATATATATATATATATAAGTCTAATATGAATTTAATCTTTTGCCGGAAATATTCCAGCTTCGAATATTCTAGACTGACTGTTATAAAAAGGGATATATAAAATTGAATTTATAAATAACATTAATGTTACGTGTATATCCTCGGTAGTACATAGAAGTCAGCTGTGACATGGTGGAATATAGGCAGGGGAAACCTAGCTGGCTTCTCGTCCCACAGTGTAACTCACATGTAAAATGTGTGGCTGTACACTGTGGGTGTTACCACAGTATATATATCATATAGAATTGTATAGTAGTACTGTGGGTGTACCCACAATGCAACTACTTGGGAATACTGTATGAGCACTTTGTGGGTGTTCCCACAATGTAACTGTACATGGAATACTGTATAAGCACTTTGTGGGTGTTCCCACAATGTAATTGTACATGGGAATTCTGTTAGAGGAATTTGTGGGTGTTCCCACAATGCAACTGTACATGGGAATACTGTATGAGCACTTTGTGGGTGTTCCCACAATGTAACTGTACATGGGAATACTGTACGAGCACTTTGTGGGTGTTCCCACAATGCAACTGTACATGGGAATACTGTACGAGCACTTTGTGGGTGTTCCCACAGTAAAAGTGTCATCTTGAATAGTTTAGCAGAACACTGCTGATGTTCGCACATTATAACTGTCTCTTAGAATAGTATCACAGCACGCTCCTGATGTATCCATTTTTTTTAAATTAAATAAAATCTTGTTCTACGATGGTCATTTTGACTCCCTATAACCGAGGGTGAATCCCTAGCTTTAATTGTGGAGCCCCACCTGCCCCTCACACTTGCCCGCCCACTCCTGCCACCCACACTTGCCCGCCCACTCCTGCCACCCACACTTGCCCGCCCACTCCTGCCACCCTCACCTATGACCACATTCACCTCACATCCTTCAGGAACTTGAACAAATAATACTTCAGAACCTAAAATGCGACACCATGGTCAAACATGGGAAGGACCTCGAGAAGGTGTAAAGGTTTGCAACCAGACAAGTACCAGAACTAATAGGAATGCACTTTGAAGAAAGGTCGGAGGAACTGAGTTTGCCGACTTTGCCAAAGAAAATAATAGCAGAAGACATGTTAACGTCGTATAAAATGGTGAGAATTAACCACGGTACGGGTGAGGATTGAACTCGCGGCAAGTGAGTAGTAAAACTCGAGGCCAGCGCGTAAGCCTCTGGGTCAGCTGACTACAATAAGATTCATCCAGCTACTTATATTTATACACAATTGGGATGTTAGCATGAGCCACCACTGTGACCTCAAATGCAAGATTTTTACAGATGAATCTCCCGCCAGCGTTTGTTTGCAATCTTGTCATTATGATTTCGAGAGTCGTGATGAGAAGAATTGATAGGGTAGGAAAGGAAACACTGTTAAGAGGACCAGAATCAAAGGAACGCTGATGGAAGTTGAATAAACAGCTGAGCATAGTTATAAAATAAGTTATCTCTTATTCTGAAGGTGGATGGAATATGGAGTGACATGGGTGTGGCAGTAGTGGAGTCAAACACAATATTCAGCTTAAAGACTAGATACGATGAGGAACAAGAGGCGGGGCCAGGAGCTATGGCTCGACCCCTGGAACCACAATTAGGTGAGTACACACACACACACACACACACACACACACACACACACACACACAGTCCTCCTTTATCATTCACTTCACTGTCAGACGTCAAGAAAAAATCGTGGAGTTATGACAGTGGGCATGGGGCACAAGAGCCACAGGAATGCCCATCACATTAGAGATATTTCAGCATGGTATGCCTGGCTGACCCTCACCACACACATGAATGACACTTATTATGATACATTGAACGCTCCATTTTCTACGCTTCTTTACGCCCAGATCAAAAGAAATTCTTTGCTTATTCATTAGCTAACTATATTTAATATAATAAATCTAATGTTTAAAAAAAATTACCACGAACATTTCTAAATAAAACTTTTAAGTACATTGAAATATATATTTAAAAATGGTAAAAATATTACATAAATTCACCGAGTTTTGAAGCTGAGAAGGGAGAGATGTATAGAGGGGTGACTAAATGGCAACTACCTCCCGGAGGCTACAATACAATGACGGGTCATATCCATCTCCTCATTTTTCAACAATAGCTGTGTGATAGATGGCGTGGGCAGCCGTGGATAAAGCTCACACTATACTTTAAAAATGATTGTGGGTGGTTTTAGGTATGGACAGCAACAATTGTGGACGCTGGGTATTGTAGAAGCTTCCAGTTTAAAGTTTGGGCTGATATGTTGGTAGACCGGAGTGTGTAGACTTCCTGGAGTGTAGACCAGGCGACACACACACACACACATACACATACTCGAAAGGAATCTCTGAATCTCTAGACGACTCGCACAGGTTTAGTGTTTCACATCATTTATAGCTAAAAAAAAAAAAACCCGTTCCGAAACGTAAAAAAAACATTATTATTTTTATCAAACTTTTTTTATTAGTTTGGAAAAAGGTTTTATGTTCATAATGGATGTTTCCTGGCCAGAGTATAAAGTACTTTCAGTCTTCTGCCCTTCCCTCTCCTCTTCTTCTTATCTACCACCCCTGCCTCAAGTTATCTATTTTCTTATTCCTCACTTTCTAGCACCAAGTCCTTCATTCTTATCTTCCTGTCCTTATTTGTGTACAGGTTCAAGGAGAATGATGATAACTATGACGATGAGAAAATAGAAGAATAGAGGCAGCAGGTGTTAGAAGACTAACACCCAGGTATGTATTTGCGTCTGTGTCGAAGGAAAGCAGGTGTTAGCAGGTGCTAGGTGAACAGTGGCAGCAGATGCTAGGAGACTTGGCCAGGCGTCTCATTATGCTCGACATTGAAACGAGTTTTCTACCTTGTGAAGTGTGGGGAGATTTGAGGTGTGGGGAGATTTGAGGTGTGGGGAGATTTGAGGTGTGGGGAGGTTTGAGGTGTGGGGAGGTTTGAGGTGTGGGGAGGTTTGAGGTGTGGGGAGGTTTAAGGTGTGGGGAGGTTTGAGGTGTGGGGAGGTTTGAGGTGTGGGGAGGTTTAAGGTGTGGGGAGGTTTAAGGTGTGGGGAGGTTTGAGGTGTGGGGAGGTTTAAGGTGTGGGGAGGTTTGAGGTGTGGGGAGGTTTAAGGTGTGGGGAGGTTTGAGGTGTGGGGAGGTTTGAGGTGTGGGGAGGTTTGAGGTGTCTACCTGGAGGGTATTCCGGGGATCGACGTCCCAGCGGCCCGATCTATGACCAGGCCTCCCTGTGGATCAGAGCCTGATCAACGAGGCTGTTACTGCTGGCTGCACGTAGTCCAACGTACTAACGACAGCCCGGCTGATCAAGCACTCACTTTAGGTATCTGTCCAGCTCCCTCTTGAAGGCAACCAGAGGTCTACTGGTAATGTCCCTTATGGCTGGTGGGAGGCTGTTGAACAGTCTTGAGCCCCGGACACTTAATGTGTTTTCTCTTAGTATACCAGTGGCGCCCCTACTTTTCACTGGGGGTACGTTGCACCGTCTGCCAAGTCTTTTGCTTTCGTATGGAGTGATTTCTGTGTGCATATTAGGGACCAGTCCCTCCAGAATCTTCCAGGTGTAGATTATGATATATCTCTCTCGCCTGCGCTCCAGTGAATATAAGTCTAGTGCTTCCAGGCGTTCCCAGTAGTTAAGGTGTTTGATGGAACTTATACGTGCAGTAAAGGTTCTCTGTACATTCTCTGGATCTGCAATTTCACCTGCCTTGAATGGGGATGTTAATGTACAGCAGTATTCCATCCTAGAGTGAACAAGTGATTTAAAAAGGATCATTGGCTTGGCATCTCTTGTCTTGAATGTTCTCATTATCCATCCTATCAGTTTCCTCGCAGATGTGATAGTGGCATTGTTGTGGTCCTTGAAGGTGAGGTCTTCGGACATTACCACACCCAGGTCCTTCACATTAATTTTCCGCTCTATTGTGTGATTGGAGTTTGTAATATACTTAGTCCTAGCTATTATTTCCTCCAGTTTTCCATAACGGAGTAGTTGGAATTTGTCTTTATTGTGTGGGGAGATTTGAGGTGTGGGGAGGTTTGAGATATGGGGAGGTTTGAGGTGAGGGGAGATTTTGTGAGGAATGGGAAGATTTGGTGTAGTTTGAGAGATTCTGTGGGGGTGTGGGAGGTTTAGTATGGTGTGGGGGAGATTTGGTAAGGCATGACTATGACCTGCCTAGTATGACAGGAAGGCAGAGTGACCACCTGCCCAGTTTGACAGGAAGGCAGAGTGACCACCTGCCCAGTATGACAGGAAGTCAGAGAGACCACCTGCCCAGTATGACAGGAAGGCAGAGGGACCACCTGCCCAGTATGACAGGAAGGCAGAGTAACCACCTGCCCAGTATGACAGGAAGGCAGAGTGACCACCTGCCCAGTATGACAGGAAGGCAGAGTGACCACCTGCCCAGTATGACAGGAAGGCAGTGACCACCTGCCCAGTATGGCAGAAAGGCAGAGTGACCATCTGCCCAGAATGACAGGAAGTCAGAGAGACCACCTGCCCAATATGACAGGAAGGCAGAGTGATCACAAACATTGGTGATACGAATATATTTTGAACCGATCAATGTTTCATTGAGCAAAACGTTGTCCAGCGAGCCTCAGTAGGTAGACACTGTGCTTGTCTGTAGAGGAACTTCAGTCTGGCATTCACTTTCTTTACTACACTGTTCCCTATTAATTCTCCTCACATGCGTGGAACGTGGGACGTCTTAATGTTTTTATCCATACCGGGTATCAAATCATGGACCTCAGTGTGTGAGCTGAGTGCGCTTCCAACCTAGCTACGGGACACAAATGGTTTACAAAACCGACCAGCTGATAAATGAGGGACTGATTACCTCAAACTCCTCCTCATCTTCCACCTTTCTCTGCATTGGACTGAGGAAGCCACTGCGTAGCGAAACGTTTCCAGAATAAAGATATCCAAATATTGCTATTGCATGAATGATGGTGAATGTGTTTTGTTTATCTGTTCACCATACCTTGCTATGAGACGGATGGTGTGGTACTTACCTCCTGAGACTACAGCCCTGTTGAGTGAGTGGGTTTGGGTTTGAGAATGATTTGCCCATTATTGGCCAATAGGCCTGTTGCAGTGTTCCTCATTTCTTATATTCTTATATTCTAAAATAGCGTGGCTACGAGAGTCTTGTTTGATCTATGGATATGAGTATGAAGGAACTGTTGATTTGTTTACGTGATACCCTAAACCCCAGTGAATCATGCTGCTGAGTGGGTGGTGATTACTTCATTCTCCCTTCGGTAATCGTGGCTCTGTCAGCAGCCGGTATGCTGACCGCTACTTGGAAACAAGGGAGACCTTGAGAGTGTATGCTGAGAGAAAGGTCTCACCACACACAGCTTATCAGACTACAATCTTAACACATATATTGTAAGGTGAGTAAACGTGGGTCATGTAGTATACCAGTGATAACAGGCAGGGAAAGAGGGAGGGAGGGAGAGCGGGAAGGAGGGGGGAAGAGAAGGAAGGAAGGAGAGAAAGAGGGAGGAAGAGAAGGAAGGAAGGATAGAAAGAGGAAGAGAAGGAAGGAAGGAGAGAAAGAGGGAGGAAGAGAAGGAAGGAAGGATAGAAAGAGGAAGAGAAGGAAGGAGAGAAAGAGGGAGGCAAAGAGAGATAAATTGAGAGAGATGTAAAGTGGTTTGGAGACATGCAGGTAGATAGAGATAAGAAAAGGATGGTAAAGATTAAAAAAAAACGATGAAGGAAGGGAGGTACGAGAGAGAGTGATAGAGTCCACCAAACACAAATATAACAATCACCACAGTGACTGTTATGAGAGATAAGAGTACTTTCAACGTCCATAATAACCCCAGCCACCCAGAGCCACACCTCACCCTAAGGAGCAATTAGTCACTATAAGTTACCATGAACTCTTATGAAGAATGAATGAATCATTAACAGAAAGGACTCCATTTAAGGTGAAAGTTGGGTACAGACGAAGAGACGAGTTTTTTTTTTATTCAAAAGTTTCTTGAGGTTTATATAAAGTTCCAGGAATTGACATAGTTGTTTTAACCTGAGTACTGTTATTAAGCAGTTCACAGTGTACTGTACGATGCTTCAGGACGATTAGCTAGTTTTTCCGATCAATTTTCTATTCTATTCTTCAGTAATCATTTCATTCAAGCTGGAAATAGTTGAGAAAAATATTAAGATTTTTACGTCTACGTTATCGACACCTTCAACGGTGTCATCTTCAATTTCTTCCTAAGATGAATCTTCATCCTCCGCTGCTGATGCTGCAGCAAGATGATTGAAGAATGAGTCACTTGTGCACCATTTGGAAATCTTATTGAGGAAACGGTTCGCCACGTAGTGGCTTCATCAGTCCGATACAAAAGAGAACGGTATAAAGAGAGGAGTTTGAGGTAATCAGTCCCTCAGCCTGGAATCGAAGTGTTCAGTCCATCAGTCTTGAAGAAAGTACTTCTGATATGATAGTAGGAGACTCACCCACTCTGGGAGAGAATTTTAAAATCAGACTTGTATTTAAAAATCTTGTTCCAGTAAAACAAACATTTGATTACAAAAATATCACTATTATTCTAATAACCAAACAGAAACAGTTCGTAACTGGTTGAAAAAAAAAAATACTTCTGACTAGTTTAATACTTCTGAATTAATATCTATAATTAGGACAATTGTTAGTAATATTATTCTCACCTTAAATTTAAAACAAGAAACGAGAATTTAAATTATATATGTTTAACCAAACATTTAATTGTGCGTCTGCAGACGTAAGAGAAAATAAATATAAGAACACATAAATGGACTTTGAGTAGAATAAACACTGATATTTACAGGTATACATGTAAATACAGAGAGAATTATATGTAAAAATAGAGAGAACTGTATGTAAAACAGAGAGAATTATATGTAAAAACAGAATTGTATGTAAAACAGAGAGAATTGTATGTAAAACAGAGAGAATTGTATGTAAAGCAGAGAGAATTGTATGTAAAGCAGATAGAATTGTATGTAAAGCAGAGAGAATTATATTCCCTTAAGCAGACTGTGCTGGATATAATTTCGAAGTAGATGAATGTCGGTCGCTGCGCGATCCAAGAAAGGTATCCCCGTATTGCATAAACCCAGTCCCCTCGACGCATGCGAAAAGAATAGTGCAGTGTGTGGCACAAGTTTGTACTGTAGTTATACAATAACAGTGAAGATTTTCACGACTACGGTGCTTTTCACACCAATTCCAAGGCTGAGCGACTGATTACCTCATCTTTTGTATATAGTTCAACTGTCTTCAAATTATGTCCTAGAATTTGTATTGATAAAGCCACTGGATGGCGAAACGTCTAAATTAAAGATACCCAGATGTTGCATGTGTCTAATTTTCAAGATCTGAAGTGAATAAGAAGAAACATCCACAAGTTATCACATAGAAAATACTACTACTATTACTACTACTACTACTACTACTATTACTACTACTACTACTACTATTACTACTACTACTACTACTACTACTACTACTATTACTACTACTACTATTACTACTACTACTACTACTATTACTATTACTGGAACTACTACTTCTACTACTACTACTACTACTACTACTATTACTACTACTGGAACTACTAATGTAACTACTACTACTACCACAACTACTTCTGCAACTACTACTACTATTACTACTACTATCACTACTACTACTACTATCACTACTACTACTACTGCAACTACTACTACTACTATTACTACTACTACTGCAACTACTACTACTACTATTACTACTACTACTACTATTACTACTACTGGAACTACTACTACTACTATTACTACTACTAATACTACTACTGGAACTACTAATGTAACTACTACTACTACCACTACTACTGCAACTACTTCTACTACTACTACTGCTGCTACTACTACTACTGCTGGAACTACTACTGCAAGTATTACTACTAACTACTACTATTGCAACTACTACTACTATTACTGTCATTACTACTGCTGCTACTACTCCTTCGACTACTAGTATTATTACTATTACTACTGCTTCGACTATTACTACTTATTTTACTATTACTATTCTATTACTACAGCAACTACTACTGCTACTTAAATTACTATTACTACTACTACTTCTATACTACTACTACTACCACCATTACTACTGCTGCTACTACTTCTACTAGTACTGCTACTACAACTACTACTCTACTACTGATATTACTGTAACAAATACATCTATTGTAACTACAAAGAAACACCAGCTTTTTAAGCCAAACCGAAGAGGCATTCTCTTGTTATCTTAGAGACATCAATATCCTTTATGACTTACATTAGTACTTGTCATACTCCTCCCATGACATTCATGCCCCTCCCACGCTCCTCCCATAACATTCATGCTGCTCCCATGACATTCATGCCCCTCTCATGCTCCTCCCATAACATTCATGCTTCTCCCATGACATTCATGTCCCTCCCATGCTCATCCCATGACATTCATGCTCATCCCATGACATTCATGCTCCTCCCATGAAATTCATGCTCCTCTCATGCTCCTCGAATGACATTCATGTCCCTCCCACGCTACTTCCATGATATTCATACCCCTCCCAAGCTCCTCTCATGACATCCACGCCCCTCTCACGCTCCCCCATGACATTCAGGCCCCTCCCATGCTTCCATGACATTCATGCCTCTCCTATGCTCCTCCCATGACATTCATGCTCCTCCCGTGACATGCCCCTCCCACGCTCCTCCCATGCGCCTCCCATGACATGCCCTTCTCATGCCCCTCAAATGATATTCATGTCCCTCCCACGCTCCTCCCATAACATTCATATCCCTCCCATGCTCCTCCCATGACATGCATGCCCCTCCCACGCTCCTCCCATGACATTCTTGCCCCTCCCATGCTCCTCCTATGACATCCATGCCGCTTCCATGCTCCTCCCATGACATTCATGCTCCTCCAATGACATTCATGCCATTCGTGCACACCCATGTTCCTCCCAAGACATGCGCCTCCCATGCTGCTCCCATGGCCTTCATGCCCCTCCCATACTGCTCCCATGACATTTATTCTCCTCCCATGACATGCATGCCCTTCTATACTGTTCCCATGACATTCATGCCCCACCCATATTGCTCCCATGGCATTCATTCTCCTCCCATGACATTCATACCGCTCCGATTCTGTTCCCATGGCATTTATGCCCCACCCATACTGTTCCCATGACATTCATGCCCCACCCATACTGCTCCCATGACATTCAGGCCCCACCCATACTGCTCCCATGACATTCATGCCCCGCCCATACTGCTCCCATGACATGCCCCACCCATACTTCTCCCATGACATTCATGTCCGACCCATACTGCTCCCATGACATTCATGCCCCACCCATACTGATCCCATGACATTCATGTCCGACCCATACTGCTCCCATGACATTCATGCCCCACCCATACTGCTCCCATGACATTCATGTCCGACCCATACTGCTCCCATGACATTCACGCCCCACCCATACTGCTCCCATGACATGCCCTTCACACGCTCTTCCCATGACACGCCTTTTTCCATGCTTTTCCCATGAACTCATGCCCTTCCCATACTCTTCCCATGACACAACCCCATGAATGACCTTTTCTCCCATGCCGCCCCATGCACCCTCCCATGTCCAAAACAACACCTTCTGCACTCAACACCTCCCTCTGACACGTGTCAAGGTTTACCTTTTTATACCCACCGTGGGAGAGCTGGGACATGCGCCCAGCCCATCATTCATACCCACGTTTAAAGGCCACGTAAAATACCCACCGATTACGTGAGATTATGGTCACGTCGTGCACGTGCCCGGCAAAATGGCCGCCTTTGTGGGCTTTTTAGTGAGTGGAGGGATGGCGAGGGCGGCAGGTTATTTAAAGATGAATTAAAGATTAAGTGAGAGATCAAAAGGCTTATTGAGAGAGAAAGAAGAAATACAAAGTTGGGAAAGGTAGAGAAAGAAAGAAGGGATGTAGAGATGGAAAAGGTAGATAGAGATTGAAAGAAGGAATATAGAGATGGAAAAGGTAGATAGAAATAGAAAGAAGGAATATAGAGATGGAAAAGGTAGATAGAAATAGAAAGAAGGAATATAGAGATGGAAAAGGTAGATAGAGACAGAAAGAATGAATATAAAGATGGAAAAGGTAGATAGAAATAGAAAGAAGGAATATAGAGATGGAAAAGGTAGATAGAGACAGAAAGAAGGAATATAGAGATGGAAAAGGTAGATAAAGATTGAAAGAAGGAATTTAGAGATGGAAAAGGTAGATAAAGATTGAAAGAAGGAATATAGAGATGGAAAAGGTAGATAGAGACAGAAAGAAGGAATATAGAGATGGAAAAGGTAGATAAAGATTGAAAGAAGGAATTTAGAGATGGAAAAGGTAGATAAAGATTGAAAGAAGGAATATAGAGATGGAAAAGGTAGATAGAGACAGAAAGAAGGAATATAGAGATGGAAAAGGTAGATAAAGATTGAAAGAAGGAATATAGAGATGGAAATGGTAGATAAAGATTGAAAGAAGGAATATAGAGATGGAAAAGGTAGATAAAGATTGAAAGAAGGAATATAGAGATGGAAAAGGTAGATAAAGATTGAAAGAAGGAATATAGAGATGGAAATGGTAGATAAAGATTGAAAGAAGGAATATAGAGATGGAAATGGTAGACAGAGACAGAAAAAAGGAATACTATTACTATTACCTCAACTACTACTTTATCACTATTGCTGCTGCTGCTACTACTGCTATTATTACTATTACTACGCCTGCAACTGCTACTACTACTTACTACAACTACTACTGTTACTACAGCAACCATTAACTACAACTACTACTACTAATACAACTACTACTACTAATACAACTACTACAACTACTACAACTAATACAACTACTACTACTACTGTTACTACAGCAACCAATACAACTACTACTACTACTACTGTTACTACAGCAACCAATACAACTACTACTACTGTTACTACAGCAACCAATACAACTACTACTACTACTACTGTTACTACAGCAACCAATACAACTACTACTACTACTGTTACTACAGCAACCAATACAACTACTACTACTTTTACTACTATTAAATGCTTCAACTACAATCTTTACTACTGTTGCTATTACTATCATTGCTACTGCAATTACTATTACAGTTGCTACCACCATTACTACTGCTGCTACTACTTGCACTACTACTACTACTACTACTACTACTACATTTAGTCTTACAGCTACTATTTCTATTATTACTAATACTACAGCTCCCCTCCTCTTCTTCCTCTTTTACTTTCTCTTCCCCCTCCTCTTCCTCTTCTTCCTCTTCCTCCTCTTCCTTATTCTTCCTCTTCCTCGACCACAACAATGTATCTACCACATTTGCTAAGAATATGCTAGGATGGATAATGAAAACCTTCAAAACTAGGGACTCCAAACCCATGATGATTCTCTTCAAATCGCTTGTTGTCTCTAGGCTGGAATACTGCTGAACACTAACTGCTACCTTCAAGGCTGGCGAAACTACTGACCTGGAGAATGTACAAAGAACTTTCACGGCACACATAAGTACGATAAAGCACCTAAATTACTTGGAACGGTTGAAGTCCCTTGATTTGTATTCCCTGGAACGCAGGCGAGAGAGATACATGATTATATATACTTGGAAAATCCTAGAGGGATTAGTACCAAACTTGCACACGAAAATCACTCCCTATGAAAGGAAAAGACTCGGCAGGAGATGCAACATTTCCCCAATGAAAAGCAGGGAAGCTACGAGTACACTGAGAGACAACACAATAAGTGTCAGGGGCCCAAGACTATTCAACTGCCTCCCAGTACACATAAGGGGGATTTCCAAAAGACCCCTGGCTGTCTTCAAGAAGGCCCTAGACAGGCACCTAAAGTCAGTACCTGACCAGCTGGGCTGTGGTTCGTACGCCGGTTTGCCAGCAGAAGCAGCCTGGTTGATCAAGCCCTGATCCACCACGAGGCCTGGTTACAGACCAGGCCGCGGGGGCGTTGACCCCCGAAACCTTCTCCAGGTAAACTCCAGGTATAAGTCTCCCAGTGGACCAGTGTCCCAGTGGACCAGTGGACCAGTGGACCACTGACAGCAATATGATGTTCAGTGAAGATACATTTCGGTTACTTCGCCTCGGAAGACTGAACGAATATTAGGATCGGACTACTAGAACATAAGAAAGATGAAGCACTGCAACAGACCTAACAGCACTGCAACAGACCTAACAGCACTGCAACAGACCTAACAGCACTGCAACAGACCTAACAGCACTGCAACAGACCTAACAGCACTGCAACAGACCTAACAGCACTGCAACAGACCTAACAGCACTGCAACAGACCTAACAGCACTGCAACAGACCTAACAGCACTGCAACAGACCTAACAGCACTGCAACAGACCTAACAGCACTGCAACAGACCTAACAGCACTGCAACAGACCTAACAGCACTGCAACAGACCTAACAGCACTGCAACAGACCTAAGAGCACTGCAACAGACCTAACAGCACTGCAACAGACCTAAGAGCACTGCAACAGACCTAACAGCACTGCAACAGACCTAACAGCACTGCAACAGACCTAACAGCACTGCAACAGACCTAACAGCACTGCAACACAAGACAAACCACTCCAGAAGGCACGTCAGACGCAAGAGTCCTGGGAGTTATGAATCAAGATGATCTCACGTTCTTGGAGCACAATTATTATACCTACTTCTAGATAACTATTCACTCATGAAAGGCTGGATAACAAGAGCTATCAAGAGATACCAAGCCAGTGATGATACTCGTCAGGTCAGTCATTCTATCATAGCTGGAATATTGCTGTGTTCCTACGGCCCCCTTTAAGGCAGGCGAAATTACTGAGCTGCAAAATATACAGTGAACCTTCACAGCTCGTAGAAACTCAAAGAAATACATCATAATCTACACTTGTAAGACACTGGAGGGATTTGTCCCAAACCTGCACACTGAAATCACCACTGATGAACACAAGAGGCTTGGCAGAAGGGCAGGATAGCTCTTAGTCTAAACAGAAGATAGTTCTTATTAGCAGGTAGTCTCCGTGTGGACTTCCAAGTCCTCTACTATCTATTTCCAACGTTTACTCCCATGTATTCAGTTTTCCCTACGTAAGTAAGTAAGTAAGTAAGTAAGTAAGTTTATTCAGGTATACACAAATACATTTACATAGATTATCATACACAGCAGCATATGTGTAGAGAACCTAGAATAACCCAAAAAGTCAGACAGAGTGACTTATTTCTATTGGGGTCCTTAGACATTCACCAATTCATGTTTCACTCTGTGTTTCACTCAAGGTAATGCATTATTGAGTCATGTTTCGTTTTTTAAAAAGTTTTATCAAGACATGTTTCTTTTTTACTGCGTTTAAAATAATGTAATATTGCATGCACTGTAGACCAATATCAAGATACGATTCACTGTGTAGAGTCTTACCTAGCCGTTTTTCACTCTGTGTAATGGTTTATTATGCCATTTATATCTCTATATAGAGCTGAATTATGACATGTTTCACTCTGCGTGGAGCTTTATCAAGTCTTTATTCTCTTTGTGTAAGGCTTTATCACCCCATTTATCAAGTGTTTCGCTCTGTATACAACTTTATTAATGTATGTTTCACTCTGTGTGTATTATTAATAAGCCATGTTTTACCCTGTGTAGAGTTTTACCTTGTCATGTTTCGTCCTGAGAAGAAATTTCTCTTGTCATGTTTCTTATGAACATTATGAACCCTTGGTTCTCTCTATTTAGAGCTTTATCAAGCCATGACTCGCTCTATCATGATAAAGCTCTACAAAGAGTCAAACGATGTGATGGTAAAAGCTTGTCTCTGCATCCTGTCCCCTTGACTCCCAAAGAAACAATGAAAAAAATGTCAAAATATTGCAATCAAAACAAGATTCCTGAACTCATCTTGACACTGGCATCGTGCCCACCCCGGCACCCGTCTCCCTTGTTAATAATCATTATCATAAACATAAGTCTTCATTTAGCGGCTGTTAGTACATGATAAATCATCACCCTAGCGTCAGGACTTGTCCCCTGAGAGTGATTAAATGTTAATTTGTGTTGTGTGTGGGTGAGAGAGAGTGCGAGAGAGAGAACGAGAGATAGTGTTGGTCCTGCAGATCCTGCCTGGGGGCCATCAAGCTTGGCACTCCCACAGAATCGCAGATGAACCTGCCTTTCCAACACAATTTTCCAAAATCCGATTGTCTGAAAGACGGGAGTGTAAATCACAGCTTTCCTATTGTGTGTGGGTGTTGGAAGAAAAATATTTTTGAGGGCAGTGATGACCAGTCCGGCAGGGAGAAACAGTTTGTAGCATTATATAAATGTCGTATAACGCCACCGCAACATAGCTGTAAATTAGAACTAAAGATATCTTATGCATTTGTATTGTTCTTATGTTCTTTTGAGAGTATACTTTGAGTATCTATTGTAGTACTCGTCACTCGTTATATTTTTTATTTCTGGTCTGCCCCGTTTCTTGTGGAATCATCTCCAACTGCTGCACTTCACTTTTGCATCCAGTATATAATGCTCGATCCACTTGTGTCTACTCCAGGTTGACCAAGGCTGAAGAAATGAGTACCTCAAAAACACCTCCCCACTTGTATCATGGCTGAAGAACTGCGCACCTTGCAATTCTTCTGCAGTAAAAATTTTTGCACTTGTGATTTATTCATCAAAACACTTTGTGTATCCATTAAAATGTGCAGGCAAACGTTAGCACAGGAAATGTAGTCACAGAGGCTAGCACAGTAAAGGTGGTCATAGAGGCTAGCACAGGGAATGCAGAGGCTAGCGCGGGACATGTGGACAGAGGCTAGCGCAGGACATGTGGACAGAGGTTAGCGCAGGACATGTGGACAGAAGCTAGCGCAGGACATGTGGACAGAGGCTATCGCAGGACATGTGGACAGAAGCTAGCGCAGGACATGTGGACAGAGGCTAGCGCAGGACATGTGGACAGAGGCTAGCGCGGGACATGTGGACAGAGGCTAGCGCAGGACATGTGGACAGAAGCTAGCGCAGGACATGTGGACAGAGGCTATCGCAGGACATGTGGACAGAGGCTATCGCAGGACATGTGGACAGAGGCTAGCACAGGACATGTGGACAGAGGCTAGCGCAGGACATGTGGACAGAGGCTAGCGCAGGACATGTGGACAGAGGCTATCGCAGGACATGTGGACAGAGGCTATCGCAGGACATGTGGACAGAGGCTAGCGCAGGACATGTGGACAGAGGCTAGCGCAGGACATGTGGACAGAGGCTAGCGCAGGACATGTGGACAGAGGCTAGCGCAGGACATGTGGACAGAGGCTAGCGCGGCAAATTTCGTCTCATTCATCTTCTGGTTTTCTGGCGCGTGAAGACAAAGATTGTCTGGCTTCAATCGGATCAGAGGGGAGACAAAATGGAGGACGTGTGTCTGCTTGGGGCGTGAGAGAGAGAGAGAGAGAGAGAGAGAGAGAGAGAGAGAGAGAGAGAGAGAGAGAGAGAGAGAGAGAGAGAGAGAGAGAGAGAGAGAGAGAGAGAGAGAGAGAGAGAGAGAGAGAGAGAGAGCCGGATAGGGGATGGAGGTTGAGAGATGATCTGCAGAGTGGGGGAAGGGTGCAATGGCGGGGTGGGCTGTGGGAGTTGTGGGGATGAAGTACGGGAATCTGTGAAGTTAAGGTTAATGTTATTGTAGTATATACTGGGAAATGCTGAAAATTCCGGTGTCATACAGGATCTCGAGAATGGGAAGCAATCAGGGTTGAGCTGAGCAAGAGGAGGATAGCTCCAATTCCTTGCCACAAGAACTCTTTACCACCGTGAGAATATTTTTCGAGGTCAGAAGCTATAATTTACCATTCTATTCCTTTGAAAATCTTTTATCTAGAACCATTTTCAAACCATATTAGAATCTTCGTGGATCAAGTGGCACCGAAGGACCTAAGTTCGAACCCGGAGCGAGTGAAACCGATG
The DNA here is from genome assembly GCA_009830355.1 of Cherax destructor. Taxonomy (NCBI): domain Eukaryota; kingdom Metazoa; phylum Arthropoda; class Malacostraca; order Decapoda; family Parastacidae; genus Cherax; species Cherax destructor. Next base: position 333,736 of record WNWK01000976.1, read on the forward strand.
TGCAAGTCTCCTAACACATGCTACCCATGTTCACCTAAGAGTAAATAAGTATCCGAGTGATCGTCTTCTAGCACCTGCTGCCCTGTTCACTTATCAGTAACGTGGTACCTGGGTGTTAGCGGACAGTTGTGGGTGGCATCCTTGGAGAGGACCTAAAGCCCAAAATGGAAAAAGCCTCACTGCTGGGCTTTTGGGGATTATCTGGGATTATTAACCTTCCAAGAATGTCCATCTACGTCCTCTTCATCTTCCTCCTCCTCTTACTTCTTCACTGTTGTATTCTTTATTAAAATCAGTGCAAAACTTAGGTCTGGTAGGTTAGTAAATTTAATAACAGAGTCAAGTGAGATTTTCACATTTCTCCGGACAAAATGCCATCAGTGTTTCATTACCGACTCAGACATGTTTTATATCATACCATAAAATCGTGTCAGTATGGTCAGGCCTATCAGTCATCCCACTCCACTGAGGCCTAGGAGAGACACGAAACAGAGTTGTATTTATTTACCTTTTAGAGTTTAAAGTCTATTTAATGTTTACATGTCTTCAATGTTGTGTGTTGTTTTTTATGTTGGATAAAAAAGGAGGGATGGAGGGAGAGAAAGCAAGAGGTGGTCAGCATCAACAAAAGCGCAGGAGGAAGAAGAGTAGGCGGAAGAGGTTAAGGAGAAAGAGGGAGGAGGAAGATTGTAAGAGTGAGAGGGTGAGCAAGACAGGCTGGTGTAGCTCCAGCCAGTCAGTGTTCCGCTCAATAATTACCAGTCACAGTCAGGAAATTAAACCTGACTTCCGCCACACGATGACCATCCTGATATTGGTGTCATTCCCCACCTACTACGCCATCTTCCCACCATCCATATATACATTATATTATGCAAATATCGCAAACTAAGCGATACAGGATGCAAAACAACCACGGAGGAGGGTAGAATGATAGCTCTTGGCCTTTCGTGTTGCAATCAACACATTATAAGGAGCTTGCAAAGTTGCAGAAAAGACGAGGATGTCCAAGCAAATACGATCCCAAGGGACGTATATATATATATATATATATATATATTACAATAAATATCCTAAGATGTCTTAGTCTTTTTCACGAGTCTAAATTATTAATTTTCTGTTATGTCACAATATTATGAAGGAATTATCTGAGTGGCTGGGTGTTACCTGGAGGAGTTTCAGGGGTCAACGCTCCCGCGGCCCGGTCCGTAACCAGGCCAGACTTTGTTCACATATTCTCAAGAGGTATGGAATTAGGAGTCAATCTTTAGGAATACTCGAATGATAAGAGTTGGAAATTAGATCTTTAGAAATACTGGTATGATAGGAATTAGTAGTCAGACTTTTAGGAAAACTGTAATGACAGGAATTAGTGATTAATCCTTCAGAAATACTAGAATGATAGAAATTAGTGGTCAACTCTTGGGTATACTGGAATGATAGGAATTAATGGTCAATCCGTGGGAATACTGGAATGATAAGAATTAGTGGTCAGACCTTCTTCAGGAAGACATCTCAGGGAGGGGCAGGAGGACTCCTCGCCTGGATACATCTCCAGGAAGCCCCAGTAAAAGGTTTCCCTTTGAAGATTTCATCCCTGGTGAAGTTTCTTGGCCAATTACCACCAAAGAATCGTTGAAAGGAGACAGGGCAAAATAAACCCTGGTCAGCAGGGGTGGTCACAGCTTTGTCTCCTTCATGTAACCCGCCTTTGATGACTTTACGCTTGTTGCGTTTTTTCCTGAGATACCCTGGCTATGAGGGTGGGCGTCTGTCTCACCCTTGGCAAACGGAGGATCGAGCCACCCCAACTCCTTGTGTTGAACAAGAACATATAAATAGAGGACCACTGCAGCAGGCCTACTGGCCCATGCCCTTCACTAATCCAACTCTTCTTATATTTGTGTGTTAAGTTCAATGACACTACTTGGTATACCTGGAGTATATCTGGAGAGGGTTTCGGGGATCAAGGCCCCCGCGGCCCGGTCTAAGACCAGGCCTCGTGGTGGATCAGGGCCTGATCAACCAGGCTGTTACTGCTGGCCGCACGAAAACTGACGTACGAACAACAAACCGGCTGATCAGGTACTGATTTTAGGTGCCTGTCCAGCGCCTTTTTGAAGACACCCAGGTGTCTATTGGTAATCCCCCTTATGTATGCTGGGAGGCAGTTGAACAGTCTTGGACCCCTGACGCTTATTGTGTTGTATCTCGGTGTACTCATGGCACTCCTGCTTTTCATTTGGGGAATGTTGCATCTCCTGCCGAGTCTTTTGCTTTCATAGGGAATGATTTTCATACTAATCCCTCTAGGACTTTCCAAGTGTATATTATCATGTATCTTTCTCGCCTGCGTTCCAGGGAATACAAATCAAGGGACTTCAACCGTTCCCAGTAATTTAGGTGCTTTATCGTACTTATGTGCGCCTTCAAGGCAGTTTCGCCTGCCTTGAAGGGGGCAGTTAGTGTACAGCAACCTAGAGAGAACAAGCGATTTGAAGGGAATCATCATGGAATTGTCGTCTCTAGTTTTGAAGGTTCTCATTATCCATCCTATCAATTTTCTAGCAGATGCGGTAGATGCATTGTTGTGGTCTTTGAAGGGTAATATTTCCATATATCCCTTCTATAATCTAAGAAACTTCAAAATATTATTTCGAATTTTTTCTTGGTTAGACATCCTCAGCACCCTAATTATGTACTCGCCCCTGAGTACCTTTATTAGAGAGAAGATGTACTCGCCCCTGAGTACCTTTATTAGAGAGAAGATGTACTCGCCCCTGAGTACCTTTGTTAGAGAGAACATGTACTCGCCCCTGAGTACCTTTATTAGAGAGAACATGTACTCGCCCCTGAGTACCTTTATTAGAGAGAACATGTACTCGCCCCTGAGTACCTTTATTAGAGAGATGTATCGCCCACCAGGGCTAATAGAGAGTATTGCTCACATGAACACAGAAGGGGCATGTAATTTACACCTTTCTAGTCAACTATATATGTCTCCAGGAGGGCGAAACATCTCTCACATAAAGATATCCAAGTGTTGCTCTTGTATTTATACTCATCAATGTTATTATTGGTATTAACACATCGGCCGTCTCCCACCAAGGCAGGGTGTCCTTCAGAGTGCAGGCTCTGTACTTCAGAGTGCAGGCTCTGTACTTCAGAGTGCAGGCACTGTACTTCAGAGTGCAGGCACTGTACTTCAGAGTGCAGGCACTGTATTTAAGAATTCAGACACTGTACTTCAGAGTGCAGACACTGTACTTCAGAGTGCAGGCACTGTATTTCAGAATTCAGACACTGTACTTCAGAGTGCAGACACTGTACTTCAGAGTGCAGGCACTGTATTTCAGAGTGCAGACACTGTACTTCAGAGTGCAGACACTGTACTTCAGAGTGCAGACACTGTGCTTCAGAGTACAGACACTGTACTTCAGAGAGCAGACACTGTACTTCAGAGTGCAGACACTGTACTTCAGAGAGCAGACACTGTACTTCAGAGTGCAGACACTGTACTTCAGAGTGCAGACACTGTACTTCAGAGTGCAGACACTGTACTTCAGAGTGCAGACACTGTACTTCAGAGTGCAGGCACTGTACTTCAGAGTGCAGACACTGTACTTCCCAACTCCATCAACGTGTCGTTATTTTCCTTTGATCTTTGATTTTGAAGAGGGTTCAGGTTCAGGACTGTCAAAGTATCTTCACATGAAAGAAGACTTAAACTGTGAATTGTTGTCCTCGTTCTTTGTGTGTCCGGTGACGCATTTATTGTATATCAGTTCAATATTACGGAGACCCAAACTGCGCCTCAGTCTAGTGGGACTTTAGTAACGACGTTAAGATCTGTAGTATAACCTTTGCACTTCCATAATTTATAATTCTTGATATAAATCCAAGTAGGTAATTAGCCTTATTGCTCATGTTTAGATATTGTTGTCTTAACTTCAGTTTGCTGCTTACTATGACTTCTAAGTCTTTTTTCACATATTGTATGACAAAGTTGTACTTTATTTAGTTTATAAGTGCTATGGTCATTTTTATTTATGAGAATTATGATTTCATACTTTTCCAAATTGAACTGAATCTTCGACTTTTTCAAATTCTGATGATATACTGTACAAAATCATCCTGAAGTTCAGTTGTATTCACCTCTGAATTTATTTTAGCCTGAATTTAGTAATCGGCCTGTAATATGGAGCATATATTAACCTGCACAGATTTAGTCCAATGAATCTGGGGGGGATTTGCAGTAGACAACGCCACATTAATCCACATCCTTATCCACATCCTATTTATCCACAACTCCGGTGCTAACAACCCGTTGGGGTTGTCTTCCCTAATAGATAAAATTCCATTCCACCCATATTTTACAGTCAAAGATATCGTAGGCTTTTTAATCGTATTTATATTTTTAACCTACCCGGCAGCGGGGGCGTTGAACCCCGAAAGCCTCTCCAGGTATCAAGATTATCCCGTAACTCCCTACACTTCTCATTGTAATTATTCTACCTCGTATTTTTGTGTTATCAACAAATTTACTTACTCAGCTATGTATTCCTTCGTCTAAGTCAATTAAGTAGGATGTAAAAATAAGAGACCCAGTACCAGCCATACTGGAGTACCACTGAATGGGTCCACTTACAGATTTTCCCCTATTTTATGTAGGCTCTGTGTTGCCCAGTGGTCAGCTATGCCTCCTGATAAATATTATAACTTAATGTTTAGTAAATGTTTATATTTAAGTATTAATCAGTAAAATAGATTGAAGTTATTCTGAAGATTTAACTGGTATTTAAGACGTGGGCATTTCTGGGTTAATTTTGCTCTCACACTCCCTTCAAATCTTCACTCGCCCTTTTCCCCTCCTCACTCCCATCCCATTACCTCCATCTCTCTTCTCCCTTTATCTTCCCCCCCCCCTCATTTCTCCTCACCTCTCATCCTGTCTCGTCACCCTTTTCCTCTTCCTCTCCTCCTCTCTCCTCACTTCCCTCTTTTCGTTTTCTCCCTCTACCCTCACCTAGTTTCCTTCACCCTTCTCCCTCACCCTTCACCCTGCCCTCATCCGTCACACTGGGTCATTTTAGGCAGGATGGTAACATGAGAGGTGACCTGACCTCGCCTGACCTGGTTTGTCTTTGATGGTTTAAATTTAAACACATATCCTTAAGGCCTACGAAAAATAATCGTTTTACAAGATAAAGTATATTGATTAATGGGGGTTTAAAGCCTATCGACTGCACTAGGTCTATTAAGGCTGCGCCAAAAAAAATATCACCACCAAACGAGAATACTTTAATCCCTAAAACAGGGATTAAAAGTAATCCTTGTAACCGATTAATATATATTAAGTATTAAAAACTAAGAAAATAAGTAATCAAATATTTATTTTTCTTTAACAGAAGCATCTGTTGTTTTTAGGTCTTCGACCAATTAAGTTCAAGTAGTTAATTTACTGGATTGAAAGCCTATCAACATACGAGGGTCATTAAGACAGCATGTCACCTTCTCACCACCAGTCTTCAAATATGGCACTACTGGGATTAAACAAAAACTAAGTGTATATAGTCTGAGATATACATACCTCCTCCAGTGTACACGTACTGTGCTCTCAGTGCACGCGCAAGAAAAAAATATACAGTACTGATCAAAATGCAAATAATTGTTACTCATATTATTAACAACTACCCATATATATATATATATATATATATATATATATATATATATATATATATATATATATATATATATATATATAAGTGTGTGTGTGAGAGAGATCTGGTTGATCGCATTTGTTGGGAAACTGTATCTCGTCACATCTGGTAACTTTCCCAAAATGGAGCAATATTGATCGATATTAAACATAACAGAATTGCTAATAAATAATAAAAAAAAAACTCAGTTTAGATCAATACTCAACCGTAAACCATAAAAAATACCAAATTACGATTGTCTTAACACAGAAATCTAAAACAAAACCCAACAATAATATTGATTTTTTCTTATGTTATTGCATTATACAGCCGACGAACGATGCCAGATGTTGCTGTTTATGCCAGAATTGTAAAGTTATAATATATTCTATAACTAACATAAAAATTATAGAATTTTCGGCTGGGAATGATGACCAGGAACTGAGAAAGCTGCCCATGTGAGTTTATAGCATATGAATATACCATAGCAGCCTGGGATGTAAATTCTCTTAAATGAGATTTCTGGAGAGGGGAAAGGTCCCCTTAGATCAATAATGTGTCAGGGGGAGTGGGTGTTTCCCCTCGGTGGGACCCCTAGCCTTGTGTTGAGTCCCTTCTTGGTAGTGTGAGAGAGAGAGAGAGAGAGAGAGAGAGAGAGAGAGAGAGAGAGAGAGACAGACAGACAGACAGACAGACAGACAGACAGACAGACAGACAGACAGACAGACAGACAGACAGACAGACAGACAGACAGACAGACAGACATACAGAGAGAGGGAGAGAGAGAGAAATATAGTATGAAGCTTCACGATTCAGTGTCTTCCTACCACATTTAACAGTGACTGCATCACCTGTGTCTGTGACCACCCCTTATATTTACCCTGGCTTAAGGGGTATACGAATAAGGGGCGGAGTCTGCGAAGAAATCTCTTCAAACCATTACTAAAATATTAAACGACTTCAATGTTCACAAAGGAATGAAACTGCTGTGTATATATATATATATATATATATATATATATATATATATATATATATATATATATATATATATATATATATATATATATATATATAAAGTTTTATTTTGTTTGCAAACAGAGTTATAGGAATATATAATATATTATCTGCTAATGTAAGCGTGAAAACAAAACAATCATTCGAGAAACAGCTGGACAAGACTTGACAAGTACAGGTATAACAAGATACATGGCACCTTAGTGGACGAAATAACCGGAGCCTTGACCTTCATGTTGTATATCTATCAGTTAACTGATAGATATACAACCCAAATTGTTTTATAGGTTAAAAGACCTTCAGTTACGTAAAGAACTGGAACAATGTATAAATAACCAGTTAATGGGAGACTGAAACGTATGACGACGTTTCGGTCTGACTTGGACTATTAACTTGACACCAGTTAATGGTTCGTGGATCGCTACGTCATCAGTTTGAGCCTCGTATGTGCGGGTTACTTGTGTATTGTAACCTTCCGTTAGAGTGACCAGGAAGGTACAGGGAATAGTGAGGTGAGACGGAAGAGTGGTGAGGTGAGACGGAAGAGTGGTGAGGTGAGACGGAAGTAACAGCCTGGTTGATCAGACCCTGATCCACCATGAGGCCTGGTCTCAGACCGAGCCGCGGGGGCGTTGACCCCCGAAACTCCTCTCCAGGTATTACATTCTCTATCTCACTCAACGTGTCACTAGACCCACACTGAGCCTACACTAAACCCAAGCAGACCTTCTGGTACGTACAACATTCATTCCTTGTACATATTAATATATGACTATTCAGTAAAGAATTCACTTCTATAGTGCTATAAGATCGTATAGTACCCATATATTTTATATTTCTTTCATTAAAAGGTTATTGACAATGTTATCTGAGAACGAGAGATAGGATTTAGTTATCCAAGGATTAAAAGGAAAACTTGTCTATAAATTGAGAAATGCTATGTTTGAAGGTTAGGTTAGGTTAGGTAAGATTCGTTACGTAACATTACGAGTGTATATATATATATATATATATATATATATATATATATATATATATATATATATATATATATATATATATTATTTTAACTACGAACGAGTGGTATTGATCAATAACTACACTGCACTAGCTAGGGTCGAACCCATGATGCTTTGGCCCGCCTCATGGTGAGCGAAAACACATGACACTCTAGACCACTGAACCATTGTGTGGTTCAGTGGACTAGAAGCGTCATGTGTTTCGCTCACCATAGCGGCCAAAGCATCATGGGTTCGACTAGCTAGTGCAGTGAGTTATTGATATATATAGTATATATATATATATATATATATATATATATATATATATATATATATATATATATATATATATATATATATATATATATGTCGTGCCGATTAAGTAAAACTGGTCAATTAGCAAGAACTCATCTAAAATTAAGTAATTTCTAAAATTTTCTCTTATACGTTTAAAGATATATTTTTTTCATTTATGTTAATGTAAGAATTTATAATTTTGTACCAAGAGAAGCTTTGAAAACCTACCTAACCTTATTACAACAAGCGCAATTTAATTTAGCCTAACCCAACTAAATATATTTTAGATACGTTAACATTAATTTAATAATAAACATACACAATGAAATATATTTTTTTCGTTATGTTCAGAATGATTTTGGCGAAATTATTGCATACACAAATTTTCACTTGTCTTATATGGCAAGGTGAGCGTTGCTATTTAAGCCAAAATCACAGGTTTTACCTAATCGGCACGACATATATATATATGTCGTGTCATATATATATATGTCGTGTCGCATAAGTAAAACTTGTGATTTTGGCTTAAATAGCAACGCTCTTCTTGCCGAATAAGACAAGCGAAAATTTGTGAATGCAATAATTTTGCAAAAATCATTCTGAACCTAACGAAAAAAAATATTTCTTTGTGTTTGTTTATTATTAAATTATTGTAAACTTATCTAAAATATATTTAGTTGGATTATGCTAAATTAAATTGCGCTTGTTATAATAAGGTTAGGTAAATTTTCTAAGGTTCTTTTGGTACAAAATTATTAAATTTTACATTAACACAAATGAAAAAATATATCTTTAAACGTATGAGAAATTTTTTAGAAAGGACTTAATTTTAAATGAGTTCTTGCTAATTAACCAGTTTTACCTATTCGTAATGACACGATTGCAAACAAACCATACCACGGGTGGGGATAGAACCCGCGGTCAGTCATAACGATTTCGTGAGTCATGATGACGGATTTGAGGGCACTTGAGCTAGATTTCGTCACGGCCACGCTGGCGGGAGATTCGTCTGTAAAAACTTGTATTTGTGGTCACAGTGGTGGCCCATGCTAACCTTCCTATGGTGTATAAATATACCTAGTTGGATCTCTATCCTCCTTGTCAAATCCTCTTAGCATTTTATATGTCGTTACCATATTTTCATTATCCCTACTGTCCTCCAGTGTCGTCAGGTAGATTTTTTATCCTCTCCTCTTAGGACATACCCTTTAGCTCTGGGACTAGTCATGTTGCAAACTTTTGCACTTTCTTTAATTTCTTGACGTGCTTGACCAGGTGTGGCTTCCATACTGGTGCCGCATACTCTTATATGGTCCTGACGTACACAGTGTACACTGTATGTGTGTGTAACATGGGCGTGTACGTATATCATGAGTGTATGGAGAAATGGATAGGTTGGGTACTCATCCCCAACAATCCTCCCACACATGTTAGGTTTCCTGCAAATAAGTAGCTACAATATTAATTAAGCTACATCATAGCGAGCAGGTACTGAGTCTTTAATCAAACGTGTACAACACAAAAGTATTTATGGGATTTCTCAATTACCTTACGAGGAGCTGGAAAGTTGCAGGTGGGAGAGGAGATGAGTGGGGGTGGTGGAAAAGGGTCAGGCAGGAAGCGAGGAGCTTATGTTAGGGAAGGTTCGGTGGAGGAGGACGATGTTTACATGTTTAGGGTGGGTTCCATGTATGATGCTTGTTTGCTAGCGCACCCAGGTCTCACACTGAGGTCTGGGGGTCGATCCCCGGTACGGGTGAAAACATTAGGACTAATTTCTTTAAGATACTTGCTGTCCATGTTCACCTGTCAGTAAAATAGGTACCTGGGTGTTAGTCGACTGGTGTGGGTCGCATCCTGGGATAAAATTGACCTAATTTGCTGGAAATCCCCAACATAAAAAACGGCTTTCTATATAGTAGTATGTCATTGATGTCAGCTATGGTCTGTATACCTTGTACATGTACTTGTAGAAATAAAAAATTATTATTATTATTATTATTATTATTATTATTATTATTATTATTATTATTATTATTTTTATTTTTGTTTTAATCCCCCTCTCAGAAACAAACGAAACTATATAGATAGAAACATTTAAACCAGCAAGATTCGAGCCTAGGTCTGTTTCTGGTAAAATAATATTACAATGAGGATCAGAGCTCTGGTGGCCTGGTGGCTAAAGCTCTCGCTTCACACGGCGAGGGCCTGGGTTCGTTTCCCCAGCAAGGGCAGAAACATTGGGCGTGTTTCTTTACACCTGTTGTCTATGTTCCCCATCAGTAAAATGGGTACCTGGGTGTTGTTGACTGGTGTGAGTCGCATCCCAGGACACTGACCCAATCTGCCCGGGAAAAGCTCAGCATAACAAGGGACTTTCTATATAGTAGTATGTCACTGATGTCAGCTATGGACTGTACACCTTGTACATGCTTGTAGTAAATAAAGATATTATTATATATTATAATGAATCACTGTTTTAAACTTTTTTTTTACATTTAGTGTGTTTCTTTTACCTTATAGTTTCAGACCAAAACAATAAGGAGGGAAAAGGGGGGGAGAAAATGGGAGGAAAGGGGAAAAAGGGGGGGAGGAAAGGGGGGGGGGAAAGGGGGGGAAAGGGGCATAGGAACATCCCGGACTGGAGTTGTATTGGTTTTCCTTTTTTCAGAATGGTAGACAGAGTAGAAAAGCCCGAAGGACTGGGGGGTTTTCCCCAAAAGGCCCCTGGCTGCCTTCGAGGGGCCTGGACAGATACTTAAAGTCGGTCCCCGGGTCCCGCCGGGCTGGGGTTCGCGTTGGATACGTGGGCCAGGTCGCCTAGTTATCGGCCCCCGTCCCCGGGGGGCCTGGTCCTGGAAAACCCGGGGGGGGCGTTAGGGAAAGCGCTCCGGTAATTTACATGGGGAAATAAAATACAGAGTTGTGACGGAGTAAAGTACAACCTAAAATTGCCCACAAATGTGTTATTCACTACAGGGGTTTCTGAACAACGGGGGAAAAAAATTAGGTGTATGGAGGAGCATTTTTCCCCGGAGTAAAAAACCCCCGCAAAAAGTGACGGTATGGGGGGTTTTAAAAAGGGAAAAAATGTTTCTGCTATCACCACCAAAACCAACCACCACCCCCCACTCCAACCCCCCACCCCCCACTCCAACCCCCCACCCCCCCCCCCAACCCCCCCCCACCCACCCCATCCATCCCCCCCTACAATTCCCAAACACACACCCCCTAAAAAAACCCTGCAGCAAGTTATGAAGAAACACAGCATTAGTGTGTATGATACTGAATCTTCCTACAGTGTAAATCCCCAAAAAGAATGTGGGAGCACCGGGGGTTTTATATTAAAAACCCCCTTTCCCTTTTAAAGAGTGAATTTACCTGGGTGTCAGTCCGGGGAAAAAAAATGACCCTGTTCAGCTAAGATATAGGACCCTATTCCCCCAGTTCACCTAATAGTAAATAAGTACCTAAATGTATGTCCGCCCGTGGCCCTTTTTCACCTGATGTTCCACATGTGTGTTAAGCACTGTTGTGGGGGGTATTCCCGGGAAATAAAAAAAACAGACCTTTAAATTTTTTTTAATTTTCTCTGTATGGGGTTGCCCACAACCCAAAAAACAAAAAACACCAACAAAAACAAAACACACACACACACACACACACACACACATATATATATATATATAT